>CM021323.1:887177-916133 GCA_010645155.1 Tigriopus japonicus
AATGTCCGTCTGTTGGTTAGCACTCGTTCAAATGTGCGGATGCATTGAAAACGAAGCAACACAAAAAAAGCCTCTGAATAGATCACAAAAGCCCGATTTTCAACGGACTTTTATTTTGCTATTGTCTCACATGCGTAGTTTCCCGAAATGATCGGAATGCCTGCCCTCCTCGTGGATGAAAGAAAAAATGCACATTTCAACGAGAATTAATCAAGATCTTTCGGTCATCACCAGCCATAATCTCTTTTGGTCAGAAATAGACATTGGGAATGAAGTCGGGCGTTTTTGGGAGAGGGATTCCTCCATTTCAAGATTAAATTTTAGGTGCCTTGAGCTCATCAAACGGATCGAAGTGAAGAACAGTGGACAGGAATTGGAAAATTGGATGCATTGAAGCTATGCTATGCAATACAACGAAATAATCGTTACCCAACCGAAAATGTTTGATTGATCGATCCCAAGAGCTCGGAGGGCATCGGCATCTTTTTTAAGCTACTCAAACGCGAGATGGAACTAATGACAACTTTGCGTAGAGCGCAGGGGGGGATTACTATTTATGGCCACGAGGCACATCGCCAACCGATCCCCATTATCTTTTTTACTACTGAAACAACTTAACTACGACTTTGACCCAGCTTAAATTCTTCCCCAGATTTCTACACTTGAAGCATTCGAGTGTCAAAAGTATGTTGGGAATTTCAAGAAATAGCAATGCTAAACACATGGCACTTCTTAATGAAGAAACTTCGCAGCTGGAGATGAGTTAGTTTCGAGATAAATTAAAGAGATGTGCATTAATTTTGGTGGACATTCGGCGGTTTCACTTGGCTTTGGTAGACAATTTGCCTTCGCTTGGTTGGCCAAAGATTCTGTACTCAGATAAGGGGTTGAGTTTCCGATTAGAGCCAGACATCCTAGTAAGTAACTCCACCGCCTCACTTGCTGTCCAAACCACAGTTTTGTGGTCCAGTCACAGTCGAGACCCCGAGATCGAGGAATCGGTTGGAGATTTTAGCACATTCCTCACTGCTATTAATAGAGCACACTCCAAAAGCTGTTCGAACTATGGGAGTCGTTTCAATTCCCAAGTTATTCGAAGGGGCTTTTGCTTTTTTTCTCTCTCCACCCACAGAACCATTCCCAAATACACCGATATTCCTATCATGATAGCGATCATTAAATCATGTTGATGGGACGTTCAAACAAGCGGCGAGCTCTGTTTCCAAGATGAGCCAAGAATAAATAGCATGTGCATTTGCCAACAAGACAATCACGAGTCTCTTGACAAAGTGGGTGAGGTCCTCGTTGTTCGTCCTCTTTCGCCCCCGCTTCGTTTTTCTTCAACAGTGACGTAATGGTTGGATGCTTTTTGTAACACATTTAGTCGATTTGACAAATGGTCCCTGAGGCATCATTTGGGGGCAATTACAATCGAGTAAACCTTTGCGATGGACCCACTTAACTTCTAAATATCACTCGCCCAAAGGGAACCAGGATATTTAGTGTCTTGTTTCGAAATCTCTGATATATTATCTCCACGTTATTTTCCAACTCTGACGGAAGTGCAAAATATTTCATTCCGGTGAGTTGTCCTTTCGTTTTGAACGGTACTCTATCTATCTTAGATGGTGGGAAGTTGGCTCAAAAAGTGCTCCTCAAAACCCAAGACTCATTTCACATTCCCCGATGCAGGATTTGGGAGAACTTTTTGAATGTCTCGGAGGGAAGTATTTGTCAGTTCGGTGCCAAAATCTGGGTGAGAAAAAGAAAAATCCCTCGACTTCTTCAATTTCACTCGAAACTCTCGTAAGAAATCATGTGAAAGGTCCATTTCAGGCATTGAAATGAGTAGCACATGAACGTATAAACTTGAATCGGAACCGGAATTACCGAGTGAGTATGAACAACTTTGGCATTCGTACTTCTCGGATCTGTCAATCCGGCGCCCTTGAAAAGAGCAGGATTGGGTGCAAAATTGTGCAAAATTCCAGTTTCCTTTGGGCGCCACTGTTGTTTACTGGCATTTTGAAGTACGAAACATGACCAAATCGCGAGCCGTGAATAAGCTACGACCTAGGCTTGAGTGAGACTCAACCCATTTGGCCAATAAATGAGATTAGGCCGCTACCACCAATATTTCTCTAACGGTCTTCCGTCTATTTTACGACGGGGAATTGACCGGATTGAACAAAAGACGGGTATTGATTGGCAAACTCGTCCGGTTATTAGACGTTGAATCGGAAGAATGTCGATCTGATTGCCAATTGTCTACGTGTCAAGAAAATGAACGAGACTCGGGGCTTAAATATATGAGCACGATTTCCTCATATCTAAGATAGAATTCAAAATCTAGACATCCGTCACGACTCGCTCATTTTGAGGAATCTCAAAAAAAACTACGGTGACGTAAATTGAGGCCCATGTGGAAGTTCCTACCTGACTGATGGTCCACGGACGTGAAATGAGACGATGAAGTTTCCACGGGTAAGTGCTGGGAACAAGGATCGTCTTGCTTCACAAACATCACAGGACACGAGAATGTCACATTGTTATCGTCCACTCGATCTCCGTCGTTGTCCATCCGAGACGAACCATTATGATTACGAGACTTGACAACTTTTTGTTCTGGCTGCTGCTGCTGTTGTTGTTGGCGGCGATAATGAGCATTATAGGACAACCGGGGCGATGAGGCAACAGCCATCGACTCATTTGAATGGCCATTGTTGAGCAGAAATTGTTCATTATTTGCACTTGAATTGGACAACTTCCTGTACCGCGAACTGCTCACACCCTTCTTCGCTGGCTGAGGTATCGGAGAACCCGACTGGTCACCTGCACTACAGAAAATGGGGCCAGGACTCTGACGAACACCACGAGCACTGGAAATAGTGGTGGTAGTGGTGCTAGTTATAATGGAAGACGTACTTGCAGTACCTCGATGAACATCACCACCCCTCATAGTGTTGTTGATGTGGTTGTTGTGAATGATATTGTCGACGTTGTTATCTTGAGGACTTGAGTTGTTGGAGGTAGTAGTGAGATTCGTGGAAGTGGACAAGGAGACGACTACCCTCTGACTCGGCCCTGAAATTCTATCTGAATTCTCAAACTCGCGACTATCGAGCACAGGAGTTGTGGTGGGAGAGATAAAGGTGGCAACACCACCTTCCTGTCCAGCTGGAGCTAAGGAGTTTCTATCCACAGGGTGGCATTTCCTATCCTGGAGATGGTGGTGTTTCTCTGAACTCGGTGGAGAATGAGCTTGACTTGATGGGGGGTCTCCCGGACTAGGAGATGAACGTGACAATAATATTTGCCGTGTTTGGTCATTGTTGTGAGTTTTGGCAATCGCCCCGACTTTCTTGGAATGACTCGAAGCTACTCCCACCGACAATGAGGGGGTGATGGTGTGAATCTCCGATGTTGGTCTTTGGGATAGCTTCCGAGTGTGATTTTTCTTCGATTTGTCAATCACGGCATATATGGGGGTGCTTAGTGGGAAATCGGGGTACAGCTCTTCGATCAGCTTTGTGTCTCCTTCATAGACGGCCTGAGCAATGAAATGGGCATCGGTAAATGAGAGACTCCTTCGCAATGGGTTCAGAGTATCGACTACGCGCAAAAGATGCGACGTCTCTCGACTCTGATCGTTGGAGATTAGCTGTTGCCTACGGGGTCGCTTCCGTCTCGGAGGAGCCTGAGGAAACGGATTGCTCGATTGAATGGCCAAAACCGGACCGTGGCAAACAGCGTAGGGCTCGATCAGGTCCTCACGACGTTTCCCGCTGAATCCTCGAAAGAAGACCCAATCTCGATCTTCGTGTGATGGATTAGCTCGAAGCGGTTGATTGGCTATATGATTAACGTCTTTGGACGGTTCTAGTGGATCTTTTATTTGCGCAGGTGGCTTTGTTTCCGAAGAGCCAGGGGTTGACGACTGGTTCAACCCCAACGAACGGCTCAGTGACCGTCGAAGTCCACCGAGTCGTTGAAAAAATGTGAGACTTCGGCTTCGGACCTTGAAAAAGCCCCCACGTTCAATATCACAATCTAAAGTGGCACTTTTGGTTCCCGTCGAACCATTTGCAGAACTTTGAGCGTGCTGCTTCAGAATATTGTTATTATTATGATTATGAATGTGGTTGGCATTATCACGTCGTCTGCTCTTTCGGGATGGTCGACTTTCGGGGTTCCTAGAACTCACACTATCACTTTGAAGAGGGTCCCGTTGGCCCGTCACTGGTAAATGATTGGTATTAATCTCTACGTTCGTTCTCGACTTTGAGTATGACTCCGAGATATGCACAGAACTGGTCCTTGATGCTTCTGCCTGTTGTTGTAGAGTCCAGGGCCAACACTGCACATCCGCAGAGCTCCGAGGATTCTGCTCAACTGATGAATACGTTGGGGGAATCCGTGTCCCACTCCCTGACGGCATGGCATTATTGCCCCTGCTGTTCTTTCCACCGTTCTCCTCGATTCCCCGCTTCCCTGTCATCCGTGTGGATTCGTTCAAAGTACACGTCGAGGGAGGATGCTCAGTCTGCCCTCGCTCACATTGTGGGTTGGTGCCCGAAATTGTCGTTGCTGTTGAAGTGTTGTTCGTTGAGGTGCGCGAGTTGAAAGAGCTTGGAATATTGGCAACTGCATGTGAACTATGAGCACCACTGGACAATGTCCGGGGCGGTCGTTTGGGAGCAGATAAGGATGATGGAGGCGTAGGCTCTCCATCCGAAGTTTTTATGTCCGTGGGTGCTGCCAAATTGCTGGGCAAAGTGTCGTCGACGTGCTCAGGACTTTCGTGGCCTGACGAGCGGCTCGACTTTAATGTCACTGTGGGATTTTGATTTTCTTGTTCAATTTCGGTCAATGCACCAGTGGGAGTTGTCTGTTGAGTCCGATGACTTTGGGAATCGGATGAGCCACAGATTGAGATCTCACCATCAGACCGAAATTTAGCCTTGGGTGCCAATTGTTGGAGACTCCCCATGGAAGGGACTCGACTTGTTGCCTTTTTTACCCCCGGATTGACATTCACCAAATGATTTTTGGCCTCAACTGACCCAAGTGAACTGGCCGAGCTCATTTTCCCGACAAATGAATCAAACTCCCGGGAAACGGGTCGAGATTTGGAAGTAGGTTTTGTTACTGTTGTAGTGTTCTTTGCTCGAAGGTTCACTTTCCCGACATTATTCAGAGAATTCGGCGTTGACTTGTTCAAATGCCCCGCTGACACCAACTGACTAAAATGGTGGTGACGACTCTTATTCTTGGGGGATTGAATTAACTTGACTTGAGTACCGTTGACATTGGCAATCTTCTTGCTCGCCAATGACTTGTTGCTAGACTTCGATGCTTTATCTTGGTTGGGCTTGGAATTATTCACACCAAAACTGCTCGTTGGACTGGGTGGAGAGGTCGGGATTCGTGACCTCTGACCCGAACTCAATTTAGATAATGAGCCGTTCGAGGTGGACGGAGAAGATGCTTGGGGAGGAAAATCCTCCTCCAGGGTGTTGTTCGACTTCTTTGCCGAGGAGTTCATGGGATCAACCACAGCAGCAACAGGCTTGGGATGATCGTACATTGGCTCGGAAATCGTCACACTCTTCTGAGGTTTCGTAAGATGACTCTCGGAGCTTGTCGAGTTTCTCTGGGGAAGAAGACTGCTCTTTGTCCGAGTTCGACCTCCAGATCTTGACGAGGCCAGCTCATTCTCGGAGTCGACTCCAAGTGAGCTCTTCAACACTGATCCCTTTGAGCTCGATCCCACAACTAACTTGGCTGAATCTTTGTTCTTGCTCATTTGCTTCTTCTGTGAATTTGAGGCCGTGTCATTCTCACCCTCCTGCTTTGGTACGCCAACCGATTTATTAATCACAACTGGCGTGGATTTGGAAGAAGGCTCAGATGTGTTGGCTAAATTGTTCAAACTATTCATGACCAAAGTGTCCTTATACATGGAACTCCTCGGACTACCAACTGGACTTGAATTGGAATGATTGGAAATGGAATCTCGCGGACTTCTGGATGGACTATAACTGCTATTGCGCAATCGAGTTGGGTCAATGGCCCTTTTGTTCCTCATCACAACTGTACCATTGGTTGTGGTGGTAGCTCCGTTGGGTTTCTTTGCATTTTGAGCGAAGGAGGAGGAGCATGACGGTGATGAAGATGAAGATGGAGGAGATGGGGTTGACTTGGGCACGGGAAGGGCACTCCGACGACTCGGTGAGTTCAATCTGGGTGTAGAAGTGCTTGTGATCATGGTCCCGGAGGTACAACCATTGGTTCTGGACCCTCCAGGGGTTCGAGGGAGGGTTTTGTTGGAATGAGGCAGATTTAATTCGCTGCAAGAGACGAGAAGAGAAAAAAAAGTGTGTCAAAAAACAGTCCGGGAATGAGGCGAGTCCCATTCAGGGAGAAAAACTCGTTATCTTTGCTAGCAGTCATGATCTAAGCAACTATAAACATGAAGCCACACCCTACCTATACTACTATGTTCAACGACACAAAGGGATGATTACGATTGTTCGAAGCAATTGTATGTCCGTAAAAGGGTTTTATGATCCTGATAAAAAAACACTCTTAGTCGGGGCGGATATGGAGTAGGAGGGTCCTGACAGGTTCCAGGGGGATTTATGAACCATTGCTGTGTAAATTTAGAGTAGTAATCCTGGACATGTGTAATTTCGTAATATCCAATGCTAATCGGCAAAGTCAGTTCACCGAAAACTGAGTCGTGAGTATGATCCATCCGTCTAACTCAATGAATCAATGACAAGCAGTGAATAGGGTTCAACAAAGCTCAACGACTTCCATTGTGGGTAATTTCTCATCATTCTTCTGCTAGATTTGAGCTCAACAGAACCATCTTCCAGATCTTCTCCTCTTCAACATTCCAAGGTTATCTCAATCTTTGCAAACTAAGACGTTCTCTTCATTCTTTTGACTTTGCAACTCTAGCATGGGATCTTGACTTTTTTTGAGCGTGTTTAACCTCGACTTATCATTCAAAGTCGACGATACATTTCTCGCAAGATCCGTCAGCGAGAGAACAAGAACATTCATCCACCATTTTTTCCGCGAGGAACCTTCATTTTTTGTGTCAATCTAGGATTATTACCTACCTCTGCCCCGAGAGAATGTCATCCAATGTTTGGATGGAGCGGCAAATTTGTTCTCCCCAAATTTCATGAGGAGTATTTTCTGAAGCTGATAGCGGGAGTCGAAAATCAATTTTCTCAGTTTCTCGGTTACGTGATTCGGCTCGCGTTTGAAAGGCAAAATTTCCCCACGTTTTCAATTGAAACGACCACTATTTCTTCCTCTTTTCTCCTCCCTTCTCCTTTGACCACTCATACCCGGAGAAAAGTTGGGAAAAAGACATTGACCAGAATGAAGACTCGTCAATTTCACGTCGTAATGAAATCCACATTTACGTAATGACGATCGTGGGTACTTTCTCTCCTTCTTCGTCGACATTCTAAAGAGACTTCAACTCACTCATACAAAGTACATGTTCAGGACTTTCAAGGCGCTCTTAACTGCCTTCAGAGGACGAAGGGCGGCATCAAAGTGCATTTTTAAAACGACTTCGGTCATTACCTTAACCAGAAAAAGGCTGCTGCCTTCTCAGGAATAATGGAAGTCGATGATCAAAGGATGGAATTGTGCAAATTTTTCCCAAACGGAACGACAAGCATGGATTAATGAGTTGATATGGGGCGAGCTGAACATTCATCAACATTTTTGACGAGGTTCTTCTGAAACGCCCCATGGAATCTAGTGGTTGGGTAACATTGGTAATCACGTGGCATTAATTCAGTTCATTTCAAAAGCTGTAATTACTGATATTTTCACTTTTCTCATCTCGCTAGCTTCTGGCTTCCTCTCCTTACCGACACCTCTCTGAAAACACCAGGATAAAAGGAGAGATGTCCAGAAAACGCGTTCTTTCAGAAAGAGAGCGAAATGATGAGAAAATTGGAGGTCTTGCACCCCCTTCTTTGAGATCATTTTGATTTCCTCCAAGTTTCATTTGGATGCTTGGACAATGAGTGAGTGACTTTTAAGACTAGGACACCACTCCTTTCCATTGTTGGGCTGAGGTTAGGTACCCAGCCACCAAATTGCACCTTTTTACTGACCACTTTCATTATTCTATAGCTGGAACAGCCTCAGTTCTGAATGACCAAGAACTTGAAAGAGAAATCAAAAACGTATTCTGCGTCAAAACTAATAGCCCAATGAACACCACAGAATTGCTGACGAGCAGACGCTTCCACAGGCCTCTAAACTCGTGAAGGATGATGATGATGAAGATCATCATCATGATCATGACGAAGATCCTGGCGGAATTAAGTGACGCAGCACGTGTTTTTCTTCCCACACTTTCTTGTGTCTGATCTTGACCGGAGGCAAATGCGTATACTAATTACGAGTGTGTGCGTACGCCCGTACGAACGAACGATCCGTCCGTAATCCTTAAAGATCCCACACTCCATCCATGCCACTAGAATTCAACTAGGTTTGCGATGAGAAGCCTTCCATACATATTGTGCTGTATATTCGAATTAAATGCAAGCCGAAACACAGCAGGGGAGACTTCAGTTATTGTTCACAATGTGTATTGTACGTCTACCGCTACTCTACTCGTGTCTACGGGAAAGGTGCATGGGAGGGCGATCCTGGGCCATTAAGCTTCAATATTTGTTGTGAAACAAAAACAATTTAGCGCCTCAGGCAGCAAAGCGAGAACTTTCATTCGATGGGAACTAAAAAATCTCGAAGAAAAAGGAAAAAAAACTCCTCAAAACCAAAGGGCTAGGTGGTGACTGGTGCTGCTGGCAATTTACACTTAATCTTTTTTTTTGCTGTGATCAATGATCCTGAGAACCTCTGATGATCTAATTAAAGATCGAACCAACCTTTTGGCACGCATTTTCCGACGACGAAAAGCCGGGGAACCACACACAGAACCACGATGCAAAGCCGAGTCCTGGATCCGAATGGACCCACTACGGGACAAGCAAACGGTCCTAGATCTACCCCATGTGGGGGTCAGGGTCTCCAGGGATTCTAGAGATTCACTTCGATCGTTTTTATCACGTTGGGCACCAGGAGATGTGGGGAAAAGCCACTTGCGGGTCAAAGTGGACCCTCCCGAAGAGGAGGACGAGGTCGACGTAGCCGAGGTGTTGGTAGTCATGGACGACAAACCATCTGAATCAAATGAATCGGTGGAAGACAAATTGCTAATGGTCTCCATTTCCCCTCTGCCTGGGGATTCTCTGCCTTGACCCCCCTCAGGGGCCAGACGTCTCCGCCTTGAACTGTCTCCATCACCCGAACCATCTTTGTCGGGATGTGGTCCAATGACGGCGGGTTCTTTCAAATATGACACTAGCACTTTCCAGGCCATGGTTTCCAGTTGAGTCATGCCGTCATCATGACCAAATAATGTGGATGAGTAGCCGGATGATGATGATGATAGTGATCGGGTGGATGAGGATCACTGACTGTCTTGGGGCTTCTTTTGTTCGTAATGTTTTGCACACAGTCAGCTTGTCAATTAAGAGCAGGAGGCACTATCTGGTCAACAACACATGATCAATCCAATTCACTTAATTGAAGGAAATGATGCGCAAACGTCCTCACTCTAAAACCACCGGTTCTCAACTAAATCAGCCTCAAGACGAAATTCTCCGCGCTTCTTCTCTTACTTCCCAATCTCGCCAAAATGTGTTCTTCTCGTGGACTCCAAGGGAGCAAAGCGTGTGCATGAAGTCTATGAACGTACGTATGGATGGTGGTGCTTGGTGCGCAAGTACCAAGTAGTCGTTACTCAGTACATAAGGGGCAAACGTCTTTTTTCCACCAATTCTTCAAGACCTACTCGTTGCAGAAGGTAGAAGTTGTCGTAATGACTCTAGTTCATGCGTTTCATGTCGTTTCGTCATGGCTGGATCCAAATGCTGCCGCTTTCCGATGGGTAGATGGATGGATGTGTGTGGATGAAGGAAGGAAGGAGTACGGGTAGGTTTTCGAAGTTTCCATCCAACAACCTGCCTAAACTCAACTCGCTCATGCACCACCACCGGTCCTCCTCCGTCTTCAACAACAACACCACCACCACCACTCTATAAACTCAATTGGAGGGGCTTGAACTCGCACTAAAGACACACGCACATACTAGCAGACAACTCAAACTCTCTAGAGAGCAACAACGAGGGAGAAGAGCAAGGGCACCCTACACATGAATTGAGTTGGTGCACCACCACACTCTAGCCCCGGTTTGGGGTACCGGATTGATGGCGGACAACGATGGTGTTGCCTGATATTTCGAGCAGGATGGAGTCTCCAACGCTCGCGGTGATGCAGTCTGTAATGACCGTTGAAATTCAGACTCCCCTTGACTTGAATGCTTCAAAATCTTCGTGAACCAGAACAATGTCAATCAAGAGAGTTACTTGATACATCCACTCAATGGACCCTTGTGAGCTCGTGGGCTCAGGACACCAATAAAAAATGAAACAGGAAAAAAGGAAGTTTTTTGACGGTCCAAACAATCACCGGAAATTTCCTTTCACGTTTCGTTTGGTGTGCTCCGTTGTTCCGCATTGGGCTCTACTTCAACTGTTCACCTCTTTGTCCGAGAGTTGTAAGGACCACATTGCCATTAGATTCCACAATACTGGGGAAAATTGACGACAATACCTTGTGGTATTGAGGCTAGGGGTGCAGTCCGGTATTTACATTGTTGAACATACGCGCCAGTAGCAATGTTACTTGAGCGCTAGGCAGCAATGGAAAAAGAGATCGAATTGCATTCTGGGCAAAGAATGAGGAGGCAAATTCAGGTCAACGATATGGCTTTATGACCAACGTCACGAGATTGCCTCCCATTTGAATCACCTGAAGACAACGAAAACTCTTTCTCAAGCCAATATTCACGAGAGGTAATCTTGTGGGTTTTTATGAAGATCCACTTCTTGAAAAGGCAACAACTACTGGCAGCCTCCGAATCGCTTGGCTTCCACTAGAGATGCGTGAATGTGCAAGTGCGAGAGAACGTTTAACAATGCCACACCGCCATTTGCGATGACAACACACAAAATTTGGTCGTCCTCTTCACATCCGTTGTTGGATGTCGTTAGCATAATTCTTAGGTCCACCCCGCCCTTGTGCTCTGTACTGAAACAACGCCACAAACCGGCAAAATCGTTGATTCCAAGTTGGTAGTTCTCGCCCTTGTTCAAAGAGGAATGTCGGATATCGAAGGGGAAACAAACGTTCGTGCTTTCGTCCAATTCCCGGGTGAATTTCGATTGACTCGTCTGATCTTGGGATGAGCGGAAATGCCAAAAGATTTTGTTTCGGTCCAGACTTCGAATCTCAAGCACTCTTTCAAGCCTGGAGAATCACGAACGGTGACGTTTACGTACTTTTAGAGAATATGTCTTTACGTATATGGCGAATTCCGGGGGGAAAAAGAACAAGATTCAACGACCTCTGCTGCTCTTCTTTTTCTATCTCTCTGTCTCCTCAAATCTGGCTTGTTTCACTTTCGTCGAAGTCAAAGAGGGGTTTGAACCCCTCTTGAATAAACACAAATATGATTCCCAACAAAGACCACGCTCATTCCGTATCTTTTAAGAGCACTTTTTATATCGCGTCTATAAAAACTGGCGTCAAATGACGGTCTAGTCGTTCCCGAACAGAGAGTGCCCGATTAATTTATCTTGATCCAGAGAATGATCGCTTTCATTCTCGAAGCCGGATTTTGAAGGAGTGTTTGGACAAGTGTTTCACTTGGGTGATCCCTGTGCCGATGGGCTAACTGATGAATGTGATGATCAAGCAAATCTGAGGAAGTCTGAATTCAGGCTGGAAAATAACTTCCTTCGATTGGACACCTTCACTTCATTCGAAGACAGTAATGGACCTTAGTTTTTCTACACTCCGACTTCTTACACTTCGGATGGGCTCTGGCACGAAACAGAAAAAAGGCTTGTGGCATTCACTCACTCGTCTATCACTCAAGCCTTGATTACAGATCAAACTCGACTGGTGCACTCGCCAACATGCCAGAGCAAACAAAATACATACCAACTGAGACTTCCAACTGAGAAATCACCTCATGAGAAAACCCAGAGAAAACCGAGTGTTCTCAAGGAGCTCCGCCTTCGCCTTCTCCGTCATCATTACGGAGAGCCTAGAGCCAAACTTGATCGCACTTCCAAGACTAACTACGGTTTTGTTTGCTTTACGGGTCATTGCTTGACTACCCCTTGATGACGAAGACGACCATGAACACAACACTCTCTATTTGAGATGGACTTCAAGCATGAGAGTCGTCGAGTTGTTGTTCTAAACGCAGCTCAAGTTGTTTTCGGACCAGGTTCGTTTGCTCTTTGGTCGCCTAATGAGAACTGAAGTTCAAATTTTGCAGCTGTGAGGATTTGCCTTAGCATTGTGGCACTCTAACACCCTCATCCTGTGCAGGTTAGCTGGCTGGATCATCTGATCTCAACAGGGTTCATCGTCACCGCCATCATCAATATCTCGTCTGTCATATGTCAGAGGAAACTAGAGTGAAAACAACTGCTCCATTAGAGTCGGGGGGGTTACCAATGTTTGCAGGCATAGCACTAACCTGGATCCTCGAGAAAATAATCCGGCTAATTATCCGCCCTAAAACACTTATGAAGTAACAAGGCGGCTTTTAGGAAAGACATCTTGAACTTGGGTCACCAAAAATGTGGGTCATTGAGAAGAATGCCAACAAATCGGGTCAACCAGCCGAAACAAATGTGTTTAGAGTTTAAGGGCGTAGTTCTAACTCAATAGGGAAAGCACTGCTGCATCGCAGAGTTTTGTGACAGGAAATGAGACCACAGACAATGGTTCTCTTACAAGTTATCTACTACACAATCATGTGCGAGTACAACACACAGCTGAAATAGTGAAGGCATTGCCTGTAGCTCTGCATAAGCCAAAAGCTTTAGTGCATTCGGTGAGAGGGTGGAAGTGACTCAAGTTAGTCAAGTTAATGGACAATTGCTTTAGTTCTTCTGGTGCAGTCAACTCCGACGTAGAGCAACAATTCACATTGATGATCATGAAGAGACAACACCATGAGTAAAACCAAGCGGAGATAAGCAACCATGCGAGAAATAATTGTGGTGAGCAGGGGATAAGAAAGCAGGGTGCTCGGTTCTTGGCGAGGGAGACAACGTTGGCGACCACAAGGAATAATATTTCTCCAGCCGTCGATCGTGAGCTTCTTCAAAGTTACCTTGAAATTAGAGGGAGGAGGAAACCTTCACCGAAACGCGCAGATTAATATAATTCTTTGAAGCTTCTCGTTGTCATGTTTGGTTCTTGTACAAACAGCCGTAAAAGCCTTTAGCTGGCATTTACCAGTTGTCCCTATAGGGGAACACACAATTGTCGGCAAACAAGGACCAGCCATCCATATTTATTGTCTCTATTATCCAAACAAGTCTCGGAGTTTCACCCCAACACTCCCTATTGACACGTGGCAAGTTAAACTGATTTCGTGATATTTTATCAGGTTCCCAAAAAACACAAGTACGCAAAGAAAGGAAACGAAGCTTGTACCAGATAGGCTCCTACATCCCTTGGAACGAGGAACAAATGCATGTAGTACATGTATTTACCAACAATACGCACGACACAAGCTTTCGTTGGTCTCGATTTGATGTCAACAAAGTCTTTATGAGGGGTGTCTTTCACGTGATTTCTACTACCTCATGGCTAACCATGTCAATCCAGACTTGTTAGTAAGTGTCTGGATGAAAGAAAACCCTTATCTAAACAACGCAGATGAAAAACAAGGTGCAAGATCTTCTCACATTCGAGTTCAAGAATTTACAAACAAGAGGCAACAATTTCATTTATCTTTTAGTGAACTCCAGAAACAATGGCAACGAAACTCGGTCGCCATCAGAACACATTGAGAGAAAAAAGTCCCCATAGGTAGGAACTTGTCTTCTAGAAGCACACCACATATTATATGCTACGTTGCCTCGACCTGGTCCCAACTTACGCACTACCCACATGGGTACATACAGTAGATGGAGTGGATGTAATTCAGTCGAGTTGTTGAATGAAACTCGGGCGTCCAGGTCGCTCGGTTCATTCCAAATTACAGCTTGCAGCGAGGTTGTTACTTGTGATGAATGACTGCATTGACATGTCTCGAAAAAAAGCCGAGCCTGGATGGAGCAATAACCCGAAGGGACCCTCAAGTTTTAAATCGTGTGTTGTTGAAACGTTTCTGGAGAGAAAAAGTGGATGTTGCACCCGAAAAATGACCCAATACTTGTTACAATGAGTTCAACTTTGAAAGGCAGAAACGACAGAAGAGTGTTTCAATATTGGAAGGGCAAGCCCATAAATATCAATTGAGTTCTGCATTAGATCTCTTTACTACAACGAAAGATAATTGTCCCAGGAAGATCTTGATATCTAAATAATTATTAAATGGAAAGAGCTTGGCATTTGCGTTCACGGACTGTTGACGATTTGGAAAAAAAATATCTAAATTAGCAAATTATGTCCAGCATCGGTGGGTGTCAAGAGCATTTTGTGTGATAACGCCCAAATCAAAATTTGAATTCTCACGTAATCACTCATTCTCGTAAACATAAAGGAGCATCATGATTGAATGATTTGAATGTTTGCTCATATAAATGTTAGCCGACAATACATGACAAAGGATTATCAGTTTGACGCCAAAATTTGCACAGGATGATTGAAATTAGACTCTTTTGGTCAACTCCCTATTTAAAATATAGCTAAAATAGCCACTTTGCTTGGAGATCTATATGAAGGTATGTATTTTATTGGAAAAGCTGATCAGTTTGTCACGTAACCAATACTTTGGAATTTTTTTCTTTACATTTTGTACCATACGTTCAAAATCTTCTCCTTGTTTAATGTTAACAGAAAAAAGAAAAAAAAAACATCTGTTCTCTAAGACTAGTTCTCTCTTTCCGATATAAAAGTGAGACAAAGGAATTGGATCACAAAGACGGGCTTTTATAGTTTCAGGGGGGCTCGATCTCACAACTCAATGAAAGAACACTTCCTGATACCCACATTATTACTATGATCGATAGCAAAACAACACCGCCAATTAAGATACCTTCATAACCAAGTACTCAATGGATTCTAAGAAAACCTTCCACTCATGTGACTAAACTGAAAAAATGTCGGATTCGGTGGCCAATCGTTTTTTGGTGAGTGACGTCAATTTGACGATTCATGAATGAACCAAAACACTGTAACGCAAGCATTGGTTAGAAATTTACTAATCCAATATCGACGAGGAAGATGGTGAATGGGAACGCTCCAAGGCCAAGGAATATAAAAGAGAAATTACATGACTTAAGGGGTAAATCTACACGACTTTCTCGGGGAAATGGGAAAGAAATTTCAATATGGCTCACGGCGATCTTCACGCAGATCCGTAGCTTGAGAAAATGACAAATTGGCTCGCGTTTGAGTGAAAAAATTATCTTCTTGAGTGGATTCTCTTGATTGTGGAAGGGGTGCAAAATGTGCCAAATCGATTGGACGCAATTTCTCTTTAGTGGAAGACGTATGGACGTTCCTGATGAAAATGCGAGATGGAAATAATACATCGACTGCCATGTCTCGGGCATATGTAAATCATTAATAGCAATGATGTCTTCAGGCTGGCGCATCGTGTATGGTAGAAAAGAGTTCATTTAACCACTTTTGAGACGCTCTCAGTTTTTATCTCCCCATTTTACTGAGGCTTTAGCCCGAACGAAGGAGCCGAGTAAAGTAATCTAGGAAATTCAAGCCTAGATAGAGACACATGCATGTCTGGAAACGTGATAGGTTAGACACCCAACCAATGGAATAATGAGCCATTTCTTTCCTCTGCTGTGTTCTTAGCGCTTCAGCGCTTTAGGCTTCTGAAATTGGGTGTCTCTCAATAGCATGCAAAACTTCTTGTGTCAATCTAATACGAATTAGCACTTCCGTCTTCCGTGTTGTCCAGTCTTAAAATCAATCTTGCTAGGGACCATATACAATGAGATAAATGTCGATGATAGGTCGCTATTGTCATTACGGGACTAGAGTTCGATAAGATTGTGACGACCACTATCTCGTTGATTCTTCCGCAGTTCTTAAAAAGTACTACTTCAAATTGAATACAGTGACGTGTACTCGTTCATTAGAGACCACTGGCCTCGGCGCAATAAGGTGATAGGGACTAATGATTGAGGTATGGCCAAATATATATTCATTAACACCTGAGTATGGTACAAAGGTGCATAGAATATAGTAGTAGCTCCAAGATGCTCAGATGCTCATTATCGCTAGGCAAAGACCTGCCACATCTTGACATCATTTTGAAATTGCCATGGTTTTAATTGGAATTTGGCCCCCTATCCTGACCATCAATAACGCCATCAGTCTGGAAGCTCACACGCTCTATCCAGTCAGCCTCGTGTCCAAATCGTGAGCATCTTGGCATCCAATCAAAAATTTGCACCGAGCAATACATTGCCAATATGCAATGAAAAATGATCCTTCACCAAGTAGTGGTACACGTAGTTTGATTTATCCGCACTAGTGCTACTTCACAAATTATTTTCAAAATGGAAAAAAACGAGGTTTCGTGAATATTGACGTTAATCGGAACGGTCTTCTTTTCCGACATTATTAGTTGAATCGTTCATATGTAATACGAGGAGTGCTCTACATAATCATTGAAACCTCAAATATCTAATGTGTGGCTTTGGCTTGTGGGCCTCATTCTTGAAAGCAAGTCAGGCAATGGGCACCCACTCTAAAGATCTTTGGGGTTGATACCATCGGTATGCGTGCGTCAACGTCGGGTGACAGACAGGAATTGGCGCCAGAGTCCGTCAAACAAACCACAATGACAACACTATTGACGCATCTTCTCCGTGTGTGTGATTCAAATGCAGTCTCCCTAATCAGATGAGTCAGAATACGTCCAAAGTCCTACAAGATGGGCCCCGCTGATTGGACTCGATTTGGTAACGACACTAGTGATTGATCCCAATCCAATGTGAAAAACGGTACAAGAATTGCGCTCAGGGGGCAAATCCGACCAAAGAGATCAATTAAAATTGAACTTTTGTGTCTGAGTGAATCCCAACATGATGCCTCACTCAATGGAAATGGAATGGAAAAAAATCCTCAGGGGGTCTTGCGAGTCTAAATGCAAATAAACAAGCAAAGGCTTGGCACAAATTACGAACCCCACTGCCATTCCAAGGGAGTTTGAAACATACCCAAAGATCCGAGTCTTTGCTGTCTCTCTCTCTGGTCTCATCTGTCACAAATGCTTAAGGAATATTTAATCTATCTCATCTTTGAACATTCTATCCTTACGATGTACATATCATGCGCCCACCAGAATTGCTGTTGGTGTTCCTGTTTCAACGTGTTTCAACTCGGAAGCCTTTTCCATCATGTCGCCTTCGTCTCAGTCAACGTGGTTTAAATCACGAACCACGACAAGTCAGGCAACCCCCCTCACTCATCCAGTACAACATCAGCATCCATTTTCTGAAAATGTCCGTTGAGATAATCTACGTGCATGGAATGGATGGAGCCAACCAGTCAAGCCGATAACTACAAGAAGGCAACCCATCGTGATGGAAAAGACCCCCGATGAATGAGTCATCCCTCGCTTTAACAACGTGCGTTCGTTCTACCCCAGGCCACGACCATTGGGGGAACTACTACATACAGTACTCTTACATTAGAAGAATGAGCTAGCATCGAGAGAGGCAACGGAATCTGAGGAATCTACGTACGCATTCAGTTGGTAGGTCGCTGCTTCGAACCACTTTAAAATGCCGTTTGCATTTGAAGGAAGGAAGATTGCGAATGGAAGTTGCCAATTGCTCATTTTCCTTTAGTCGAGGATTTCGACGAGTTATAAATGAGAGAAGAAAGAATCAATGAATTGATAAATGGCCCCATCAAATTCGATTTAGCTCCGCTCTATACATGCAAAAAAGGGTCACTCAGGGGAGAGGTCCAGATGCTGAAAAGAAAGATAGGTATTTAACTAAGGCCAAAATCGAAGATATGTGGTGTCCCAATCCTGAGAGAAGAAAGACTTCAGTGTGGGCAGTGACAGATTTGAGCTTTACTAATACTCTTTGTTTAATAGATGTGTGGCCATCCTTATAAAAATAACGTTCTTCACATATATTTGACCTGGGCCTATGCAAGAAAGAGAATCCACAAATGCACCTTTAATTTTTTGCATGTAGGAATCATGAATAATTCAAAACAAAATTTCTTGTAAATTTCATCAGAACAAACAAAAGAGTGTACCCCAGATAGTAGTACAGCTTGAACGTATAAAGTATGAAAAACACACAATTGGCAAATTAAAACCAGAGTGGTTAAAAGCAAAAGCTGGAGACCGAATGTTTATTGAAATTGAAATGACTACCAGAAAGATACAATATGAACGTGCAAAGGTTTTAGAGCCCTTAATCAATGATATAAAGGTTTGGACACAGACTGATGAGGAGGAAGCAACGCGATGCGACCATTTAAGCCAAGATTGCCTATCTGTTCAAACTGTCTACACAATGGCCAATACTTGGGAAGGGCTCTCAACAGAGAGAGTTGAATGGTTTCGAACTGGAAGAGGGCGAGAGAGATTTGATATTCAACAAAAAGTGGGCTGGATCCCCGTGAGCAACGAAGGCAGCCAGTAAAAAAGGGGTTCCTTCATTTGGATGTAATTAAATTAGAACTGATGATTTAAATACATTTTTGGAGAGAAACTTTTCTTTCAAGAGTACTTGGAGGCTTTTAAAAGGAGCTTGAGGAGATATGAGCTCCAAATGTATTCTGGCACACGTGTTTATCCGATTGGGACGCATAAAAGGCAAAGATGTTTTTCAATCTGACAAGTATTGCGCGTCCGACGTTTTGGCAAGGCAAACAACGTTGCTGTGTATAGATTCAAAACCCGATTGTGTACTTAAACTTATCATGTATCTCAGGACGTGAACAATTGAGTTGTTAAACTGTTGCCACATCCTCACATCTCGCGACATTATTGCACATCGATTGCAACGTGCAAGTGAGCGTGATTCAGATAAGAAACATCAATATTGAAAAAAAGCTTCCGGTGAAAAAGAGCCTTGAGCATTTTTAGCACAGACAAGAAGAAAGGGTCAACAATGAATGTTCAAGTTAAACCACGAGGTGCAAATTGCTCTAGCAATCCCTTTTTGACGTAACGCTAATGAAAAGGCATATGCATTCAAAATATAATGAATCGAACTTTATGATTGCACGATTTCGGCCTTGAAAATCGATTAATGACGTGCAATCTATTGCTAAAGCACTTCTTTCCCACGGAAGTAATATCGCGCATAGATTTACTTCATTCAATTTCAGGTCCTGCATGGGGATCAAAGCCGCAAGAAACTATATCATCGCAACCACCTTCGAGTTATGAATCGCCAAACTGAATACGAAGTATTTCAAACAGGGCTCGTTTAGCTTGCACAAAGAGGGAGACAGTGAAAGTAGATAGACCCTGCTGTGACTCTAATAAATAAAGTCAATCTTGCCCTCTGAGGCGGATCTGATTACGATGCTCTCTACCCCCTTCAACCTATTAACATGGTTCACTATTTCTAGTACCTCGGTGTTTCCAACCACTTTAGCAGTCGGCAGAATGGCGCTCCATACGTATTATGTGCGTGCCACTTTAGAGACGAGGTGTAAAACAAACATAGGCATAAATAATCAGGGAGGCAAGGAAAAAAACGGTACGG
This sequence comes from Tigriopus japonicus, assembly GCA_010645155.1. Classification (NCBI taxonomy): domain Eukaryota; kingdom Metazoa; phylum Arthropoda; class Copepoda; order Harpacticoida; family Harpacticidae; genus Tigriopus; species Tigriopus japonicus. The sequence goes on from CM021323.1 coordinate 907,028, forward strand.
AACCAAGCAAGCATATCTGCCAAGTTCAAAGAACCACGAGAAAACGAGGGGGATAAAAGAAATTTGCTCGAGGTCCCGAACACGCAGGAATCCTCATTAAAGCTTCTTGTATTGAGTTGAACATGGTTTGGAGCGAGAGAGAATCGAGAATTGAACTCATCATTCTGTCACGAATGCACGCACACTCACTACCGTGGGGCACATCATTTTGGGCGCCTCGTACTTGGGGTAAGTGCCTGTACGTTTGAAATGGTCATCTTCCACAGGAAACATGCCTCACGAATTGCAATGTCATCACTTGTTATCCGGCATCATCGCATCATTCAACTCGTTGAAGGTGATCATAAGAAAAGAAGATCATTGCTCGCTCTAACTTCCCGTTTCTCATTTCTCACGGCTCCTAATGAAGCAAGCAGGATGCTGAATGTCTTTTTGACGAGCAATCAGACTTGTGTCATTAAGTGATCTGAATGAATGAATGAATGAATGAACGAATGAATGAACTGCTATATGTATGAAAAGTGTCCAGTCTGTCCAATGACGCAACTTGAATTGAATACGAGTCGTGCATATCAAAATTTGTCGATTGACCGGAGGGTAGAAAACATATTGGTAGATTGAATCGATGGCCTGTCCAAATGCGTACGTATGTTTACTTTTTGTCCACTTTGTCTGTTGCAATCAGTGAGACTGACTGCAAATAGCCCTCCATTGATCAGACTTAAAAAATCTGTCACAAGGAACTCCACCGATGAAACCAGCGAAGAACACCACACTGACTCTGAACAATCATCTATAAGTGATCTGCTTCTACTACATTAAAGGTACGCTATTGCTCCATCTTCCAACGTGCACAATGCATGTGTTTAGTGCTTAGTGGCTTGGAGGACAATCATGGTGAAAATTACTCAATCGGCTCTCGATTTAATGCGAGTCTACTTCAGCTATCGAAATCAATGGCAAAAAATAAAGCTGAACTGGATTACCATGAATGGGATTCTCTCTCCTAATTCAACACTGATGGATGAACGACTTACTGCGTAGATGGAATGAATGCTATCTGATGACCACAACGCCATTTGTGTAGGTAGACCAACACCACAAAGGGAAGCAACCCAACAAATGACAACGATCTTGGTTACGGTACATAATACTGACAACAAATTCTCTCGCTCATGATTACCGACATGGAACAAATTAATGCTCTGTTTAGAAACCATGTATGGGCATAGTGCCACCGACCGAAATGTTGGATGTACCGTTCGTTCAGAGCTCTTATCACACTGTCGAGTGTCGTATCCGAAACGGGGAAAATGTCGTGAAGTTAAAGTGCAATTCCTTGGCTCGTTGGCTGGAGGGCACATACCTTGCTTTAACAGGTACAAAAAAGTCGTTTCTACAGATTTAATTACAATTGGAAGAAATGCACTTCACCCCAGCTTTGGCTGAGGCAAGGTGGGAAAGAGAACCGCAAAAATTAGTGAATAAGGAAACGCGAGTTGTGTACCTAGTGCACATGAACTTTGTCAGCCGTCACATAACTAGTCAAACACCTGAATGGATGCTTGAGCTTATATTTGGTCCATTAGAAAAGCGTCACGATTTGACATTTAGCACATGAAAAATGTGACGCAGGTTCTGAGTTTACTTTTGAGCTCGAGATGGTCACTTGTAACCGATATTGCCACCCAAAACGTTCAGAGGAATTTCTTTTAGCCAAGGATCAAAGTGCTCGTACGTCTTGTTGCGTCAGACCAAAGGTTGGACCGTATCCTGATTGACTACCATTCATTAATCCATGATGAATAACCTTCCCAAAATTGGTTGTTTGGAAAAATTCGCCTCAAAGGGTGCGACCCAGTTGATTTCACAAGTGAGTGGAAATCAATTACCCAACCATGCTACCACCTCTTTTAAGACTGGCATCAGCCTTGTAAATAAACTTCCGCTTTTAAAAACGCACTTAATGTTGCTTCCAAGCACTTACTTACATCCTATCATTTTGAGGCAGTGTTTCTTTTTTGTGAAATTTATCTCAATGAAAAGTTTAGCATGTTTCAAGTCCCAAAAGTAGTCAGAGTATTGTTTTTGATGACTGAAAAGAAATATCATCTAGAAAATAAACGGCGTCGCCAATGGTTCATTCTTCGAATCTTTTGTCTAATCCGTTTCCGCTGGAAGGAAGGACATTTGACGTGTTCATAGTTCTTGCATCTAATGGTCGATCCTTAAATGGACATGAGTTTGCAAAAAAGTGGTTGAATGGTTGTCCCAATTTGCTAACTGGTTATCTTCCTGTGCACATCCCTTTAAGGATCCTTCAAAGTAGTACAACGTCAATAACACAACTTACGACGACAACGAGCTAAGCTTCCAGTTCTTGTGATCGAATAAATGCCAACCGTAAGTACACAAGTGATTCCAAGTGAAGCAACGAGACCTTTTCAAAATCGAGTCCGTGTGATGGATATGCTCTCAAAATGCAAATCAGGTCCAGTACCACCCCCGGGCCAAAATGATAGGGGGAAGATGGTGGTGTGGTGGTAGGAATTCGTAATGGCGATTGCTTGATCCATCTATGTAAAAGACATGCCTGAGATTGATCATTTCTCATTGAGGAAATGGGTCAGGAGGTCCATGCATTTCCGGAGACCCGCTTTTTTGCGCTACTGTTATCTCCACGATTATCAAGGAATAGCGCAGTTTTCAATGTCAACTGGGGAAATTGAAATTCTTTGTAGGGCTCTCAAATCTCCCTTGAAATTGGGTTGAGCCAGCAGCACCCTCTGTTTGCTCGCATAATCGAGAAGACAAAGGGAAATCTTCTTTGCATATCAATTTTAAGCCGCTAGATCAGTTGTTCTTCGATGAGAGTTTGACACCGAAAGTACGATGCATGAAAAGATCAACCTTGAGCATGTCAGCCTCTTAGAAAAGAACCGACAGTGCGGCTCAAAAGCCTTATAAAAAAGAAAGAATCTCTTCTCTTCACCACCTATGAAGTCGTGTGTTTAGTAATCCGCTTTTAGAGACAATAGCTCATTGGACGACCAATTCATCCATCAGCCATTACGAGGGAATCTGTCAGGCTAATTCAATGTTGAAGCTAACTGGCTAAGTGTACAACCAATATTCATTCTCCACCGAATGGTTTGGACGCACTTGGATGCATCATCACCAGTTTCTGAGCAGTGTTTTGGCCATGTTTACAAATCCGGCCATTTCCCATCCATGTTCATCGATTAGAGATTGGAGTCCCGAGGCGAACGGGTAAACACTTTAGATTGGCAAGCTAGAAAACCCAACGACCAACCAATAGAGCCTCGTGCTCGAACCATTGGCAGCTTGCTTCAGGTGTCCACGTATTGATGGTAATAGTCATGGAAAATTCTTTTGTCGTTCAAGATCATCATCAAGTTCGACGACGGTATGTAATGTATGGAGTAATAGTAGGTAGTAGTGGAATCGGTCTATCGTCCAGTACCGACTGCTACCTTGCCTTGGGCACAATGGAAAAAAAGTAAAAAGTATTGAATGACCAGAAAATTGAGGATTTCGAACACTGACAGATTGAGTGAAAGTCGGCTCTTCTGGCTCAGAGAAGCAGAAAGAGAAGTGAGATCACATTTTTATAACTTCTCCTCCTGAAATGTAGTATGGGACTTTCATTCCATAACGACGTCCAACTTTGAATTTCTTACCCTTCAGGGCTCATGCACACAAACATACTGAATACAGCAAAAAAAAAGAGGATTGAATTCCAACTACTGTCTCATGACTAGAGATGTCGCATTGACGCAAAATGTTTTTTTACACTTTTCACAATTTATTTGCACTTTTTGCACTTTTTGCCATTTTTGGACTAAAATTCCAAAAGTACTTGAAATACTCATTTTTTAACTTATTTTTTGAACATAATTTTTTTTTAAATCTGAAGTCAGAGATTCAATTTTCTTGAATTTCTCTGTTTTGCTTGACATCTACAAACATTCACATACGAACACAAACACAAGCATAGAGAAACCAAAATATCAGTTCTTTCTTGATCCAGAAAAATCTCTCGTGATCGCTACCACCAGATTGGCAAAGGCAATGAAAAACAACAATTTCCTCCTCGAACTTATCGTTGCATATGGCTTTGGAACCTGGTTTTTGAAGGTGTTTTTTGTCGATATCGTCCAGCACTTGAGCCGCTACCAAAATCGTAATTGGTTTAACTTCAAAGTGAGTGACGAGGAGAAAAAAGCTCTCCTTGGATTTGCATGTGTTTCTCTCAGCTCATCATGGAGATCTTTCTATGAGATCCGACGTTTTCAGAGTTGCCACTCAAAAGTAGGTCCAACAAACAAATAAGAGGCGTGTTTGGCTTCAAAATAGCTGTTTTTGTGCACGACGAGATTATCAATTCCATTCAGACTTGGGATTGGATTTGGGAAGGTAGCTTAAGGAATCAACCGTCGGAGGGAATATAATCTCCTTGAGGAACTCCTCCTTCTAGTGTAGTCGGAAAGTGTGAGTGAGTTCGTAAGTGTAAGTATGCGTGTGAATGAATGTACTAAAAAAAATTTGAAAATTTTTTATTTGCACTTTTTATTTGCGTTTTTTCCTGTTTTTTTTGCACTTTTAGTAGCACTTTTTGCACTTTTTATTTGCACCAAAATGACACCTCTACTCATGACGCTAAACCCTGGACAAATACGTATCCCGCAACTCAATCCACGTCTGATGGGTTGAAACTACCTACAAGGACTTTACATATCCCCGTTCACTCTGAGCATTCGAACAAAATAATTGCATACCATATACAGCGTGCAGGAAGTATTTAGCCAAATTGGAAATTGTGGTCGGAAACTGGGCTTGGTTGGTTAGTTACTTACTTAGCTTCAATGAACCGGGATTTGTACCACTTAAGATTGGTCGTAACTTCTAACAAGAAAAATCCTACCCTCGGAAATATTTCGGATCATTTCAAATTTATGAGCCTTCTTCAGCATACCATACATGACTTCAACGCATTAAGCATACTTAGGGATGGTAGGGTACTTGGCCGCATGTGCTTCGCACAGACCTAGAGAATTTCTAAGCCCCAGACCAATGAATGGAAATAAATGGCTTCCATGTGAAGCTAATGAAGGTTCAAAGATGATGGCTTACCTTCGATCGCTCTTGCCGTGAAGTTTGGGCGCTTGCGATTCCAGACTTTTAGTCATCGACTTATTCGACGTCGCTAAGATCTCTTTCGGTTTGTTCAAGGGTTTTGATCGTTCGTTAACAACACTATTATGAGTGCTATTCAATTGGTTGGATATTTGAACACTCTTGGCCAACCGAGAAGTATTGGCCTTCAAGACGGTGGAAGCATTTGGCTTTTGCGGTAAATCCGGCTTTGGCGTAAGATTCGGCTTCCTCAATAACGGACCTGAAATGGGAAAGGAATAGAAAAAACGTGGATGGTGTGTCTTTTGTTTCGTCAAACTAACCAATCAAACTAACTTAACCATCATGTCTGACTTGGTTGAGTAAGCCTTGAGTCTCTTCTCATGGTGGTTGGACCACGAGTTCTTCATTAGAATGATAAAGAGACAATTCCCCTTGGAGCGTGAAGCATGTCAAAAATGACAAGAAAGTTCGTGAAGGTCCTCAAACCGAATGGATGAACATTTTCAATCTTTGATCACCCAGTTCATCTTTGCAAAAAATGACTCGTGAACGGAGAAAAGTGTTTCATTCCTTCTCTCAAAAGCACCACGCAAGAAAGAGAAAGATTTTGAACTTCTTTCAATAGACGTAGATGTCCAATCTCATAGGGGTCCATAACACCCCCTTACCCTAACATGCAAATTCAAGTGCAGATATTCAGAGTCTGCGTGAGGTCTTCTCAAAAGGCTCGCCTAGTCCTGATGATGATGATGATGATGATGATGATAAACTGTTCGCAAGAAATCTTGCACATCGTATTGCTTCTTTCGGGCTCCATTTTTGGGCCTAGAACCAAGGGACAGCAGCAATAACACATTTTGTCGGCCTCTCATCCGTTTTCGTCAGGACGCAAAGAGAACAATGGGCAATTGTACCGCTAAGAAGACATTACCGACAACCCAAGTCTCCAAAGAAGGCAATTTTAGTTCAGAATGAATGGAGTGAAGGTTCGCAAGATGAAGAGGATCTTTTTTCTCTCTTTCTACATAGATGCGAGCATCCTTTTCTGAAGCCAGCCAGACTCTGATATGAGCTTTGGTCGAGTGCAAAAGTCCTTGACATCCGACTTGACTCCAATCGTGGCCGTCATCATCATCAAGATCAAATCCAACACTTCTTCACCTTCAAGCGAACTCCGTTCAATTGAACCAAATGAGCTCCACCAAACGTCAATGCAATCGAAGGGATTTCAAAACGTCGAGTATGCCATATACTCTTCATTACTCGATGATTGGGTTGATGGGGAGTGCGAAATCTTTCTCGGACCATTTAATGCTATTCCACTGTCCCGTCAAGGTGATAAATAAAAACGGCTCTGAATACACTTGAATTAGGAGATAGAGTCTAAAGTTTCGAATGTGTGTGTGAGAAATGGCTCTATACTTCGGCATATTTCACTTTATGCCTAGAATCTCCTCCCTTTGAAATAAGGTTTATTGAAGCAAAACAAAAGGGACACTTTCAAGGTTCGAAATCAAGGTAAAAGGGCCCCTGTAAAGGCTCCAGAGGCGCCAACCAAGTAAAAGAGTGGCCTAAAGTAATCTGGGTTTTGTTCCTCAAATGTGCAATCGTCAATCGTCATGATCTTCACTGACGTATTTCGAGTCTGAGAAAAAAGAACAATCAGCAATGCACATTACAAAGCAAGAAAGAAGCTCTTCGAGATTCGGATAGCTTTCAACGAGTCCGTAATGCCGATTGACTAGATTTTTCTAGATTTTGCAACTGTTTCTTGGGGAAATATGTGAAAATGAGAGCTGATCACAAATCTACAAGTCATTTCTTGGGACAAAATCATAGCACGGCTCAAGGATTTCGCCATTTTTCGGAGGGAGCAATTTCCATCTGGCCCTTGAGTTCATCTCAATTCCATGTATAAACGGTATTTACATACCGTGTGTTGTTTTTCCAAAATGTACATGTACAACTGAAACTACTCAAATGAAGTGTAGAACTCCATTTGCCGAGGATCTGATGCATCAAACACGACTCGAGGAACAGTTTTCCAAATATTTCAATCGCTAAATTAAGTTCAGAAGGTGTAGAGGGGATGTTTTTCCTTCTTGAGAGGGAGAAAATCTTAGCAGGAAAATTCCATAGAAAGAGGGAAAAAAGTCAAGTGAGCTCGCTCTTGTTCTCATCGTAAAAACTGATGTGGTTGGTGAATACATTGACTGTACCACCATCCATCTTTGGCCAATCACCTGTGGGGCCGAATGAAAATGGACGTACGAGTCAATCCTCCAATCTTGGCACAAATCGTAGTGCAAAGAAACCAGAGTCAAAATGACATTCACTCTGATCATTCAACCAGATCAAGGTAGAGAATATAAAAACGATGAAAGACTCTTTGAGGGCAACCAACCACCAACCAACGACATCATCGTCGTCTCGTCGTCTTCATCCCCACCACCATCACCGACGTCAACCTCTTCTTCTCGTTCTTCATGATGATCATCATCAGCATCAGCATCATGGCCCTCGTCGTCTTTTTCTTCTTGCGTCATTCTTTCACACAAGTGGTCTTAAAATTCCCTTCATAGGCAAAGATGAAAGGAAAAGTCTTCCTTTTTAAAATGAAAATATATTATGTTGACCTTCTTCGAGAAGACATGAATGGGCAATTCAAGAAGTAAAAGAGTCTCGGCAGAACGTTTCAGTCACATTGGTAAGAAGTGGCAATTCACACTCAAGTATCCCCTGGACTTCCAGTACAGTACATGTCTGGCCAGAACGAATCTCCCTCAAAGGATCTTTCACTCAAGGGCCACTATTAATGAAACGAGGAAACAAATCACCGTCCAAAGATGAATAAGGGGATAGGCGAACCCCTTGTCAGACCCTGCAACAAGGACTTCAAGTTGAACAACGTTCCTCTCTAACATCACGTCAAGACCAATCATCGTAAGATTCGCGATTGTCATTCTCAGACAAGAAATATCCAAGCCAACAAGCGACCAACCATCCAAACCACCCTGAGATCCGTCCGTTCGATCCGCGGCACCAAACCACCCCTCAACAAACAAATCTCTTGGTTCTCATCCTCATTATTTCCTCTTTTATGTGGGCGTCATCATCATGGCAAAAAATATGTGCGATTCTCAATGCCTGTCGGGTTTAAACCCTTGTGCAAACGTTTGCATAAACGATGTTCTCTCTCGTCATTCCAATCGACATCTTGGAGATTTGCATCATCCCAAGCGAAAGATGGAATGTTGTCCTTGATAACAAATGTAGTCCAAAGCTAGAATAAGGCATTACTCGGCAAATTGAATTGGTGTCAGACAATTTCACTTCCTTCTGGTTTCTGCTGCTTATAATAGAAACTTAACGATTAGTGAGGGTATTTAATTTTCCGCGATTTTCAATGATGAACCAAATATTAGTAGTAGCTCCTTGAACTTCAGAAATTGGACATGGTTCAAAATTTAGACGCTTGGCCCTCCGAAATGAGATTGTGCTTTTGAATAATCATCTGAGCCGACGTTAAGGTCATCTGGCACAGAGGAATCTCCGTGGCATTGAAAATCGGATTCTATCATACTTCATTTCATTCCCAAAAGGAAGTAGCAGCATTGGAATATCGATTTGGCATAGAAACCCCATTAGCGCCTGAGAAACATTTTGACAGTATCACCACTCAACCAGATGTTTCCTTTTACGGCATCTTAGCATCACATTTGACCCAGTAATTGCGAGAGCTAGAGGAGAATCAGGAGAAAGAAAAAACCACGCCTCCTCAAAGAGCCATTTCAGTCAAAGTGATCTTGTCCGACCAGATCGTCACTTTACCAAAGGTAATCAAAAAGAATTGAAGAGCCATGTGTTGAACTTAGAGCCCACATTGCCCCGTAAATGGACGAGAGAGAAAGAAAAGGCCTTCGAAGCACCAGGCAGAGTGAAATCT
>CM021323.1:923195-955459 GCA_010645155.1 Tigriopus japonicus
AAAAAAATACCTTTTGCGTACATACTGTTTACGATTCATATTGTGATAATTATTTATTATTCCCTCAATAGCATTCCAAGATTCAGGGAAAACAGACAGAAAAAGTGGAATAATATTAAGCTACCGGAATAGGCGTGCAGACAAATTATAAATTGGATGTCCTGTTTCTCTTAGTCATTTTTAAAGTTTAGGTGTCATGTAAGTGCAGTCGGAAATAATTGCGGCTCATCTTCTGACGTTATTTGAGTTTCACGTTACGACCATGTGATAAAAAAGTACAGGGCTGGGATCGATATATCAGGATATGTTGTGAACTGTAAATTACTGCATTTGAATTATTTTTTCAAAATTGCCTTTGAACATTTGGAATGGAGTTTACTGTAATTTCTGAAATTGCAGTGGTAAAAGTATCGACAGATAAAAATAGTTTCACATTTATTCAAGACTGCATCAACAATAAGTAAGGCCGTAGATATTTAGCTAAAATAGACTTCAAAGAATAAGTCGCAAAGTATGTGTAAAATTTTGAGGATATTTTATCAAACTGGAATTAAGGATATGGAACCAATGGGACATGCACAAAGGTTGCTCAAGATAGCGTTTTAAATCATATTGTCAGTGGTAAAATAAGGCTGACATCCTCGGCGCATTTTGGTAAATTCAAGTTATTTTAATTTTAGCGTGTATTCAAAGAGTATAGGTTCGTAGAAACGATTGATATTTCACGCTAAGATACCTTGATAGGAGTTGGGTTAATAATATGCCAAATTCACTTTTAGGGTGATTGAATGAACTCACTTAAGCAAGCCTTGTGCTACTGAAAAAAGGACTGGACGGTGATCCCAAAAATAATTCAAAGATGCATATTTCTTCAATTGATTCCATAGAATTATATCAATAGTTGAAAATGTGTCACATGAAGAGAAATAAAATAGTTTTTACTAGTTTTTTCTTGGAATGTATGATTTTATGTATCTCATTTTCTTCCTAATAAACTGAGCAATTTATCAAGCACGTGAAAGATGCATATTTCTTCAATTGATTCCATAGAATTATATCAATAGTTGAAAATGTGTCACATGAAGAGAAATAAAATAGTTTTTACTAGTTTTTTCTTGGAATGTATGATTTTATGTATCTCATTTTCTTCCTAATAAACTGAGCAATTTATCAAGCACGTGAAAGCAGAGGTACCTTGATGTAAAATACCAGGGACCTTTTTTCAAGCTCCTTTGACCTACATGTGAAAGAGTACTTTTTGATCTATCCAAGGACATCTTAATTTCTCAAACTAATTTCTTAATTTCTGAGTCATCCTTGATCTATCCCTCACCAAATCATTGTCACTCCAATATCTTGAGCATCTTAAACAGGAGTAAGGCCTCTACAGGTCCTTTCTAAATGCCATAGCTCAAAAAAAAACCTGACTGAAACTGTTTGACCAAGGGCCCACTACGGCCTCAAGCTAAGAATTATTCACGCTCGCTACTAGGGCTTCCCGGATTAATTCTGATGGATTAATCCGTTAAAAGGGATTAATTTTAAAATGATTGATAAAACCAATGAAAAAATGTTTTTGGTTTATTGATAACAAAATCATTCGATCTGTCTTCAAAGAACGTTGATGTTAGAGTAGATTGACGAAATTTTAGGATAAAAAGCATGAATGATGCTGAGATAACACTTCAAGTTTTGTGGCAAGCATCGAATTGCACGAATGTTAACTTCAGAAATTAACCTTTGTTATTTCTTTACATGTTTTCGAAAGTAAAATCGATCCATCCATTTTTACCCAGTACGATTACTAAGCATTTACCAATGTGCCTAACAAATAATTTTTAATTTGCCTACTTCAAAATTTGAAACAACTTCAGGATGGACAAAGGTAATAAAAGTCTTTTATAGATTTTGTTTCATTTGGTTGCAACTCTTATATATTTTTCTGATTATGTTATAGTTGTTCTGAATTTGAAGAGAAACAGACTATCGTTGAATTAATAATAGCTTCATTTTAAAGTGATTGTCAAATCAATGTAAACCGATGTTATTAATAATTTTAATAATAAATCATTAATAATTATCTTCTAACAAAGTATTTGGTATTGTGACATGCTTCAAATGGTAAATATCTTGTAAAAGTGAAATCTATTCATGCCTAAGTTTCAGGCAAAATTAACAAAAAGTTTTAAAATCATACACTAAATCATGAAATTGTGGACTAAAATCAAATTATGATAGATTGAGAACAAAGAATAAAATGACCATCATGCACAGTAAAAAGAAGCAACTGAAAGACTTGTTAGCATAATTTTGCAAATTCCATTGACAGATACGAAGCAAAATATACCGATTGACAGCAAAAACATGTACCTCAAAGTTCATTTCCCTTAAGACTGCAGGATTCACAAGAGAATTTCCATCTTCTAATATTTCATGTTAAGAGATTCAAGAATGATCTTCAGAAAGCAGGAATTGAACATACAAAATTAAACTGTTGTTTAACCGTGAAAACCGTCTTGAGTTTGTTCGATTAATCCATCTGACAAAACGGATTGACGGATTAATCCACTTCCTATGGATTAATCGATTAATCCGTTAATCCAAGGAAGCCCTACTCGCTACTGCATTAATCCGTGTATTGTTGAACATCCACTTGGTTAATACTAGTAGTGTCTTAGACACCAAGAATTAGAGTTGGTTCATGAATAGCCATCCCTGGATGGTTAGTATATATTTGAGGTTACATGTCAAAAACTTCAGCTTCAAGCGGTAAAACGCCTTACCCTGTGAACCCATTGTTTAATGGTTTTCAGAGACACAATAGTTTATTGTAAGTAATATAAAGAAGCAGAGTGTTTGTATCAAGTGTCCTTTATTGGTTTTCAATTCCAAGCGCTTCCTGTGGTTTTCGTTGCAACATGTCATTGGAAAGTTAGTGGGTGCATCACGCACGTTTGAGTGTTCCATGATCAGTCTCACTTAAGCGAGGACCTTGTACCAATATGGTCTCCCAGGTTGCAGAGGGCAAGTTGAAGTTGGCCTTGATACTATTACTCATTATTCCAGTGTTATACTTCTCAATCGAAAGTTTCCGCAAATATCGTGATAGCAAAGTTTCGATCAGCACTCAAAGGGACAATTCTCATCTAACTTTGCCATTTCCTTCGGTCACCGTATGCTCTGGATTTCGAAATGGTTTTTTGACCCCAGAAAAGCTTCTGGTCCAAAATAAGTCCGAAGAGCTCACATTAGAAAAGATCCGCGAGCTTACATATAACAGGTCAGAATTTCTCACTTACTTCACGCAAGCCGTGGACAACGATTTTTCGATCAATATGGTGGACAATGACGAATATTGGACAGAGGAAATTCACGAATATTATGGAGGACGATGCTATACATTCAATCCTCCCGTTTTATCCAAACCCGGAGAAACCAATGCGATAATCTTTGGGATGAGGAACCCGGATCGGTTCTGGACCTATCGGTGTGATAATTGGTCTTCCGAAGATTGTCACAACCAGTTTCCCGTATTTTTTCACCCAAAAGACGCTTTCATTTTCAACAAAGGGAACAAATTTGTGGGACAGTCTTTCTTGTTCCCAGAGCCTAACAAGAAGCTCATGTTGACCCTTACTCATCGGAGGATTAATCGATTGAATCTCACCTTTGATCCGTGTCAAGAAAATGGCAATATCAACGAGTTCAAACGTTGCATCCTCAAATCATATGACGAAATTGCTGGATGTCGAATGCCTTGGACCAAGAATGGAACCTTAAGGTACTAAAACACTTAAAACCCCTTTCTAATGATTCATTGTGAATTGCAACATTGATTACCCAAGCTTTGTGCAAAGAGGAAATTGGGCTTCATTTTTCGATTAGAAGAAGTTATCTCCCATTATTAACGGGTCATGGTCAAAGAAGTCGAGCAAAAATAGTCATGAATGAGCAAATCTGCTTAAACCTAGACAAACAATCAAGTGCTTATCAAGGACAATTTAATGAGCAAATTACCCTTTGATTCTAAATGTTGATGGAATATTTCCAGTTATTTCTAGAAATATTCCGAAATATGCGAGCTGTTTTTCTCGCAACAGGAATTCGTCGTCAAATTTTTGAAACTGACTTTTCTTGCACATTAAATCCATAAGTGCATCCTGAAGACAATGATGCTCATATTATATGATTAGGCAGAATTCTTAATAAATTGAAATTCAAGACACAAACAACTTAAAATTCAATCATTATTTAAGGTCCTTCAATCAGGGCCTTAGTCTTCACAAAAATTAAAAGCGTTTCCTTGAAGTATTTTAGATCCTATGCAGTTAAAACTGTTTATAGCTTTATACAGATTTTTTTTTTCAAAAGGATTTTAACCAATGCTTTTCTCTCTAACTCCATAGGGTATGTAATGGTTCCGAAGTTCATGAGCGGTTTATATCAAAGGAACGAAATTTATGGTGGGATGTGGACAGAACCGTGACTGAAACCACAAAATGTCTTAAACCATGTAGCTTCGAAATCTTCGAATGGCAACGTACCAAATATGCGTGGGAGGGTATTCCAGGGGATTTATTTCCCGATGAATCAAAGACAGTTTTTGCTTTGCAAATCTTTTATGTAGACACCACGACCGAAATCACCGAAGAATTTGTGGCTTACGATGGCTTCAATATGGTTGGAGAAACCGGCGGAGCACTAGGACTATTTCTGGGATGGTCTTGTTTTCAATTGCTGTTTGATCTATTTCAGTTCTCAGCAAATCGATTCTTTAGACTGAAAAAGCCTCTTTCCAAAAATGGACCGTAGTGAGAAATTCTTGCAGACATTCAACTTTTCTTGAAGAGCATTTTTGTCCGGTAGAGAAGCAATCTTCAATGTATTAAAGAATGAACAAGTACCCCATAAAAACTAGGTAACGAATGTTTTACTCTGTGATGCAAGATTACACTTTTCATGAGAAACTCAAATGATTGTTCATCCATGAAAGAAAATAACTGCTATGTTGGAAGGTCTTAATCCAGATTTATGATTTTTAAGAACCTTGATGACCTAATCATTTGCGCAAATAAACGAGATTTGGATAAGCGATGCATATATGACTCAGCCTCCGTGTGTTTTGGGTTCTTATTTAGATCATAGGGCAAAAACCGAACGGACAAGAACTCTTCACTGAAAAACAAGAGTTGTATTTTCCTTGCTTCTTAATAGATTCTGGAAATTAAATTGTGTAAATTACATTACATTGACATTGTGAAAATATTCTTACTTTTTAAAGGCAAATCACTGAGCATTCGTTTTATCAAGACATTATGTGGAAAAGCAAACCATGAATCTACGGCTTATCCCCAAGGTTCATTGGTGGAAAAAACACATAGGTGCCTTAATGCCTTAATATGGGGTCATTCACAAGTGTGGGGTAGTCTCCAATGTGTTTTTATTAATTTGGAGTGGCAAAAGTATTAAAACAATTGAACATAGATAGGGTGGAGAGAAGTCACATCTTCTGCCTTTTCTATTGTTTTTGACATTACCAAACTAAGGAAAAGCATGGAGGTCCTTCTTAATAAGAACATGAAGCTCGATATTGATTACACCGCGTTTAATTTCCGGGAAATGGGGTCAGAAAGGTGAAAAATAAGCCAAGAATATCATGAATAAGTCGTACAATGAAAAAGTGACTATCACAGTTTAAAGTTTAAAGCATCTGGTGGTGGAAATGCGTGTAACTATTGGTACAAAAGTTAAATGATATCATAATTTGCTTATTGTCAAGTTTGAATGGCTCTCATATCACGTCAAGGGTTTCAAATCATAGGTCAAAAGGTGGAAGTTACAAACTGTTAGTCGCAGATTTAACGTTGAATTTTTTAAGCACCCTGAATTTTGGCTGACTACAGCATTGTAAGTTTAAAATGGAAGCTTTTAGACCTATTATCAGTCAAGCTTTACTTACAAAGGATAATTCAAAGGGAAAAAGAAGAGACCCGTATTCACCAACAGACACACCAAAAAATGAGAAAGAGGCAAGCCTTTTTAATTCTGGTGTAGCAATATTGATTATTCCAAAAATCAAAAAAATAACTTTGAATGTATAGCAACACACGGAAGCGAAAAAGACACCAAAAATTACTGAACTATGGATGACAGGCAGGATAACAAGGTCCTACAGTCTTTAACTTTGAAAGTCTATAGTATTTATAATTCCCTCTATCATATTGATTTAGGTTAAGATTAATGAAGCACTACAACATGAATTGAAAGAAACAAAATCCTATTTGAATGAAGGCACCACTAAGAACATCGCAAGTATCAAAATTTGGCATATATGTATCTCTAGCAATACAAGTTGTTATAATACACCTAAAATCAATCAACCTTGGCATACATTGCCTTTACTTCATCAACGAACTCTAGTATTCCTTGGATATCCTTACTTTTTTCACAAGGTATATTTATTTCCAAAGTCAATTGAACGAAATGATAGACTATCTGCTAAGATGATCTAAAAGATTATTCTCTTTTTTCATCTTTACACGACACCCTTGTTTTCTACATCGCTACTTTAGCACAAAATGTAAGGGTACTGAAATAAAAACACCATAAAGCCTTGATGTGACGAGAAAAAAAAACACAAGAAACTCGAACCCAAGTTCGTTCAACGACCCTGGTTTTTTGTTGGCGAGAATGTTCAAGATAAATCGCTTTACCTAGATACAATTAATGGCCGAGTTCGAAGATTTTAGTCGCACCTTACACCACAATGAACCCAATTCGGCATATATTTTGGGGTTGTAGCCACCCAACTTCCGATAAGACCTCACCTGTCGCTAATACTTGGTTCTTATTTCGAGTTACTGGGGGTGGTGGTAGAAACATTAAGTGTTAATTTCACAGACGGATGATTGTGGCAGGTACACAAAGACATCAGCTAGACTTGTCAAGGAACACATATCACTTCAGTTCAAGTGGGACAATCCTAGTCGTCACAAGCAACGTTGTCAGTTTTGATACGCACAAAAAAGGAACAAGTTCATAGGTCACTTATCCTCGAAAACAAAAACAAACTACTTGCGAGGGAAGATAACGCGGTTAAAATCAGATTAATCAAAAGCTCCCTCTCAATTGATCAGTAAGTGGTGATGACGCCATGTGCGAAGTCATCCCAAGTAGGTCAGACATAGGTAAATAACCCTTTCTCAAGGTTGCTTACGACTTCAACCAGCTCACACAGCAATCAAACCAAGATCAACGAGACATCATGGCGGAATGGTCAGGTGAAGACTTAAATGGCCGTTCTCCAGGATTGACTCGATCCGATCCCATCGACATGGCCTCAAACAACCAAAGAAAGAGCTCCAATCCCGCCAGCTTGATAAAAGAAGCCAAACACAGCTTGAAGAAAAAAATCAGCCAAAGATCAAAAACGGACTCTGAAAGTTCCGATCAGGTGAGTCGATTCTTTGTTTTGGTTACCAGATAACGCCATTGTCGACAATCGCCTTCACTTCCAGTTTTGCCAATTCTCCGTTGGAGACTCAAGTCTTGCATCGTTAAGCAATAAATTTGAGCTTAGCTTGGACTTATCCGAATCGGACTTCACAGCTTCGATGAATGTCCTTATAGTTCGACTTCAATACCTGCTTTCTCGCGAAGAGCATTTGTCCGAATCAGAGAAGAACATGCTGACTCAGGAAGCACAGCACCTTCTAGTATATACGGACAAATTACTAGAAACGGGGAGCGATACAAAATTCCAAGGTATGTGGAAGATTTTGCTTTGATCCATTTGTAGAAATGTATTTTAATGTGGGGGTTTCAGCGTTCTATCATAAGCAATTCAATGTCACTTTCAAGAAAACGAACGTCATACTCAGCAATAATGTTCAATTCAAGGGAAGATAAAGACGCACAACGGCCATTTTTGTGTGTTGTACACACATGTGAGTGATTCAGAGGTTTACTTAGCACGCTTATTTGAAAACTAAAATTCGTGTAGCTGCTCAATGTTTGCATCAAGCGAAACTTCCATTGCTCAAGTAGATGTGATTAAATGAAGAGCCTTACAATACATGTACAGTACAAGCAACAAAGCTACATACAAACGCAGTTATCACAAGCCTTATAAATTATAATTGTGATTAATGCATGGCTGCATGTGCTGTACTTCAAAACACAACACAACATTCTCGAGGATGGTTATTCGTACTGTGTTTGTTGCCTTTCCTTTTACTGTATTCTTCCTAACAGTATCAGCAGTTCGCCCAATTTGGGACTTTGATCCTCGATATGTAACAAGGTCAGAGAAAGCTCGCATAATCTACGTACTTCATTTTCAAGACTAAAGTTCAGTTGTCGAGGTGATTAGGAAGTAATACGGAGTAGAAATAACCATGCTCGAGTACAGTCTCGGTATGTTATAAGCTGCGTTTTTGTTCCTGGAAAATGTAGCTTATGTACTGAAACTATACTCAAGCATGGTTATTTCTACTCCGTATTACTATGCTTCCACTATATTTCCAAATAACCTCAACAACTGACTTGCACTGTAACTTGTATCTACGGCATGTACGCCCTCGGAAGCAAACGTTCATAGTTGGTCGTCTCGAGGGAAATGTCACTGAATGATTTAGTTTCATTTTTGTGATGTTTGCCCCACGAAATTTGGATCCTTGGTTATGACAGGCGTAACCTTGGTTGAGGACACTTACATGATATATGATGTCTTAACGAAACAATTGCCTCGTCTAAAAGAACAACTTGCAAACTAAAAACTTCGGTTGAACTGATTAGACCTGTGTGTTCTTTTTACAACCTGACAGCCAAACTGAAACTCGTGAGCCGCCCTGGCCATTTGTCTTATCTAGAATTGCGGATGTGTGATCATTTCATTCCACCATATTTCGTTTTCATTTCTCGATCATATTTGTTGTGCTTACTCCTCACTGATGAATCGCTGAGCGGAAAAAAAGGATTTTAAACGCTTAAAATCCATGGTTTCAGATTCGGACCAAGTGGACAACCTTTATAGTCTCAGTGCACCGGAAACTTCCATGTTGGGATCCCCAGAGCCTGGACACCAATTGAGGAGCCAGAACTTCAATTTATACAAAGACCGTAGAGTGGACTTACAAGAACCCCGAACACCGAACCCCGCCTGGAAGAGATTATCCTGGAGGAGAATATCTACTAAATCTATTCGTGGGATATTTAGATTATCAAAACCAAAATCTAAAGACACCCCTCCAGGGTATATTTCTATTGAAGGACCGTTCACTCCCACGGGCTTTCCCGTGGGGTTATACATGGATCAATACCTTGATCGCATTGAAGCCGCAAGTAAAATTGAGGAGGAGAGGGAGTCATTGGAAACCCTTATGAGCAGGAACAGGCCACCTTTCTTTGCCGAGCTTCGCACAAACAGACAGTTCATTTCAATAAACGAAGATTGTGATAAGAATGAGCTAACCGACTCAGGCTTGAACATGAACAGACTCAGTGACACCTCTAATTCAGATCCACCATCTGTTCCCCCGTCTCCCGACATGAAAGCCGACAAGAAGGTCAAAAATGCTTACATGGGAGCTCTGGAGATCATGACATCCGAAAAAACCTACGTAGATATCTTAAGGTTGGTGTTCATTGACTATCGTGAATTCATTCATGAGGAAATTAAAAAGAATCCACAACTGGTCCCACTCACGGAATTTGAACAAATCTTTGGAAATCTAAGAGAGATTCTCGCCTTTAATAGTGAGCTCTTAAGCGACTTCGAGGCCCGAATCGAAAACTGGAAGCAGAATCCAAAAATTGCAGACGTTTTAACCGAGAAAGGACAATTTCTGCGAATCTATTCCACATTTATCAAAGATTTTTCAACTTTGAACGAAAAATTCAAGACCTTGAAGGACAAGTTTCCAGGCTTCAAGGACTTCACGGAAAGTTTCGAAAGCAGAGACGTCTGTGCCCATTTAAAGATTGAGCATTTCCTCCTAAAACCAGTCCAAAGACTTCCTCAGTATCAGCTACTATTGAGGAAATACATTGAAAATCTGAACGAGGACGGGGTAGACTTTCAGGACGCCAAAACTGCCTTCAGTATTGTGGGTAAGGCCACCAACCATGCGGATGACATGAAAGGCCACGTTGTAAGTATATCTTGAAATCAATACTTGTTACACTTCTATTGAAATTCGAAATTAGGCTTGCACTGACCCTACCTTAAAATCTTGAATTTTACTATTCCGTACAATAAAGGTGTTTGTATTTCATACTTTAATCGTCATATTCCTGTTTTTGTTTGTTAAGGACAATTTCCAGGCTATGTTAGACCTACAACAACGTTTAGGTATGAACGACCTTATTCAACCAAACCGAACTCACATCCGTAGTGGGGCTTTGAAAAAACGCAACAGGACCGGCATATTTGACGATATCTTTCTGGTTCTAACCACTGACATCCTGATATATGCCAGACCAAATGGACCCATTGTTTCGGACTTGGAACAATCACCGCTCAAGGCTATCCATAAGATTCCTCTCATCGACATGAGGATACCCGAAGAGCCAAATTCCGACGAGTTTCCGTGTGATTTTCATATCGAGTCCAGAGTTCGAAGTTTCGGTCTCAGGGCCAAGACCAAAGCGGACAAAGATGATTGGGTCGCAGACTTGAACAAAGCTATTACCACACATTTGCAACGCATAAAGTCTTTCCACAAAATTTGTGCCTCAGAGACCCCTGATCGGGACTTGGGTGATTTACAACCCATTTGGATTCCAGATGACCGAGTCACCATGTGCCAAAAATGCTTTGTGGAGTTCAATTTCTTCGTCCAAAGACGTCATCATTGCCGTTCTTGTGGTAGCGTTGTTTGTGCCTCTTGTTCAATTTTTCGTGCTCCATTGAAGTATCGTCATTATCAACCTGAAAGAGTGTGCAGACTTTGCTACGAATACCTAAGGCGAAGTAAGAGCATAGCTGAAAGTGGCGATGTGAGCGAGTATTTTACTTAAGCAATTTTCTCTCCCTTTCTCCCATCACATCATCACAGAGATCCAGAATGACCAGGAATTGAGGATGCATGGAAACAAATTCTCAGCTCCTCGAAATCTCGCGTCGTCTTTTAAGGAGACACCAACCCGTCTCTTGATGTCAGGAAATGACAAACGATTAAGTACAACGGGCTTCTTACACAAGAAATCCAATAAAACTGGAAAGTGGAGCAAGGTTTGGTGTGGATTAGGGGACAATATCCTTTACACATTTAAGGCCCAGGACGATCCCAAGGCAGCCACCAGTACGCCCATTCTCGGATATGAATTAATTCTCAACACTGAGGTAAGCGAACCCACAAGAAGACTTTCTAATCTAGTGATAGGCCAAAAACCTAAAGAAAAATTTGCCGCTTTGGCAAGCTTAACCGTAACCGAAATTCTTGCCAAAATACAGTTAGAAGCTCTTCCAGCCTATTAGTATATTGAAACTTTAGTAAAATTTTTGGTAAAAGTATATATTTGATCTTGCAGATTGTTAACGAGAAGAAATTATCATTTCCCCGTGGTCAAGTTTTGGAGTTACGTCACGTTAGTGGTGACTCCATCATTCTTTTCGCTGAGAATTTTGATACAACTGAAAAATGGATCAACGCCTTCAACGAAATGACAAACGAAATAATAGAAACATAAGAAATTCAACGAATCAATTTCTCTTGATGCAGAAGAATCCTGATATAACTAATTCATTCAAACAGCTGTACTGTGATGTTAAAATCTGTTCTGAACAATGTTACAAACCACTCGATTTTGAATTGTTTTGATTGTAATGGACAAGTAAACATGTAATCATACGTTTTTCATAATTGCGTTTGTATTTACTACAAGTGTGTTTCCAGTTCGATTTTTGGCATAGCTTTGCCAGTTTGGTCCTTTAGGGTAAAAAAGCTTACCACAACTAGACTTCTTAAAAGGTCTCAATAAAATATGGCTACATTGGCAACCCCAATGACTGTTTTCTGTTTAAGTGATGGGAACTAAATATATCGATGGAGCGGTGATCTTTCAGAGATTAAAGGGATTTTAATCAAAGAAAGCAAAAAATAGGATGCCTAGTTTATTTAGGATTTCAATTGGCCCTACCATTAGGAAAATCAAATTGGGAATTTTTCAAAATCAGTTGCATATGTGTTTGCCGAAGCTTTTGACTTCATAACAGTGTCTTTTTCCCAAATTCTCTTGTTAAAAATTCTAGTCTGCATTTTTACCGATTTTAACTGATACACAGAATGTCATTTCATGTAAATGTCAAAAAAAGATAACACCCCAGTGGGAAAAAAAATCATGTCTTATATAGAGCTCTATATTAGAAAGAGTACAATCATATCCAACGCCATCTAGTTCATTCTGCTTGCAACTGCTCGCCGTTCCCAAAAGGATGCACGAGTACCCTCTAAGCTGAACAAATTTTCCAAAATATGAGACCAAGATAGAAACTTTTGAGAAACTAAGGGGCCTAGAACCCTTATGAAGGGGTCCAAAATGAACTGTTAGTGTGTTTCAAATGAGTTAAGATTGCATTACTTGTAAAATTTGGTTTAAAACTTTAAAAGACATTAAGAGAATGAAAATCTATCCCCTTGGACATATTGATGCAAGTGGTGATGGCAACAATGTGATTGGAAATGAAATTGCAGGTTTGCTGAATTCTCTTCCCTCTTGTGCTTGGCTGTCATGGTCATTGCTGAGAAACAGCACAGGGAATTTTCTTCCTCTCTTGACTTCACCCCTGACTGCAATTTAAACTTGCCCACCTACCCATTGATATGCAAGATCACAGGAGTAGGTGGTGGTGGCCAGCAGGGGAGTCCAGTCAAATGCTTGCTAGCTTCAGATGGCTTGCCCAGCTTGCCCACTGGCACTTGTTAAGAAGGGAACTGATAGGATTGCTGGGCCGGGCCAGCTTTCTCTCTTCTCTCTCGCTCTCTCTCTCTCTCGCTCTCTCGCTCTCCACACTGAGCCCAGTGAACAAACAAGGAGGACTTGACTCAAAATTTCAGGGTTGACAGGTGAAGAAAGGAAAACTCAACATTCTCCTCTCTATCAATATTCTATCTGAAACATTTTTATGGTAGGAGCCCTGATTGCGAACGTTTTCTCTGAAAAGCATTGATCAGAGTGAGGGGTGAGATATTCATTTTTCTCTTGGTCTTTTAGGTTTTAAACTTAATTTTACAAGTAATTCAGCTTTGAATCATTTGAAACACACTAATAGGTCATTTTGGACCCCTTCATTAAGGTTCTAGGCCCTTTACTTTCTCAAAAGTTGTTACCTTGTTCTCATATTTTGGAAAAGTTGTTCAGCTTAGAGGGTACTTTTGCATTGTTTTGGGAACGGCGAGCAGTTGCGAGCCAAATCAACTAGATGGCGTTGGATATGATTGTACTCTTTCTAATATAGAGCTCTAATACTAAGGTCTGTTTCCATGTCTACGCTCTCAAGTTCCTAGCCTTTCAGGATATCCTTGGGAGTGGGTTTTGGCCTCTTTCCAAACCTCATCATCTCACACTTATCCACATTGAAGGTCATTCCATTATTCGAGGCCCAATCTTCTGCTGAGCTCACTTTGGACTCATTTCTTGTCTTGAGGTTGCAAGAGAATCCCAATAATCTTCAAATCATCTGCAAATTTTAGCATCTTTGTGGATGTAGTCCAATCTAGCCATGAAGGCGCTCTCTTGTGGTTGGTTAACCATTGATGTCTTGTGTGGACTGGTCTTCTCATACTTGATCTTTCTCAAAATTAGTCTGTCTCTGTATCTTAGGGTTGCCACTTCAATTCCACGTGCTTGTTCTTGTCTAACTGGTGATGTTTCCATTGCTTTTTCCCATTCATTTTCATGCTGAATCACCGCACCAAAGTTTGCAGTAGTGACAAGAGAAGACCAATATTCCCTGAACCTTTTTATGAATCCTACGATCCAGTTCTTGTCCATCCATCTATCCATTGAATGATCTGACAGAGATGAAAGGCTCAAAAGCATGCTGAACAAACACATAAGTGACACAATTGACTTTGAGTAGTTCTCATCAATGGAGAATACGATGGTCTTGGATTGGAAGAAAGAAAGAAAGGATGAAGTAAAGCTCTCTTTTTCTTTGAAGGGCCACACACGACCCATCCAAATTTTCTTCCTCAATCAGCTTGACTGGATCTCTCTGTCCATTAAAACATGACACTTGCAGATGGCAAGATGACCAGAATGATCGGTAAATCAACAAGGTTTTTAGAGTGACATCTTCTTCGAAGCTCAATTCACAATGGTCGCACGTTTTTTAAGGTGACCAAATTGATAAGGGTTGGTTCCTAACGTAAATTGACCACTTACTGTATATCCAACATTGAACAAGCCTCTCCAAGAATAGTTCAACGACCACTTTTAAACACTGGCTTAAAATATTAAGTTAAAAGAAGACAAAAAGAACACAATTTCTGTTTTAAACAAGATAAGAAATGTTGCCCCTCTCATTGAACCTAAAGAACCTCATGTACAAAGAAGCGAAAACTTGACGCTAGCGACAGAAAATTTAAAGCGGCGAGACGGCCAAGCTTGAAAAAAACCCAACAAACCAAAACCTCCAGTAAACACACGTTCACTCGGAATCTACAAAGCCTGAAAAATGTATTGGATTCTCATTCATAATAGTGCTCGTGTACTCTTTGCTCATTAAGAGTAGTTCTCCCTTCGTTTATGTAATTTCATGTCCATATTCAAGGTCTTGCCGTGTGATTAAACCATCTAGTCAGCAACTGATCCGTAATTTTTGAGAACTATCATCTTCTCCATTCAGGGTGGGCATTTGATTTTTGGACATTTTGTCCACCCCTGTCTAAAAGGTGTCCAAAAGTGTCCAAAAATAAGGCTGTCCAAAAATAGGAGTGTCCAAAAGTGTCCAAAAATAGTAATTCGAAAAATAATGGTTAAAAACATTTTTAGAATAACATTCTACAAACTTTCTCTCCAAAATAAACGTCACTTGACGAAATCTAAGCAAGAATAAGTCAATTCAGCATAAGAAACTTACACTTAATACATTAAATGAGCCAATACCTTGAAGGCCAAACTGGACATTTGAACTTTCCACTCTTTTCATTTGACCACCGAGCATCGTCCAAAATGTGGGAAAGAATGATCGACTGAAGGACTGAACGAACAAACGAATGTGAGACTGGGACTACTAATAACACGCTCACACCACAATTCATGTTAAACATGGTATGCGAGTACATTTTAAATTAATTGTGTCTTGATTTGTGACAAGTGAAGGTTACTTAGTATTTTGATTTTTATTCCAAAGTTTATCATTGTTGCAAGTGTTTCCCATCCAAGAGGCAAGAAGTCTTTTGACCTTGACTGTCCAAAAAATGTAAACTATAATAAAGCACACTCAAACTGATATCAGATTGCAATGTGGGTATTATAATGCTTTTGCCAAAGAATTAAAGCAGTGTTGTTTTATTATTAAAAAAGACAAGACTCTTGTTTACAGATGAGGAAATAAAATGTAAATCTTGAAACATTTTGAACAGTAAACAAAACATTTAATTTTTTAACAAGTTATCATGGCAAAGTTAATTTCTCCAAGTAATGTTCCCATTAATAGAACTATTTTTGTTTAAGTACACAACCATGCATTCTTTAGAATTCAATTACTTATGTAATGTAACTGGTTTTTCGTCTGATTTGTACAACTTTCTTTTACGTTTGTTGGACTTTTGGACACTTATGGACATCCTTTGGGGAATTATGGACATCCTTTGGGGAATTTTGGACACCCTCTGGGGATTTTTGGACACCTTCTGGGTATTTTTGGACACTTTTGGACACTTTTAGACACTTTTGGACACTTTTGGACACTAGGGTGTCCAAAATGCTCTCGATGTCGAAAAATGCCCACCCTGCTTAAGGGTGTGACTGCTTTTCCTTTACAGATCAAATTTTACTTCATGATTTCCCATTGAATTAATCCAAACAACCAAATTTTATTACACGTAACATGCATTTTTGGGAAACTAAAAGAGAGTATAGGAGAATTAATGCTTGTTATTACTGAAAATTAGATTTTGTTCCTGTTTAGCTTTATTGAGAAATTCTCTCAGCTACTGTACTTGAGGGTTTCACATGAGTTTGAGGACAGTACAACAGATGCTGTTAAGAGTTACATATATAGTTTTTAGACCCAATTTTTTCAGGGCTCTGCAAAAAGCAAAATTAGAATGCACAAGTACCAACTTAAGGCTAATTTCTGAAGCTCAACAAAAAGCTTTGTATACAAAAAAAATCAAAACATACTTTTCAATGGAGGTTGTGAAGAATTGTTTGTTGTCCTCCTCTATTCCCGCCCCACCAGCCTGCCGCGTAGACATCGCTAAAGGCCAGCCAGCATTGTCCATGCACTTGGGAAGAGACAAAACTTAACATAATTTTAACTATTTCGCAATATGTGTGATATTGTACTGATAAATAAGTATCATAATTGTTTACCGATGGAAAAGGACATTGGTTGGTGACATTGTTGGCAAATTTACTTGAAATATTAGGTAATTTGTCTCTTTCTAAGTGCCTGGACAGTGCTGGCTGGCCTACAGCAATGTCTACGCGGCAGATCTTGGCAGCGTTCATAGCGAAAGACAACAATCAATTCTTCACAACCTCTATATCGTGTGCTTAAACTGGTGCCAGACATATTCGTCATTGTTGATACTTAAGACTGCATAAACCCTTAAGTTGTCAGTTCCCAAGAACCATGGGAGATTTATGAACTATTTTAGCCATATTTTCTAATTATGGTATTAGTTTTGATCAGCTATTTTTCAGGGATATCAAAAATCGTTAAAACACATCCAAATTGGCTTTTTCGTTTATCCCCAGATTTATTTGCCACTTTCCCCCACTGCCAAAAAAAATTGTCATTGCCTCTGTCCCTGTTTAACCGCTTTTACTCTTAGAAAGAGTAAACTGCTGTAGAACAATAAATAAAAGGCTAAATTTGTTCTAAAAAGCCTTTGCAAAAAGTGTAATATATTCAACCTAAAACGTAATTTTGGGCAACCTAATAATGCCATAATTTGCCCAAAAAGTTAACCTAAGATTACTAACTAAACTACTCTGTGTTAGCGCTCGGCGATGCCTCCCTCCCAAAACTTAATCATGGGCTCACTCAACCTCAGCGAGTTATTTTATTTGGCTGATGCTGTTGTGTGCGCGATCAGTTCTTCTCTCTCAGTTGGTTCTCGCCGTTCGCTCGCTCACTTTAGAACCGCGAGGTATGGCCAGCAAACGCCCCCGAGAGCCCGCCCCCGCTCGCCAACAAGTCCAGGAAGAACCCCACAATAACGGCGACAACGAAGAAGAAGAGGAAGGCGTGGCCTCGAAGACGCCCAGACTCGACGTGTCGACCGACAAATCGCTCAACGACTACTCCAGTTCGGGTTCTTCGTCCTCCGATGAAGATGAGGAAGAAGGCGAAGAAGGCGAATCCAGTTCATCCTCGGGCTCCAGTTCCGGATCGAGTTCCGGCGAATCCGACAGCGAAGAAGCCGCCAGCTCCCCGGTTCCACCCGTCAGCTCCGAATCGGTTCAGCCCATGCCCATGGGCGATTTGAATCTCGACGAGCGTTCCTCGGGTCCGCCCACGTCTTACGCCCGACAAATCAATAACTTGGGCTTGAATCTGAGCGATACCGAGAGTCAATTCAATTTGGATCCGTTCCTGAACCAAGGACAAGGACCCATGGACCCGTGTTGCGTAGCGGAAGAGGGCGAAGAGTCCAGTCCGCATCACGGAGCCGCCGATGTGTGCATTGAGGGCGATCACGACAACGATCTCTCCAGTTTGGTCTCGGATAACCTCTCGTCCCAACTCTCGTCTCGCGTGGCCAGTCCCAACACGCGCGCTCCATCGCTCGAGGAACTCGAAGAGGAACCTTCCCAATCGAGGGTCAGTTCGCCTCCGCCTTTGCCTTCGCAGCCGCCTTTGCCCGTGGAATTGGCCACAGAACCGCCCCCGGCTCCTCCTACGCCGGATAAGGCGGACGCGCGAGAGGAATCCGCGGCCGTGGGTCGACAAAGTAAGGCCATGTCGGATGTGAGTGAGCGTGAGTTTGAAGACCGAGAGGAAAATGAGAACGACGACGACGATGATGAGGATGACCTGGACGATGAAGTGCTACACAAGTTACTGGATGAGACCGCGGATTTGGCCAATCAAAAGGAACTTGAGGAGGAAGAGATCGTACCCAAAGAGGAACGGCAAAGGGTAAGTTTTAATGGCACACACCGTGACTTTTTTGAATAACCTCACAGACGGTGAATCTTGGATCATTTGCAGTCCATTCTGATTGAGAAAGGATTAAAGAATAATTTTGACGTTCTACCCAGTGGTTGGATCAAAGTGTGCCACTCATCCGGCTTCCCCGTTTACCTTCATCGTGAATCTCGCGTCGTTACGTTGAGTCGACCGTATCACATTGGGGCTGGCAGTGCCAGAGTAAGTATTGTACCCTCACCTCCATTTTCCGGAAGTCATTCAATCTTTTTCGATCGCATTGCAGAAGCATTTTATTCCAGTGGATTCCATCCCTTGTCTAAATTATAAGCGAGGCTTGGAAGAGGAAGGCAAGTTCAAAGAAAAGGCCAAATTGGCGGCGGAACAAGGTCAAGTGAGTTGTCCGAATCTGCCGCAAGCCAAAATTGAAACTCAAAAAGAGGCCGCTCAAACCAATTCCGTGAGTCCGGACGAATTCAAGCAATATTGCAGTAGCTTATTCCAGTTCAAAGAGATCAGCATTAAACGGTTCAAGTGAGTTAAACGATACCTGCAATGAACCGTCTCTTACACAAGAGCTATGACACCAAATGCTGTTGGATCTATTTTAGGTCCTGGACCGAGCGACGAAGATACATGAAGCAAACCTCTCGGAAACAGCTTCAAAAGGCCATTGATGCAACCAAAGAAGCCGAGGCAGAGGCTGAAGCTGAGAAATTGACCGAATCTAGTACGGGCAATGCTAAAGGTACCAAAAAGAAAACGCAGACACGACCAACCTTGCCCTCCGGAACAGCCATCATCTCAATACCGGTGGTGGAACTCGAGAAAGTCGAAAACCAATCGGAGGTAAGGTCATCCATAGACGTCTCTAGATAGATTTTCAGGGGTTTATGGGTCATCTAAGGCTGTCACGGTCAATCTGTTTTGAGCTTTTCTTTTATTGCGACTCCAGGACACGGCCTTAAATCATCGAGTGGTAAAAAAGACCAAAAAGGATTGGCTCTTGAACCCCCAAGGCAAATCGTACGTTTGCATTTTACACGAATACATTCAACAAAGTTTGAGAACTCAGCCGCATTACTCGTATTGTGAAGCTCAGTCATCCACCACGCCATACCAGTAAGTTTCAATCTGATCCGCTTAATTGTACTATATAACAGTTCAGACGACTGCAAAGTGATTGTTTTTTTTTCATCAGATGCACCGTGAATATCAACGGAATCGAATATGGAACGGGCGTGGGTGCCTCCAAAAAAACTGCCAAAGGAGAAGCAGCCAAGAAAACGCTTGAAATTCTCATCCCGGACATTATTAATAAGATTGAAAAGACCAAAACAACGCCCAAGGATCACTCGGACTTAGAGTTCTTCGACGACATTCGAGTGGACGATCCTAGAGTGTCTGACTTGTGCAATAAAGCCAGCGAGCCATCTCCCTATGGGATCCTTACCACTTGTTTGCAACGAAATTATGCTCTGGGTGACACAAACATCCACATGGAGTTAAAACCCATGCGATTTCAGAAGAACGAGTTCATCATGCGAGTCAATAATCGAGAGGTCAGCGTTGTGTGTCGAACCAAAAAAGATGGCAAGCAATTGGCCGCTCAAAAGCTCCTTCAACTTCTCCACCCAAATGTGACCTCTTGGGGAGCTCTCCTTAGATTGTACGGAAGTCGATCAGCAGCATATTTAAAAGCTAAACGCGAAAGGGAGACCGAGGTAAGTATTACTACATCTGGCTATAATCATTTAATTCAAGATAAACTATTGAATCAATGAAACTCAAAACC
This sequence comes from Tigriopus japonicus, assembly GCA_010645155.1. Lineage (NCBI taxonomy): Eukaryota > Metazoa > Arthropoda > Copepoda > Harpacticoida > Harpacticidae > Tigriopus > Tigriopus japonicus. The sequence goes on from CM021323.1 coordinate 943,319, forward strand.
AATCCCGAGATAAAGCAAAATATTATAGGGCAAAGATGCATAAAGCTCTGGATTGGGGTTGTTTTGGGTGTGTTTCATTTCTGCTAAAAGCTGCCATAGAAGCTTCGAGTGATAATTGCTTTTTACGGAATATTGAAATTTTTAATGCTGCCTCAGTGTTTTTTAACAAAAAAGTTTCTAGCAGTGTGCATCGCCTAAAATATAAAAAATTGGCACTTTTTTTTGCTAACGTTTCTTTGATGATTGGTCTGAAAACTAATTCCTTTTCTTATAGATCACTGGTTTGCAATCTCGAAATTCATCGCGTCCCATGCCTAGTTTGGCCATATTGGAGAAGTTGAAAGAAGAAATGAGAAGCATTGCTCAACGGAAGAAAGAAATGCCTAATAGTGAAAACAATGTGGGCAAATTCTTGCCTCCAATTGGTTCCCTCGATGTTCCCATCGCATTACCCAATTCAGAATTGAGTCGAATCGCTCTTTAAACTGATTCAAGAGCAAAATATTTTCTATTCCTTTGTTCAATTCAGAGATCCCTTTTAATGCAACAATCTAGCAAAAGCTACCCCATGAATCAAAGACACTACTTTTCAGCTTTACCAGAATCGGTAGAGAAATGATGTTTCCCGTCAAATTCAATTGACACACAGGTAGCAGCATAAAGGAACTAAGCTTTTTTTTAACATTTCTCAATAAATTTCCGCCCGCAATTTATCAGCTCACCTGTTAGGAATTATTTTTAACCCTCATTCCGTTTCTTAGGACTTGGAATAACATCGGTTATCGAATCGTTCAGGCGTCTACTAAATCGAATGACAAATGAAACTCTGGGACCTGGGAATTTTAAAGTTGTGCTTATTTCAACATCACCTAAATGATAAGATTACTCCTCACTAGCTTATGAACTAAACTAGTTCCAAGAATATTGTAATTTTTATTCAATACTAAAAACAAGGTGGACTTTAAATGATAATGAAATCAAAATCATCTACATCTTCATCATTGGGATCATAATAAATTGATCTAGGATTAAAAGGGCCACTTTTGGCAACCTTTGGTGAATCAAGGACCTCTGGAGATATTGAGATTACCCGAGAGAGATTACCTCTGGAGCATTTTGAGACACCCTTGGGTGAACCAACAAGATTATTTGCTTTAGAGTTTGATCCAATAAGTTCAGATCGGACTTGAGGCTCAAGTTTTGACAATTGCCTATCAATTTTGGAAGCAATAAACGAAGACAGGCTTCGATCCGATTGCGAGCCAAAGTCGAGAACATCCAACTCGTCCACATCTTCATTGCAATTAAAAATTTGAGTGATCTGAACCTTGGGTTTCTGAGATGTAGTTAGTTCATTTTTGTCCAAGATAACCGTCGTCGCCTCTTTGATTGAGACTTCTGGAGATGATTTTTCGATCTCAGAAATAGAGTTTTTAGATTGAACCAAAGTTAATGCCGATGAACACTTCAGTGAATGCCTATTAGGTTCTTGAGAAGCCAAAGAATAGAGGTTGTTAGGTGATTCTGCACTCCTTGCTATAATCACACTCTCGTCAATGTCCAACGTCGAGATTTCACGTTCCAATGGAAGTTGAGTAGAGGTGTGTGGGGATATGTTAGCTCCGTTCAATGGCGCTTTGACCGAGGCCGTCTCAGGCTCAAATTCGTCCATTGAAGAACCGGACGAAATGTCGTGTTTTTCCGCTAACGTTGCTCGTTTCCGTTTGAAATTCTCCTTGGAGCACCCTGATCTCTTTCTTTTCGTGGTCCCATCCTTGCCCTGCTTGCCTTTGAGAGAATTTTTCTTCTGCTTGCTTATGACACAATCGGAGAGTTTACCATAATCAAACTGATTGGTTCTTAATTTTGAGATCACCTCGGACATCTGATTACTGGGTTTTAGGGGTTGAACTTGGGTGGATGTGCTCATGGGTTTCACAATTGTGCGAGACCGATCGAGTTGGGCAGCTTCTTTCTCAGCTTGCAAACGATTTAATTCGTTCTTCAAGAGATGTGGGAGGTGCAAACCCTGCAATATCACTTCGGCTTGGGCCTTATATTCTACCAGTGGATCTTCGGGAAAGGTCGTGTGTAGAGGATTGACCCCTTGCAACAATGAAGATGAAGCTTCAGAAGAAATCTCCAAAAGGATGACGGCATAAATGGCATCCATGATCTCCACCCGAGATTTTTTCATCAATCGAGCATGACCTTGAGCGAGTCTGGGTGAAAAGAAATGACCTTACTTTGATTAAGAGGGAAATGGTTCATTATTCAATGAACCAACCTGATGGCACTCTGAAGCATCCTCACGGTGGTTCTTGCCATGTTTTGATCCTCACCGTTTCTTTGTCTTTGATAATAGCGTGATAGTACTTCAATGGCATCGTCACTGAGGTCCGGATTATTTCTTTTGCAATAAACAAAGTAAGATTGTAACTTGTCAAAAGCCCAGAGTTCTTTCGTTGCGTTCTCAGACAAATCGGACAATGGATCTTTGCCTACAAATCAAACCCTTCATTTGACAATGCACAAAATCGTAAGTTGCCAAAATTGGACTTGGGGTTTACCTTGAAGGAGATATCCCGAGACTATTTTGTCCCACGTCTCGTTGCGTGCATCCAAGAGCGTGAAGACTAGGTCAAATCTGGACAGTAAAGGTGAGGCGATGCCAACATTGACTGTCAGTGGCTCTTCCGAGTCGTACTGGCCTTTCGGATTAGTAGCAGCCAGTACTGAACAACGAGATTGCAATTTACACACCAAACCCGCTTTAGCCACACTCAGCGATTGTTGTTCCATAGCCTCGTGGATGCTGGTCCGGTCAGCTTCACGGATGGAATTGAACTCATCAATGCAACACACTCCGCCATCGGCCAGAACTAAGGCACCCGCCTCCAAATGCCATTCACCGGAATCTTTGACGGCTGAGACGGTGAGACCGGCACTCGTGGAGCCAATACCCGTAGTTAGCACGGACCGAGGCGAGATCTTGGCCGCGTAACGCAACAATTGCGACTTGCCCGTCCCCGGGTCACCGACCATGAGCTGAAAATGACCAGGCACAAAAATTAGCACACGTCATGTCGTCATCCAATGGAGTGAATACAGTCTCACCATGTGGGCTTCTCCACGAACCCGCGTTCCACTTTCATCGACTCGCTCGACTCCGCCACAAAGCACAATGGCTAAGGCCAATTTCACAGCGTAAAGGCCGTACACCTACAAGGTTAGTTCATAAATACTTGAGTATTTAGAGGTATTCAATGTTAAAGTCCAATGGATTACTTGAGGACAGAACGAGGCCAGGATTTTGTTCCGCCCCGCCAGAGGTGTATGAGCGTGTTCACGCCAGAATTGCTCAAATTCCAGGACTTGATCCGGGTTCACCAAATGACGCGACTTCTGGTCATTGTTGACCTGAATGAAATTAGCCTTAAGACAAAGTCCAATTTCCGTGCGGCCATCATGGGCACGACCCATTTCGTGCCAACGCCGTTTGACCACGCCAATCACGGTCACATCATCTCCTGGTTTACACACGTCTACCAGATCATCCTCTAAAGTGACCCAAATACTGCGCGGAATGGTGCCCATGTTGAGATTACTGACTTGCTCCTGAATCTTGATCTCTTGATAGTCCCGGCAAAACTCGGGCTCCATGTCCAAGGCCGCCGTGAATTGATACGTGTTCCGACAAGCTCGATCGGGATTGGGGCAACTTTGCGGCTTATCAAACTTGTAGAACTGCTCAAAATCCGCCTCCAATTCAAACGAGAAACCGCACATGCCGCATTGGAAGCGTTTCCGTTTTTCGAGCATCTTGGGCCAACCCGTTTTGATAGCCGTGCCTCGAATACTCAAAAGCAAGCCCACATCCTCGCTCTTGGGCACGGTATCGCGGACAAACTCGCGAAACGGCGGAAGGGCGCTCAATCGCCAATGAACTTGCGGTCGAATCGTGGGTATTTCGGCGGATTGAGCCAAGGCTAAGACGCTCTCGGCCACGATTTGATCGCAACGGGCCAGCGTGGATTCGGGATGCAGGAGAATGGCCGTGACCGCTTGACCGCAAAAATCGGTGAGCGTGCACGCGTTGAAGCACAGACTGCGATGATGGGCGGAGCCCGTGGGTCTGGCGGCTAGACCTACGCGAGGGTTGGACGCGGTGGACTCGGAGGCGGAGGGAGCGGCGGGGTTCGGGCGCAACAAATCCAAGAGGCGCTCCCGCCCGGATCCGCGGGTCAGGAAATGGCTGAGCTCGTCTTCCCAAGCGGGACGAGCGTCGTCCACGGCAGCCATAATATCAGATAAATAATCTATTTATTGATCTCACTCCCTCCAACATTCATAGTCCCTTTTAACAATTTCAACACAAGAACATAACACGGACACCTAGCGGCTGAAACTAAAACTAGATTAGTAAACAAAGGCCCTCAACCCAGTTATGATTTCGGCGGGGCTAACATGAGCTTCTGTAGGCGGGGCCACCAAATATTGGTAAAAAATAATGCCAAAATATGTACTCTTTGTAATTATTTTGGGAAATAATGTGACGAAATTGAATTTTGTGCTAATTTTACTAGCACTTTTCTCATTATATGCAGTACAAACTGACCTTTGCCTAATCATCTAAAAGACTTACATTTTAGCTTGGAATAACTGATAAACTAAATACATTTGTTACAAATAGAGCTCACAAGTTTAGAGTGAAATCATGAGATGCGACCTTTTGCAGGCCCAGGCGTTCAGACCCACAAAGGAATTAAGAGTTGTTCAATTGTGCCAACAACTTTTTTCAAAAATGAGGACCATGAAAATATTTTTAACACTTTGCAATGTTTAGTCATTTATTCAGAGGATCTGAATCTTAGATAACTGAAAAATTGGTGTTCAATGTATCCATGTTGGGCATTCTTGAATATTCTGTGTCAATGACAAGATTAAACAGTTTGTGATGTTTTTTCAACCCATCTCAATCTTAAATAAGAGAAGAAATTTGTGTTTCAAGTATCTGTTATGTTCAGTCTTGAATATTCTTCAATGTGGTAGTGGTTAGCTTTGCTCTATAAAAATGTTACAGACTTTCAAAATCATATTTCAATGTCAGAGTATCATTTTAAAATGCACATGTTTACCAAATATCTTCATTACTTTGAATTGAAAGATGCCATTGAAAGTCTTTAAACAGTTGCATAGAGCAAACGAAAGCATTGATACATGGAAGAATACTCAAGAATGGAGATAACAGATACTTTCAAACACAAATTTCTTCAATCATTTAAGATTGACATTGGTTGAATAGACATCACAAAGTGTTTAATCTTGTCATGGTCCTCATCTTTGAAGAAAGTCACCGGCACAATTGAACAACTCTTAATGGTCGAAAATTAGTTATAATGAAATGCTATAGAGGCGAGATTTTGCTTCTTGGGTCTGAACGCTTTCGCCGCAAGAGTTCCATCTCAAGACTTCACTCTGTACTTGAAAGCTCTATTTTTTTAAATTTTGCATGAAAATCACAGTTTTTTGTAATTACATCGTAAATTATACTTAACAAGTTTTTGGCGACCCCAAAGAAAAACTAAATATTTGTTTGTACATAGCAACTATAAATTGTATGAACTAAAGATCCTCATGACGTCATGAGGATCTTTAGCATGATGAACTATACAAAGTTGGCGACGGAACAAGCTATTTTCAAAATCTCGCATTTTTTCCATTTCTCCATTTTTTCAAATTTTAGACAAAAATTGATGATTTTTGTAATTAAATTGTAAAGACTTCTGAGTCCAGACTCATTCAGTCTGATGCCGTCTGAATCTACTTGAGATCAAGGTGGTAACAATCCCATCACTAATCCTACTTGTAACAGTTTGATCCGATGTACGGACAGCCATAGACGGCTTGGCCGATATCATAAATCAAGTCCTCCTTGCATGAATCTAATACTCGTATACTTGCCACGACATCTGTTGGTTCTCTCAATATCACGTCACAGATATCAGCTGATTGTAGAGTGTAGAAAAGACTTGTGGAACCTCGTCTTGTATGGGTAGGTGTGGACTGTATGCGGACCAACCCGCGGCATATTCGTGCCAAAAAGTGCTCCTTCAAGCTCGATTAGAATGACGGGAGGGAAACTCTCGGGGATAAGGCCATTCACGCGTATAAACGGTATAAACGCACACGATCATCGCTGCTAACTCACTCACTCGCTCGCTTCCAGAGAGCCTGACAGCTCTCGGACTCGGTGACCTTAAGGCCGGCCCTCTTGACTCGTCATTACCGCCTCCTTGATTGCACTCAGACTGGCCAGCCTGACGCCTCATTGGCCTTTATTAGGCCTTCTAACTGGCTGAGAAGTTCAAGTTCGTTGATGAAGCAACATCATTTGAGAAGGAGTTCATGATCCAACTGAATAGTACGGGCCAAGCTCGTTTAGTCATTGATTTATTCGCCCAGTGTATGTGTGTAGCGAGCCGCCATCGCTTGATTTCATCGCGTCCGTGGATGCGGGCGGCTTTTTGTTTGCGGAGGTTGTGATGAGCGAGGTTGCCCGTGGCTGATTTGCGAAGAGACATCATGAGCGCGGTGTCGGCCATTGCCTTGGTTTTGTTCGGCTGCTGTCTGAATGTGATCTCGTTGGAATTTCTCGTCAAGTAAGTTAGTTGCACGCCTGCAACAAGCCCGTTAACCCCCACGTCGGCGACCTTTTGTGTTTTTGTGCGCCTGAAAGCGATTGGTAGGACGGCCTTTTTTGATGTTAGACCCTTATGTTGAGTCGTTTCGCCCGATGTGAGGTCGATCCGCTTTTAAAGTGGGGTGGGGTGTGACCCTTTTGACTAATTTGAGGAAGGTGTGCGTAACTGACGAGCGACATGTCTTGGCGGGCTTGGTTTTTGATCACTCAAGTCTTGGTGATTTGCGGTGCCCGAGAACTGGCCATGGAAATGCACGTCAAGTAAGTGAGACTGGTTGTGGATAAGATGGGAACAACAAAGCTGTGTCCCCGAATGAACACTCACCAACATGAAAATGCTGGTTTAGATTATGGGGCATTGATTTGATTTCCTTTTCAGAGAGGACCCGGGATGCGGCAATCTCATCACGTTTTGTTCGTTTCTCTTCATTTCGATCGAGGGATTCATTTTTACTACCAAATGCGGAACTCGAGGACCAGTTGTGCCGTTCCGGTAAGAACGGGAAGAAAGAGATGCCCAAGAGCCAATCCAATATCATCATTATTCACTTTATTCTAGATCTTGGACCACTCTCGTTGTAATGTACTTTATCATTAGCGTCACCAACAACTACGCGCTGAATTTCAATATTTCTATGCCATTGCACATGATCTTCCGGGCAGTAAGTTTTCTAGTCTCTATGGGGAACGGCTTCATGTCAATCAAAAAAAAAAACGACGTTCAATTTTAGGGGTCACTAATGGCCAATATGGTCATGGGCATGATCATTCTCCACAAACGCTATTCTCCCATGAAGTATTTGTCTGTGATAATGATCTCGTTGGGCATTGGGCTGTGTACAATCATGTCGAGCCAAAACGTGGCAAACAAATCCATAGATCCTACCTCTACGTCATCAAATGGGACCAAAGCGGAACATGAAGGTTCAATTCACACTGAGGACCACGACACTTGGGAAATGATAAGATGGTCGATTGGCTTGGCCATGCTCACTTTTGCTCTCTTCATGTCCGCCAGAATGGGCATCTATCAGGAAGTGATATACAAGAAATTCGGAAAGCATCCCAAAGAAGCATTGTTCTACTCGGTACGAAAAGTTCTGCCCGCCGTCTCATCTCACATGATCTCATATTATTACTCCTTGTTTTCCTTTACAGCACTGTCTCCCATTGCCCGGCTTTCTATTTCTTAGTCAAAATATCTACACTCACTTCATGATCGCCATGAATTCTCCGGCATTATCGATCTTGGGATTGGTGGAGATGCCTCGGATGATGCTCTACTTGCTCTGCAATGTCCTGACACAATATCTGTGCATCTCTGCCGTGTTCACATTGACGAGCGAGTGTGCTAGTCTCACTGTGACCCTTGTAGTCACTCTTAGAAAGTTCTTGTCGCTCTTATTTTCGATATGGTACTTTCAAAACCCGTTTACATTGCTACATTGGGTCGGAACGTTCTTGGTATTCTCGGGCACACTTTTGTTCTCTGATGTTCCTGGCATGATCAAGAATGCAAGAGAACAAAAGATGGATGGATATCCGGATAAAAAGACTCAATAATGTTGACACTCGCGAAAAAATAATAAAGTCATTTCCTTATATGCCGAAGCAAAAACATGTGTTGTACATGTATTATCAAAACGAGTTATTTAATGCTTCTTCTTCTTTGATTTGACCGATTTTCGATCTTCAATCTTGTGTTTGCGTTGTGGAGAAACCTCCGCTGAATTATCCTGTTTCTTCAGGATCTTCTTTGTCTCGTGAGTAGTAGGTTTGGATTGAGACCGTTTCTCTGAATCCCGAGACTTTGACATTTTACTCTTTTCCGGCGATTTCTTTGAAGTTCTTAAAGAGGCCTTGGAAACAGTAGGTATCTCTTCTTCCGAGCTAGATATTGATTTTAAGGGTATTGGCCTGATTGACACCGACGAATCAAAAAACAAAGATCTTTCATATGATGGCTCCTCGATTTCGGCTTTTTTTGTTTGACTTTGGGCAACCAACGACTCCAATCCGTAGATTTCCGTCACATTGTTTCTGGTGGCCTTTAGAACTTCTTTCAGGCTGACTTTCTTCAATGAGGCCACCTGAGCCGCCGTGTGTATCGCAAAACCGGGATGGCTATTGGTCAGCGGGTAATCACTTTCATATTTCACCTAAATTTTACGATTAAGGGTTAAGAATGGATCCAAGCACTTCTACAGATCGTTTAACCAAAAAGCCGTCCTTTTTTTGAATGACATAATTCATAGACTATGGGACTACTTGAGTCATCCACGCTAAAGTTCAGATAAATACAATACTTGTAATTTGTTTTGAGTTAAATGGTTCTAAAATGTGCATTTTGAATAAAAGTACATTGGACAACAAAAGTATAATTGGTCACACGAGGTACTCAAGTATTGGCATCATCCAACTGATATTTCCTCACAGTAAGGAGTTAAGTGTTAAAAAGGCTTACGATTGAATGTTGGACATAAAGAAAGAACTTGGCCAACATTGATGTTGTGTTTTTAAGTATTCACATTTACCTTGTTGGGCAGGAAATAGGGGGCATCCGTTTCGAGTAACAATCGATTCAACGGAATTTGACGGGCCACCTCGCGTACTTGGTACGCAGATGAAACTGTGATGAGTGGTGTGAGTCCGATTTTGCATCCAGGGAATTTGTCCAACCATATCTGACAAGTTTTCCAACTTCCAGTAAAACAGTGCAAATGAAAGGGATAACCACTGGGCATTCCCACCTATGAAAAATCCTGATGGGTTATTTCATACTCATCCTTAAAATTAACGTGAATATATAATACCTCTTTAAGAATCGCCATTCCATCCTCGTCGGCATCTCGAATATGGAGACAGAATGGCAGTTTCAGTTTCATCCCCATTTGTAGTTGGGATCTAAACGCGCGTTGTTGGACTATTCGATGACAAGAATTTTTACCAGAGTAATCCAGCCCAATTTCACCCAAACCCACCACGTTGGGACGCTTTAGGGCGTTTTCAAGGGTCAATTTAGCGTAATGATCAAACTCGTTGGCAAAATGAGGATGACAACCGTAGATTACCCGTACTTCGGGCTCCAATTCCAAACTCGATTCCAAACCATACTTAAAAAGGTTTAAACATGTCATTTCATTTTTACTCGTGCTCCTAAACCAAATCACACAAGATTAGCATGGCCAATTCAACATACCTTAAACCAAGATCTTGGTTCGCAAAACACGGCGATGCATCCTTCGTAAGAATTGGGAAAGAACTCTCGAAAATCGTGACGAAACTCTGCAAAGTTCCTTGGCCCAGGCTCCAATCGTCTGAACAGAAAATCGAGATGGCAATGGGTGTCGATCAAGAGCTTTTCATCAAACGCCATGGCCTCACTCATGTCATAATCACTGGAGCCCTAGAAACAAATATTCTCATTATGTTATTTACCCACTCATTCAATACATTTCTTCCATCTATCTAAAGTCTTATCTACCTTCATTGGCGACGATAATCCGATGGAGGAGGAATTCAATCCGAGCACTTGACATTGCCAACGTTGGTAACCTCGACCTTCTATTAAAAATATATGACAAAAGCAAATCTTATTGCTCCTTAAGGTTCAATCTTACTTTGAGCGGAAGGTGAAGATGATTGCGGAAAAGAATGTCGCCGGTGATGCCCTTGATATTGCGACTTTTTATCACGGAACTGATATGGAGAGGACTTGAGAATGGAGGCCATCGCGGGGAATTGCTCTATGGTGTTACTTGGAAGTCAATCAATTTTCTGAGCTTGTTTGAGGCACAAATGAGCTCCTTTAGTCTGAGGGATTGTTTTGATGTGAGCTCAACGTTTTCCAGGATTAACATGATAAAACATTGAACATAGGGTGACCAAGTTAGCATTGTGGAAACCCGTCACTGTAGACGCTTTCTTTACTTTTTTCCTCTCAATATTTTCGAGCAAATTCCGAATATTCTTGTAAAACAACGAGACTCGAGCCAAACCACATTGTTCACCAATCTATCGAACTATCAATCTATCTCGCCGATCCAATCTATTGATAGGAGAGATAAAACGGTCAGCACCGTTTTACTCCATATTCCTTCTTTTGTGTTCTTTTTATCCCAAAATATTCAAAACTATTGAATCAATAACAAATTATATTTTTCAATTGATCGGTTAAAACGATTAAAACATAATTATTTTTTGCGAAAAATGGATTGGAGATACTCGTTCGCTATTTACTTTATGAAATATTTCACGGATCCAAAATTGGCGTTATCACCAAACCTATATTTCAGTTCAGTTCAAATGTCCAAGTTCTCCCTGACTCACCCACTCAGTGGTAAAATTCTTCTCGCTTCACGTCCGAATTTTTCACAACTTTTAAGGAACTGGTCAAATGAAGTCTTTACTTGCAGGTCGAAGAAAGCAATATTCAGGTTATTTTTTGCAAAACTTCAGAAGAATATGTGTGCAATACAGGTCATTAAAAAAGGGTTACGTTAGTGAGGTATGCACCAATCAGCTTCTTGCTTCATTTAAGCATTTTACTTCACCGCTGTAACCATATAAGAAAATAAGTGCCATCACATCGGTAACGCTACTTCAAAATCGTTTATTATTTAACGCAATATTTTTAAATCATTGGACGGTATTTGAAATAATCTTTATTGCGAGGTCTTTCTCATTGGATACATTTTTCATTATTACCTTGAATTTGATTTTTCATGGAGGGGTCCCTTCTGTTTTTTTATAATCATAATATGTTTGAACTTTCAAGAGGCTTGAAGTTTCTATCTTAACATGAGAAGACAAGATTACTCAACAAAATGTTGTTAATTTTGATGCCGAAGCTTTGCTCTAACTCAAAGTGAGTTAAAAAAGTTTATCCTGAAATTTCATGGATTCAATTTTATAAAATTTCATAAACTTTCTTAGCAAGCATTTTCACGGCCATCATCGTGGGAATGGAATTCCAAAGTATGTTTGTCTTGTCAGCGGGGAACTTCATTTTTAGAGGATCTTGACCTCACCAACTTAGCTATTTTTGGTTTATAATAAATGATCCTCAACTGCCATCAAAATCGAGTTTTCTTGAGCGTGACTTGCTTCAAGTTTTCCTATCTGATCGGTCTTTAGAGTAGATGACCGAAAAGATGCGCAGTTCAAAACAACATGGCCATATCAGGCATTACCTCTTAAGGTGACAAATTCTTCAAACTAGATAGACTTTAGATAAACAATAAAGCCTGCTAATATGGTGTAGCAAAGTGTTAAGTGATCATGTCCAACATAGTTGAACAATTTAAGGATTTGAAATGCCAGGAATTTTGGGGGACGTTAAGGACTACTACAAAGAATTTGTGGTCAATTAAAATTTCTCCCTGATGTACGTAGTACGTCACTAATCCGATAGTACTTTCCAATGTCGAGGAATCTCA
>CM021323.1:956003-966306 GCA_010645155.1 Tigriopus japonicus
TTAGCTATTTTTGGTTTATAATAAATGACCCTCAACTGCCATGAAAATCCAGTTTTCTTGAGCGTGACTTGCTTCAAGTTTTCCTATCTGATCGGTCTTTAGAGTAGATGACCGAAAAGATGCGAAGTTCAAAACAACATGGCCATATCAGGCATTACCTCTTAAGGTGACAAATTCTTCAAACTAGATAGACTTTAGATAAACAGTAAAGCCTGCTAATATGGTGTAGCAAAGTGTTAAGTGATCATGTCCAACATAGTTGAACAATTTAAGGATTTGAAATGTCAGGAATTTTGGGGGACGTTTAGGACTACTACTAAGAATTTGTGGTCAATTAAAATTTCTCCCTGATGTACGTAGTACGTCTCTAATCCGATAGTACTTTCCAATGTCGAGGAATCTCAACTCCTCGCCATTTACTCCGGTCATCCCTAACTGTTCCTCGACCTGCGTCTGCCACTTAAAATCCGAACGACGCACAAAACACCATGCAAAGGCCCCAAGAAGTTAGTTCTCCAGGTGTGGAGTCATCGATTTCCAGTTCCCGGCGTCGTTGGAAATTGGATCGTGAACGTAACGGGCGCGCTTAGGTGGAATTCATGGTTCCTCATGTCAGTCTTGTATAGAACATTGAGAACACAGGTCTGAGTCGAGACGATCTTGAAAAACATAAAATATTGCTTTTATGATAACTTGCTACTTTTTTTTGTAGGTGTTCCAATTTTCGTGGAACCATGCTCTCTTCCGGGACTGTTTTTGTTTTAGTCGTCTCAATTTTAGTCAGATCAACAGTATCAGCAGAGACAACCAATGTTACCTCTCAGTCCAGAGGTGCTCGAGGTGACTTTTTTTGAAATTTTGAATATTTTCTTTAAGAATCTCCTTTAAAATAACAAACATGGATCATTAAACTCACATCTTTTCTACTTTTTAGCACTCTCGCTTTTCGAGATCGTCAAGTTCAAGGTACCAAGGTCTTTAAACATTACTACTTCCTTAAAATTCTCTTGAATCCTTTGAAGTATTGTAACATTTTGTAGTGGCTTTCATAATTGAATTCCTTTGTAGAACGAGGCCTGTACCCCAGGTGGTTCAGCGGGTCGCGTTGGAACTTGCTACACAAATGACGAGTGTTCCCGACGAGGTAAGTTACCCGGTTACTAAAGCTCATTCTTTGCTCATGTGACTTTGTTTTATTTTTAGGTGGAGCCGCGTCTGGAACATGTGCCAATGGATTTGGCGTCTGTTGCATAAGTACCATTAATGTTAACTTATTTATTTTCGATTTTGCTTTCACATGTCTCTCTTTCTTTTAGTAAGTTTATCATGTGGTGGAACATCGTCTGACAATTGTACATATTTATCTGAAAATATTTCACCTAATGGTGTGTCAAGCTGCAGTTATGAGATATGTAAAAAATCATCTGACATATGCCGAATTCGACTGGATTTTTTGGTAATTATGAGTTTTGCTTCCCTCTAATGAATTCATGATTTTTTGAAAAATTTTGGCAAGCATTTGATTAAAATAAGTCTGTTAGCCACAACAATGCTAGTAAAATATTTTTTTGAGTACAATTTCTTGATCAAAAGTAGGTTTATTTTTGGCAGGAATGAAACTATCAGACCTTGTGAAATAATTCATTCATTTTATGTGGGTTAGGTTTAGTATCACATGCGATCAGTAATAACTTGAATAGTATTCAAAAACCATTTAGTTCAAAGCGCTCGTTTTTTGCGTGGATTCATTTGACATCCGATTTACCGACGAACTTAAACCATTTCTCGACGAATAAAAGGTGAACTGTTGAGGGCATAGAGAAGTGTGCTGGTGGAGTATACCGTATTCAAGTTTAGATCATACATTAGCTGAGTTTATAAAGCTCACAAAAGGTTACTGTGACTGTTTTCGAAACGATAGAATTCACTTTACTTCTGATGGTCATTACAACTCACCTATGTTCAGGATGTGTGGCTGTATGGTGAAATATTCCGTTTTTTTGAGCAATGTTATTTTGCATAAGCTGCGTTGCTAAAATTTCCAAACCATGAATGCAGTCGAACAATCCACTCCACCATACTTCCAATCGCCCCAACAGCTCACCCTCTATCATAAACCTACTTCTATGAGCAAACTTTTTTTTGCATTGGCCTGACTCTTCATTTCTCATAGTGTCAGGTCAAAACAAAATTATATGAAGGTCATTAATTCTTAGCAAAAAATTTCACGGGTCTTTAAACTTTATTGTGATGAATCAATCGTCAGAAGCAATAAAATTGACATATTAGATGCATGAGAGTTTCGAAAAAATGTAGGATTTTTATTCTACATTTACGGCTGGTCTTTCTCAATCCTCAAAAAATGTGTTTTTCTTGCCATGCCTATGTTCTAACTTGTCATTGAAAACAAAACTCTGCAACAAAAATGCATTGCAATGGTAATTTCAAGCAAATGACCTTCGATAAATCTCCTACTAATTCGGCGTTGAATGAAATTCTTAGATTGTTTCGTCTTAGTTACGTAAGTGCCGAATGACATCAACAGTTTTGCAAGGTGGTATAACAGCAAATCGTGCAAATGCATCCGCACTCGTCTGGTCACAAATACATTTGAGTGTCCGCCTTCCTTTGTTCATTTGGTTCAATTTTGTGAAATGAGCATGTGATGTCATTTGAAATTTTAAGTAGCCATTACGAAATGATGTTATTTGAAATGAGATATCCACTTAGTTCCTATCCAATGCATTTTTAATATCATGACAGGTAATGTCATTATTGTAAACAAGCTTGGGGTTATTTCGCCAAATTTAGTGGCTTTTAATACAAAAATTGTCATTATTGAAAACTCTCTGTACCCCCACTCGTCACTCTAATAGTGACAATAGCTGAATAGTGTGATTTGATTTTCTTTTTGTTGAATCGAAGTTAGAATACAACTTCGAAACTAGGATTTGAAAAAAGCTACCTACAACTGGGGAGATCGCCGTTCCCACGAGCACAAGCATTAATTCTTAACCTCGCTCGGGAATGACTACAAGTTCTCCAATTTAAGCTGTACGTACAGTAATTTAGTAACTTCGTCCACGAGAACTCGGCAGGTCAAATGTTTAAGCCAAAGAACTCCGAAGTATTATTGACAGTTAGCGAATGCTCAATCCCTAGGTTACGCTTGCAAAACTAGTGGCATGATATTCTTCTTAAATAACTTTTCACTAGATCATGTTAAAGATACTGAAGGCATTTAGCCAAGAAGAGATTAAACTGATTTGAACGGACTCCAAATTTCTGCCTAGCCGCTAACGGTGACTGGTTTTCAAACAGTATTTGGCAGTGCCAGTTTGAAGCAATTTAAAAAAATGGGCAACACTTTGGCCAAGGGGGAAAATATTTGACAAACTGCACGTTCACGTGTAGAAGCAACAGAAAGGAAACATTTGGCAAACACCAAACATTTTCGGAATACTTGACAAATAATCTAGCCAAAATGTTTCATGTGTAGGCCAGCCTTTATTTGTTATATTTGTTTGTTTCCTATCATTACTCCCAAGAACAAAAGCGATTCTTTGTGCGGTTGCCAAGAGAGTTCGATCTTAAGATCGGACTTAGAGTACTTAAAAGCACTTCGTGATTCTAAAGTGCAATTTTCAAAAATGAAATGCATTAGAAATCGTAATGTTTATGACAACCCTGGGGGGAGGGGGTCTTCCCTGGTTCGTCCTGAAATGAAAAACCTTTTAAGAAGCTAAATGAAAGATGATTACACGTTTATTTGTAAAAAGGATTCATTGCAAAGCTCATAAATTCTTGTAATCGTAATTGGGAAAGTTCTGGAATATTGCCACCGGGTGAAGTGTGGAAAGCAGTAAATTATGAAGCGGTATATGAAGGCCGCTATTGGAGAACATGTCAGATTTCGATAAGGATTTTTTTTCTCCTTTTTGCAAAAGGAGACAGAAAAAAAAATTGTGATAGGGTACGCCCTGAGAATCTCATTTTCCCACATGGGGGCGTATGTCTATATGTCAGGAAAGACTTACTTCTAAGTCATGTTCAAATGTCGAATGGAGAAGTAGAAGTTTTGATTTGTCACATCAAGGCTCTTGATCTTACGGTTGTAACAATGTATCGGCCACCTTCATTTCTATCAGCTCTCCAATTCACAGGAAAGGAGTTAGATCGAGAGGTTAGTTCTCGACTCTTTGTAGTTGGCGACTTCGATTTTCCGGCTAGCATTGTTGAGTGGGAGGTTAGTCCGGATGGGTACATTCCCATTTCGAAAACAGCATCGCTGTCTTTCGAAAAATTGGAAGAGTTTGCGATCTTGCGTAATCTCTCTCAACACGTTGGTGTTGCAACCAGAGCAGAGAGTGTTTTAGACTTAGTTTTTTCCAATGACCCTGATCTGATCCAGTATGTCCATGTTGCCCCATGTACTCTTTCAAATCATCACATTCTTGAGATAGGGTCGACCATTACTCAAAAGCCGGGGAGCTCAAGAGTTAAACCTGCACAAAAGGTGGGTCTGGCAAGGTTCAAGTTCAAAGAGGAACATTGGCCTCTTATTGTTGAAAGATTGGAAGAATTGGACTTGATTTCCATTTTGAAGCAGCAACCATCCATAGATGACGCCATAAATAGGCTGATTTCTATTTTACAGGAGGTTTGTTTGTCTCTGTGTATTCCAGAAACGGCGCCAAAAGGTGGACCATTGTCCAGAATTCCAAATATTAGAAAGAAGTTGTTCAAAAGGAGTTGTCAGATTTCAAATAGACTTCGACGTATTTCAAATCCATTTGCTGAAGCCAGCCTCCAAAACAAATTGGATGCAATCCAATCAAAGATTAGGGCCTCCATTAATTCCGATCAGTTGGAGAAGGAAAGTAGAGTGATCCAGGAGGTAAAGACGAATCCTAAGGCGTTTTTCTCTTTTGCAAACACAAAGAGAAAAATGAAGCATCCTGTAGGACCTTTTGAAGTCGACGGTAAAACTGTCAATGATAGTGAGGTTATGGCTAATATGCTTGGAGATCAGTTCTCAAGTGTATTTTCAATTCCGAAAAGGGTTGGTAGAGCAGGTCATGACTGTAGTAATGTTGTTGATGAGCCTGGCATTGATAGTCAGGACAATCAATTGGAGGATCTGGTAGTAACAGGTCAAGATGCTTTTGAGGCCATCAAGAGCTTAAAGCTCTCAAGTTCTCCTGGACCTGATAGTGTGACATCTCAGTTTCTGATGAAATGTTCACAGATTCTTGCCCCTGTTTTCTCGTACTTGATGCGTCGCATTTTACAGAGTGGGGCAGAAGTATCCGGACAAAACTTTGAACATAATTTACAGCATCAAGAGCTATTTTAAGCCAATTGTGTATTTAACAAAAAAAAGTTTGGACAACAATTAAGAACATTTTTATTCAATATGGTCACCGTTGGCCTTAATGACGGCGTCCAAGCGGCCGACAAAGGCCGAGCAGGCTTTGCCGACCTCGGCCGTGGAAAAGGAGGCCATGTTCTGCTTCACCGACGACTTCAGAGACGCTAGGTTGTTGTGGGGCATCTTGTTGACCTTCCTCCTCAGCTCGGACCACAACTAGAAGTCGCATGGGTTGAGGTCAGGGCTGTTTGAAGGCCACTCGTCTTTCTTGACCACCACGTCAAATTTGTTGTTCAAAAAGTTCATGGAAACATTGGACACATGACACGGAGCAGAGTCCTGGATCCACATGAATTTGGTTCCTGGTGGGTACGAGGTTGCCAGCCAGGGCATCACGACCTTCCTTAGAAGCTCCATGTACCCGGCGGCGTTGAGCCTGAATTTGGGAGGGAAGACATGGGCTGGCATCACCTTCCCGTCGCTGCTGATGAGGCCAAAGACCATAATCTTGGCAGGATTCTTTGTCTTCATGATGGGAGGCACAACGGTCTGTTCTCGGCAAGCCATCGGTTGTTCTGGGGGTTGTACGTGCCATCCACCGTGAAGATTGACTCATCTGAGAAAAGTCTGACCGTCCTCGGATTGACCTTGCAGATTCTGCGCAACTTCTTGCCCCTCTCAAGCTTGGTGGCCTTCATCTTCTCGGTAAGAAGGTGGCGTCTGCCTCTGACGTAGGAGGTCAAGTTCAGGTCCTCCTTGACGGCCCTGGCCACATTCCTCTTGCTCACGGACCGCCTGGCTGCGTGGGCCGATATGGGCACAGCTGGGTTGGCCTCGATGGACCTCCTCAGGCCCACCAAGAACCTGGGGGCCCGCTTTTTTGCCCTGTGTGGGCCGCAGGGGGCATGGCCTGTCCCCCGGCCAGACTGCAGCCTCTTTATGACCTCGTAAACGGTGGCCCTGGGGTACTTGGTTGACTTGATGATGGCTCTGGCGTCGTTGCCGGCCAAGAGCAATTCAGCAATCACTTTCCGCTTTTGTTCCTGGGGCATCATATTTCCGGATTTAAACAAAAAAAAATAACAAACATTCAAAACCGGTTTTTGGCCAAACCAGAAAAACGCGGGAAATAAAAATATTCCTCTTGCTTCAGGAGATATACGTCATCCAAGTTTTGTCTGGATACTTCTGCCCCTCCCCGTAGATCAGGGGAAGTTTCCCTCTTCTCTAAAAGTAGCTTATGTCGTTCCAATTTTTAAGGGCGGAGATACTGTAAGTCACTCCCTAGTAATTATAGGCCCATTTCTCTGACTTCCAGTATTGCAAAGATCTTTGAGAAGATCATGAAGTCCAAGCTTGTTGAGTATTTGGAAGCTCATGATATCATTCCCCCAGGGCAGCATGGGTTTCGAGCACATTTTAGTACAGTCACCCAATTAGTTGACCACATCGAGCAGATCATTGAGGGGCTTGAAAGTCACGAGTCAGTTGATGTAGTCTATCTTGACTTTGCCAAGGCCTTTGATAAGGTAAATCATGGTCTTTTGCTCGATCAACTCAAAGAGTTTGGGATCCAAGGAAAGGTCCTGAATTGGATTGATAGTTTCATGAGTGAGAGGAAGCAAATAGTCAAGGTTGAAGGATCATTTAGTGACATGTATGATGTCAAGTCCGGTGTTCCACAAGGTTCAATCTTAGGTCCGCTCCTGTTTATTCTCTTTATTGCTCCTCTCCAGAAGTTTAGAACAAACGCCAGTATTTCTTCATATGCTGAACACAACAAAATTAGTTTGTGGAAGGAATGGTCAGGACTCAAAATGTTTAGTTGAGGACTTGGAGAATGTCTACTCTTGGGTTGGCGAGAGTAGCATGGCATTGAACGGGATGAAATTCCGCACAATGACGTATGGGACGTCAAAATTAGATATTCCACTCAAAGACAATGGAGGTTGTGATATTGAGCAAGTCTCATCCATGAGGGATTTAGGAGTTGTCGTCCAAGATGATGGAAAGTTTGATGAGCATATCCAGTTGAAAGTGGGGAAGGCATTTCAAACATGTGGCTGGATCTATCGCACTTTCAAGTCCAGAGATAGTATTACGATGCTAACTCTGTTCAAGTCGACTGTTCAGCCTCATCTTGAATCTGCCTCGCCCATTTGGGCTCCAATGAGTTCGGCAGGTTTGCAAAAGGTCGAGCAGGTTCAAAGATGTTTTACTAGGAACATCACAGGAATGAGAGAGCTCTCGTATTGGGACAGGCTCCAGAAGTTAGGGCTGCACAGTACTCAGAGAAGGTATGAAAGGTATCTGATACTGTATGTCTTCAAGAGCATTCATGGGCTCTGTCCTAACCCAGGCTTTGAGATCAGTTGTAGTGATCGTAGAGGTTTTACTTGCCTTTTGAGAACACCTCCAAATCCAAGGGAATCGAGACTAGTTCGAACAATGAAGTCCTCCTCTCCTCTCTTCTTTATCGGGCTCCTTCATTGTTCAATTTGTTACCCATTAGTCTTCGTCGGGAATATGTAGGAGCTGATCCTCTAACAGCATTTAAGGCAGGATTGGACAAATTTTTGAATACTATTCCTGACCAACCCACTATTCAAGGATTGTACAGATCTGCCAACAGTAACTCATTGGCAGATCAAATTTCATATAAACGGTAATTTTATAAACTATATTATAGTGATGGACCGAAAGCGCTTTCGGCAGAAATTTCGGTTTCGGTTTCGGTTATGCTTACCGAAACCGAAAGCAGACAAGCACTATATAAAATGGAGTTTGACAACAAAATCGAAAAAAATGGTCCAAAAACCTCTGAAATCTAAGTTTTAAGATTTTTCAAAATTTGCGACTACCCAACATCGAACACATTCTAATTTTTAAGGCGGATTTTGCATTTGAACAATTTTGCAAACAGTGAACACTGCTTTCGGTTTCGGTTTCGGTTCGGTCAAGCCCTCTTTCGGCCGAAACTTTCGGTTTCGGTTATGAGCCCTTTCGGTCCATCACTACTATATTAATCATTAACTCTCTTTACAGGGAATCATCCCATTCCTTGTAGCGGTATTAAAAAAACTCAGTTAATAAAAGTCGTTCCCCTTGGTTTCTTGAGTCTCAAACATTTTGGGAAAAGGTTGGGAATTTCCACAGAAACTTGATATGAATTTTTCAATACCGTGATCAGTTGGGACGGGCAGAAAGTGCAAATAATCTTACCCTTTTAGTTACCAAAAGTTGCAAAAAAATGTGCCCAAAAGTGCAAAACAAAGTGCAGAAAAATGTTGAAAGTGCAAATAAATGTCAAAAAAGAGCAAATAAATGTCGCAAAAAGAGCAAATAAATGTCAAAAAGAGCAAATAAATGTCAAAAGAGCAAATAAGTGTTAGAAAAGAGCAAATAAATGTCAAAAAAGAGCAAATAACTTGCATTTGGACTTAAAACGTCATTCATGGAGTACCCACATCTCCTATTTGAGCAGAAGTCATTTACAAGTTACGAGTTCTATTAATTAGGTCACTAGCAAAAAGGATGTAAAGTCATGAAAAATACTCTAGTCAACAATCTTCTGAATTTTTCATTCCTAAGGTGGTCTCATGGATGTATGTACCTAAAATATAATCGAAATATATTTAGCAATTGTTTTATATGGCTTTACATCACTCCGTTTTCGTCCTTCAAGTTGTTCAAAAATAGACATTGAAAATTGAACAGAAAAATACCCACGTGTGCCTAACAATTGTATCAAAGAAAATAGTCCTAAATGTGTTTTATGCATGTTAAGTGACATTAATTCAATATTTGGCCCATGGCCTAATTACTAGAACTCAATTTTAAATGTGGCATTCATTGTCTCATCACATCTATATTGTTTGTAGATCCTTCCATTACCATAACATGAGTTGCTTTGGGTTTGCTATTTGTTGGTTGCATGGAATGAGATTCTTTTGTCTAATCTTTAGTTTAGTAAACGGGATGTTATAGTTAAAGCCAAGATGGTGAATAAAGTGTGAGGTTTGCGTCTGAAATGCACATATTTCTTCAAGGTGCTAAGAATGGTTGATTGCAAATGCAAGCTTTTTCGACTAGTTCAAAATTTGATCTTGAAACTAAAAATTCTTTCAAAAGCCACTACAATTTCTTAACAATTTGTCAATTTTGTTATAAATTGTGTAATCCTAGGGATTTCAAACTATTCCAATAGCTTAAGTTTTCCATCATCCGGTAAAACAACTCCTTACTTGATTTTTATTTTTATTTTTATTTTTATCATTTCTTGTTATTCATTAATTAGAAAATCTACTCTTGGGTTACCAAGAGTAGAAAGGGATGAAATTCCACGCAATTACCGATGAGGCGTCACTTTTTGAAGCACGTACAACTCAAAGACAATGGAGTTGCGATATTAATTTGTGCGTTGTCGTCCAAGATCATGGAAAGGTAGATGAACTTATTCGGTTGAAAGTGAGTAAGGCATCTTAAACAAGTGGATGGGTCTATCGCACTTTCAAATCCAGAGGTTGTTCAACCTCGTTTTAGAATATACATGTGCTTCCCTTTTGGGCTCCAATAATATCTGGATCACCTGGAATAGCATCCTATTGGCAAGGTAACGCTTTCAAGGTTACAAGAGAGGAACACTGTGGTTTGTTTACTGAATCTATGGATGAAGAACCCATCTCAGAATAATATTGTTTAAGTCCAATGAAAATTGGAGATTTGACGGATAATACATCGGAAATAGCGCGCAACGAAATGCGATCTACAAGCATAACCTCAAACCGATAATTGACGAGCTACTCCCGATCGAACTTCGGGGGAAATGTACGTTCACTGTACTAGTGTTAATTTAGACTCAGTTGGCAGAAAGCGATCCAAGTACTCAGGGCACGAATTCGACGAATCTTCCGGGGTAAATTATATTTCTAT
>CM021323.1:966639-988313 GCA_010645155.1 Tigriopus japonicus
AAACCCCTCATCCTTAATTGGGGTTTCCATGATAAGAATAGAGCTTGTGGATGAGAAGTTCGATACGTCGGGGTCACCAATAAAGCGATTCGAATAAGGAGAAATAAATACGTGTTTTCGCTTTTGTATTTCGTAACCCCAATCCATTTCCAATTTGACATTTCCGCTAATTAAGACTTGACACAATGGTGAGCAGAGTACCGAAGGAGAGGCGCTACAATTACATGTTCTTAATTTCGGTGTTCTACCCCTTATTCTTGCTAAGAAACTTGACCAAGTTGGCCATGGCCATGTTCTGTTCACGATTTGCTTAGCCACACTGTACCTAGGTACCTGAAATATATTCATTGATCGCACGATAACTCAACGGAATAATATTTTTGTTACGTAAACTTTGCCTTCTATTTCAATAATCAGGCCCAAGCTGAATCCTTGGAAATTTGTCCTGAAATGTGGTAATTATAGGTATTTTCACGGATAAAACTAGTGTTAATGATAGTTCCAATGTTTAAATAGAAATGTCTAGAAAATATGATTAATGTCAACATTATGCGTTTCATTCGCTTATGCTTAAAGATCATTTGCTTGCCTTTCAGCAACACACTATTGCTGGACCTGTGGTTGGAACTACGGATAGTTCCATTGAACTCAGCGGTAACGCCATTGGCGATTGCATTACAGACACCTTTACCGTTAAGAACCCAAGAGCCAAATCACCACCTGTAATTTGCGGTTTCAACAACGGTCAACATAGTACGTAACATTGTCACAATTGAATCCCCATATCGAGCCTCTACTATTCGAAAACTACCCTTACAACAATCGATCCTATTAATTGTTCTTGTAGTGATTTATGAGATGGCATCGCCGTGTTCGTCTTTGGACTTTCAACTTGGTGCCGGGGGACAAGCCAGGAATTGGGATATCAAAGGTAGCTCAATCATATCTAAATTCGTCATTTGCAACTTGATCGAGTTTATAGAGTGAAATTTCCATAGTGACTCAATACAAATGTGGTAATGAGGATATTGCTGGTCAGGATGGCTGCCTTCAATACTTTACAACACCAACTGGCACAATTGCTAGCTACAATTTTCCAACTACTTCAACAACCATTGACGAGAACAGTAAGTATTAGCCTGTACACTGGACATTTGTGAAGGAAATTGAAGTTTCATTTTCTCTTTCAGCCACTCATTTATCTCGACAAAGTTATTCGATATGCGTTCGTCGTCATGCTGGCATGTGTTCCATTTGCTACACCCCATCCATTATTCCTGATGCCGAGGCAGCGGATGATCAAGTAATCACTTTTGCCTTTCAATTGAAATGAAACACGTGGTTAAATTGTATTTTTTACTTTTTAGGTCTCGTTTGGACTTAAGTATGTAGTAGTACTAGTGTTTTTTTGGTTGAATTGATAGAGGTTTAACAGTCAAGTGATTAGATAGATAGATTGAATTATCCTCATTTTCTCAAAAATTGCTTCTTAGTTTTGCTCTGACTTTTACCGGGGCGCCGAAACAACTCACACACTTCATTAACACAAATGCAGTCAAAAATTGTGTGTTGTATCGGCGCACCCGGTATCCTGCAGATTAAGATAAGTGTTTGAGTAGTACCCTCCTAGTACCATTTAGAAGTGATCTTTTTAAACAAAACGGTAGCTCCCTGAAAAGCTATATAAAACACTACCTGTTTTGTACGTGTTAAGAAAACCCTGTGGTGGAATGCATTAAGTGGATTGACACGTGAATACGTGTGGATAAACAAATGTTTTCATCATAAGGTCTTATTTTTTGGCATTGTCCGTTTGTACAAACAAACTATACTATACAAAATATCTTTCAATATTTTGATGGTGAATACTAAATTGGGCAAATTGTATTTCATCTGCATTTGAGTACAACGGACCTATGAAAAGCTTCTCTAATGTTCATGTCGGATTTAGTTTGTTTTACTATTTGTATCTTGATATTTTGTGACTGCTACTTATTACGTTAAGACGTTAAATTTTTAAAATATAAACAAATGTCTCATTGCAGCAAGGGAATGGATGCTGGAGTTGATACCGAGTGCCGTGATGACTACTTGCAGGTGAATCACATTCCGAAATGGGTACGCTTTTAGTCAGCCTTTCAATCATAATCTTTTTTCTAGATTCCGTATGGAGAGTTGGACAAGGCCGTTGGTGAAATAGGAAAACAATTGTTTTGCGGACGGGCATTTAATGTCGACGCTGCCGCTACGGTCCCTGTTTCGATTTGTTGTAAGTGAAGTAAATGAAATGTAATATAAAAACCAATACTGAAGGCATCTGCAAATAAGATCATGTAGAACGAATGTGGATACATTTTCATTTGCGACTTGATCATCTAAAGAATTGAGTTGGCAAATCAAGAGTTTAATGTCGATTATTTATTCCTTTTTTAAATCTGTGGAGAAACTATCAAAATTAATTGAACTTGTTGTATAGGTATTACTCAATTCATCTCGAAATATTCACGTTTTCTTCTTTTTCAGCGAGTAACATTCCCTTCCAAATTCACTACGTGACCACTCAAAACGAAGTTGACAAGGGAAAGAACAACGAGATGATTAATGTTCCTGGTGGAATCGTTGGATTCAGTTTGGACTACCGACAAGTTCCATGCTAAAACTCAATTCTCAATCCATGTCCATTGAGAAAGGCTATTTCCTAAGAGAAATGTCGTCTTGCATCAAGAAAAAAGTTTCCAGCCAACGCTTGGTCTTAAAGATATATATTGACAACACTTTGGAATAAATTATCAAATTTACAAATTGTTGCATTAACCGTTTTCATTGTGATTTGAAGAACAAGGGAGAGACTTGAAATGAGCGTTGCTGTGAAAAATGTCCCTTGTTCCTGATTTTACGCAGACATAAACCAACAGAAATTTCAATAGCCTCAACTAGCCTAAATTATTTTATGACTAGAAAGGATTGCTAAACCCAACGCCACTGGTTTTTTAACGATGGGAAAAGTTCGGTCTTTCGGTCTTTTTTGTGGCTGGAAATCTAATTCCATTTTAGACACAACAAATAATTTTGCCTGAAAAGAGAAAGTGGAACGTGTTGAAAGATCATTTAAATATGGCCTCATGAGATAGATCACATGAAGAATCTATCATATTTTTCTGAGCACAACAATCGTCTTTTTGGAATGGTTTAGTGTCACTTGTCCGTTATGTCAAGTACGGATAATCAAGGCCAA
Source organism: Tigriopus japonicus (assembly GCA_010645155.1). Lineage (NCBI taxonomy): Eukaryota > Metazoa > Arthropoda > Copepoda > Harpacticoida > Harpacticidae > Tigriopus > Tigriopus japonicus. The sequence goes on from CM021323.1 coordinate 969,875, forward strand.
ATTAATTTCTCAGGACGAAAAACAGAAATACAGCTTAAGGTTTGTCATTGTACAAAATTAAGAGATTAGTGGGTGCAGTTAATTGGTTTTCATTGTAGTACGAGTAACGAGGCCGTAAGTGGTATTCTGTAATATATCCTGGGTTGAGTCATCCTTGGGTTAATACATCACTTATAAGTGGCCTCGGATAAAGTTGCTACTTTTGGCCTTAAGTTGCTGCTTTTCAGCCCTAAAGATGTAATATTTTTTTGGTTAAAGTTGCACCCAATTCGTGGAAGGTTTGCTAAAAGGTTCCTATTTTTGGCCAAAAAAATGCCACTTTTTGCCAAAAATTTGTCGAATTTTTAAATAAATTGGCAGATCTGTACAACCTTTGAATAGTGGGTTGGTCAGGAAAAGTATTTAAAAATTTGTCCAATCCTGCCTTAAATGCTGTTAGAGGATCAGCTCCTACATATTCCCGACGAAGACTAATGGGTAACAAATTGAACAATGAAGGAGCCCGATAAAGAAGAGAGGAGGACTTCATTGATCGAACTAGCCTCGATTCCCTTGGATTTAGAGGTGCTCTTAGGACAGAGCCCATGAACACTCTTGAAAACATTCAGTATCAGATACCTTTCATACCTTCTTGAGTACTGTACAGTAAAGTACAGTACTCAGTAAAGTATAACAGTATTACAGTACAGTATTTGTCTCAACCTACCAAAATTTTGTTATTGTATGTTCTTTATCCTTTGTCCTCTTTAAGAACACAGTTTTGCTTTGCACAAAATGTTTTAGAATCTAAGAAAACTAATAATTCTTTGAAAAGGGCTTGCAAAAGTGCGTGAAAAATATATAATTTGAACAATTTCTGACAAGATGTAAGTGATGGAGACAAAAAATGTCAAAAGTTGTTGAATTTGATTAAAATGGCCTATACAGTAGTTGCTATTTTTTCGTACAAGTTGCAATTGGCAACCTTGTCCGAGCCCTACTCATAAGTTTATTTGTCGAAGCGATTGATAAAACCGCTTTTAGATAGCTCTCAGGTTCATAAAATGGTTCAATTATTTTAGAAATTAGAGGAAAAAATAGGTTTCATGAACTCGATGGCTGGCTTGCTAAAACTGTCTTAAAAATTTGAAATCCTCACCGTGTTGGAGAGTTCATCATCTGACTTGGAACCTATAATTTGAATTGCTCGACCTTTTCTAGCTGATTTGGTTCTTCCTCTTGTATGACTCCTCCACTGGAAGTATTTTCTCGCGACTGCCTATTTTTCTAAATCTAAATCAATAGGAAATGAAATGCGTTATGCACCTCTGGGAGTGCGAGAGCTCACTTGGCCAATAAACTAATAAACCGCTGTTGTTGGGAAATAACCTCTCAAAACAGCTAAAATGAATTGTATTCATCCTGGCAGGAAATTAATTGAACATAAAGAGAATTACATACCATAAATGTTTTCGAACCAATTTTAAGAGAAATCAAAGTTAGATCGCTGCTACGTTTTTCTCATTTCCCAATCCCCTCAAGCTAATGTACTACATTTTGTCTTAATCTTTCTCCTTGAATATAGAAGTCAATCGCTTCGAGCCCAAAACGGCCATCGACTTTCTAAGAGATTGAACTTTATGATAGACAGGAAAAACCGAAGCATGATTGGCGCTGAAGTTTCCATTTCAAATAATTTGAGTTCTCGAATGTCTGCCCAAGGAAATAATCTCATGAAGAATGTTAACATATTTCTGGTCAGATTCCTTCACATCCCAAACATCCAGCTTTGGCCCCAAAAATTAGAACCTCACAACATCGGTAATCTACACGTAGTTCAAACTTGGTTGCATATGTGAATGTTGAAGAACCTTTAAATTTTCGCTTGGCTGTAAAACAATTTGGCACTTTCGTATTCAGGGAAAAAAAACTTTTAAGGATGGCATGTACAGTTCTAGTTTGGAAGAAATGAGACTTCACGCAATTTCTTAAAACCAGAGGAGGAATCTTTCGAACCAGTTTTACAGCTCTGGTAGATCTGGTATGGTTTGGACTCACTCCAAACACGATGATGTGTATTCTTTGTTAAAAACACTCGGATCTTCATACTTTATATCTATCTTCTCGAGCTCATGTATTCTTTAACAAAAAACCTGTTCTTATCTCTGGGTACCCTCGATTTCACCGTTTTTTGTTAGTTCATTCACCTAGAATCTGGTTTCATTTCATGCCCGACATAAATGCATGGTTAGATGTTAGAGGAGAGCTTGACTATCTGAGGGTACGCGGAGTACCTTTGGTTTGGTCAGCCAAAGCACTCTTTTTCCTAAATCAGGCCCTTCCAAATTCCAACCAGACCGTCCTGAGCGAATCCAAAGAACGCAATAGAAGTAGAAAAAAACAGGTTTTGCTGTTTTGAACGAGAAAGGAAATGTCTGGGGGCTATTCAGAAATTTAAGACCTTTCTTGAGTGGGCACCGGGAAGGTACCTATCTAGCATGGCAATCATTAAAATGTATTTATTGGCTAGATCCCCATATCCAAAGGAGGACCGATCATCCGCTCATATGTACTAAATTCTCACTTATAAGCCAATGAACGCTTGGGGATTATTGACCATTCGTGATGTCGAATTTCTATCTCGTATAATTTACATATTTCATCTAGATGCTCCAAGCTAAAGTCTGGACTCTCTCGCTACCCTCATTTCAATTCTATGAGCCTCTCTGAACTTCTAAAGCCTATCCTACCATGGTTGACTAGACGTTGAAGAGCTGCAGTACAAAGAAAACGGGGAATGAACTTTTAGTAAACCCCTATCAAAAAACGATTACCTGGCAGGTCGACAGTGCTTAAATTGTTGCCTGGCTCTTTCTTAATTACCAAAAAGTGCAGACATTTCGGGTCAAAAAGTGCTTGAAGTATCTAAGGGAATGATGAGATTGTCAAGTATCCAGTTTTCAGACACGCAAAAGTGCCAAGATAAACTGAGAGTTGGAGAACCTGAAACAGTTTTACAAACGTATCTAGGGACGAGCCAGCTTGGCAATTAGTTTGTTCAAAAAAACTTGACGGACAACATGAATAATAGCTTTTCTAAAACTTGGCCTCTCTCTTCTACCCAGCATAGATCTGCTCACCTGTTTGAACCATTTTACAGCACTTAGGTTTTAGTAATACTTTGACTCGAAATGAGAGCAAAAATACAACTTCACGGTTCTGGCTGATCTTGTTTACAACGTCCAAAATGACAACCAGGATTGATTATGGAAAAGATTAATCTCCACGTACATTTCTCGAGGCATTCTCAAAGATTGACCTATCTATGGTATCCACATTACTATCTTGCCTGGGAGGGGGTCTCGTTTTTGGTTGTTTTGTACATTCAGCCAAAAAGCCGAGGGCAAGACGATCCTGAGTTCTTTTTCAAGTAATAACCTTTTTATGGCTCTTTGACGGAAAACCATAAATTATGTTGTACAACGTGTCCCATAATGTCAAGACTTGCCAATTCTTGAAAGAGTGATTAAATGTCCAGACTTTCTTTAAAACACTGTTCATTTTAGTCAGTGTTGACAAGGGTTGGAGAAAACTATAGGCATCAAAAATATGCCAATTCTGCCCGATTTTTTTTCATTTTTAAAACAATCTGAATTTATGACCCAATGGTATCGCAACGTGGTTTAACTGAACAATTTATTCTAGCCTAGTTTCAGAACTCTAAAAATAGGCCATGGGGTTAAGATCAGTTTTTGGATTGGGTACTTTTGTCTTGTAAATATGCAATTGTGAATCTCATCACTAAATACCCGTGAAAAAGAAGCCGTTGGTTGCAAAGACCTGGTGTAGTGTTGTAATAGAGTAAAGTCTTTAAGTGGGCTATAAACTGTTTTTTTAACTCGCCGATTCCATGAGATGCATGGATTTTCAGACAATTATCATGCACTGGTTTTGGATAAACTAGAGCATCTTTAATGTTTTTAGAGGAACACCAAATGGAACTGCAAGTATTTTCAACTGAACCTTGGCACGGATTATAGGTGAAATTGTGAAGATCCTGTCGACTCTCAAATATGCCAGATCATTCTAATAATCAGGCTCATGGGACCAAGACTACAAAAGCCCATCTCTAAACCTAAATGAAGATGCACTCGTACGAAATAACACCACATTTAAGCATGTGAAACGGTGCTTGATGAAATTACATGGGCCAGCAACGAAGTATTGGAAAAATCTGCAAAAAAACGTTGAAATAATGGTTTCTTTAGTTTTCAGAATATTTCTGCAACAAAAAAAATGGAAGATAGAGCATAAAATTTAGTCACTCTCTGTATATGGTTCAATGACTTCCTGGCAAATTATGAATTTATCAGAATTTTTCCCAAAAATGAAGCGAATGTACCACGAATTTGAATCCAAACAAAGTCAGTTAAGACTTGGATGTCAGTGTATACTGTAATATCTGAAAGTGGGGATTTAACACGCAAGCACTTTTCGACTACGTACGTAGACGGGTCGAGTGGAGGCCCAAAACTTTGAAGAAAAAAAACAAATTATGAGTTGAGTCAAAACAATGATGTGTTTGTGCGTTCTATATTTAAAAAAAAATCAAAACACGTTTTTAATCATTTTGCCTGAATGCTGTGGAACATTGTCATGAGGCCTTAGTTATTCATTTGAAGTTTTTAGCAGTGGTGAAGTCTTCACGTCTAAACTTTAGTTTCTTGTCTGGCAAAGAATTTAGATTAAAATCTAGTCAGGTAAGAAGTCCATTTTTCAGAATATTTATCTCTGAGTCTCTTAAATATACTACTACATAAATCGAAAAATATTGGAAGTGGAGTTGTTGTACTTGAAAATAATTTGTGTCTCAATGTTCAAAAGAACCCGAGATGAAAATTTTGCAGATCTTCTTGTTAAAAGGCCATGAGTACAAAAATGCATCAGATGTAACAATTGTGGATTGTTTAAGCGTGATGTCTAATAAGACATTTCTGTCTTATTAGTCTTTACTGTCCACGTCAAGTTGTCGAGCTGTTATCATGGAGAGAACCCAAATGAAATCTTAAGTGGAAAAAACTGGCTCGACCACTCGTCAAGTCGAAGAATATTGACCTCAAGCTAGTGGACAGGGAAAAACTGCAAACCGAAGACTCAAACCAAATTGGCATTTTCATGTCCAGTTTGCGTGCCAAGCCTCAGAGACACGTTGCAAATTCCAAACACGAACTCGTTTTTCCCTCTGAATCTGATGAGTGTAAACCCCCGCAGGAAAGAAAAATAGAAGAGAACAATGATGGCCAAAACCATCGCTTACGTCAAGATTAATGGCCTTTCTTCCACCTCAATCTGAAATTTTAGATGAAACGAAGAAGCATTCGACCTGAATAATCTCAAGATGAACATGCCTTGGCAACTAAATTTAAATCAGATTAACATGGATGAGACTCCATATCTGACAGATTTGATCGAAGTTCTCCTTGCTGTCAGATCCTCAGAAACTTCGTCTTTTTCCCTGTACAAGAAAGGAATGTACATGATACAAGAATTTTCAAGGAAAAAATACCGAAAGATTAAATAAATGTTAATTTCACAATCAAAGTACAGGGTTAGGCAGAATTAGTGAAACATTAGATTCAAGATCATGATTAAGGCCCTTGGTGTGGGCCACAATTTCAAATGATAGGTTAAAAACCATAACAAAATACAGGAAAATTGCCATGGAACCCTGGGCAAGGTGGCAAAAAGAGGATGAGGACTCCCACGTTGTTCGTGGCCACTACCATTAAGATTACATGAAATCCGGCTTGATCCATAGACAAGATGGCAAAAGACTAAAATTTGTCCCCATTACTTGTGGTTAGATGTTGAAAAGGCCAAGAAGGGCAACAAGGACCACTTTCGGTTATAGTTGAAGCAGCATGAGATGATAACCAAGAAGAGGAATGGATTCGTGCAAGTTGTATGCGAACCAACTTCTTAGAACAATCCTTTCCTTTTGACCTTGTTGGTAAAGAGTTATTTCACAATATCCATGTTTCACTAATTCTGCCTAACCCTGTAGACAAAAAATTAGTACAAAAAATACGTGCAACGAAAAGACAATATATACCCGTCTGAAAATGTTTGTCAAACAAACAAATCTTTTTATCATGCATTTTATTCTTGTATGTATATGCCTTACCCGAAACCAGATACCTCGAAATATGAGAAGAGTGAAATGATGCTATTACGAAATCGCTCAGGCAATCTACTTTTTGGCGAACAAGAAAGCTATTTGCAGCCATCTCGATTTTCCATTAGTTTAAAGCCTATTTACTGCACTATCATAAATCAGTTGGAAAGTTCGAACCAGAAAAGCAACTCATCAAGCATAAAAGGAATGCAACGTCAAAAACGGCTTCGTCATCGATTGTTGCACTGACAGGCGAACAATAAATCCAATCAAAAGATGGATAAAATAGATGTTATAAATGAGGTTCTTTTTCGGTTTGGGGGTATACAAGAACGCTTCAAAACTTGTTTAAGGTGGTCAATGACCTCGAATAGGGAAAATAATTCTGCTTTGACCTCCGCGTCTCTCCATCACTACTTTATGCATGGCTTTAGCATCACAAAAATAAAGCTGCTTCCAACATCATTGGAGCTCGCCAAGTGTCTTTTTATTTTTATCAAACTACCGCTAAGTAAACCTAATAGTACTAATGCATAAAAGCATCAAAACCTTGTGCGTTGTCCAGGTTTGAAGTCATCCCCGGCGTCAAAAAGCCAAAACAGGAGCTTTGAGCCAAGAGGGTACGTGAATCTTGTACCTGTGACCTCTCGTTGAGGTTTTCCACATTCCCGGCCTGCTCAAGATCTTCTAGTTTAGGGACAGAGTGGTAGTTGCTCTTTAGAAGTCTCTCAGCCAAGGTAGTCTGCTCACAATTGACATCTGTTTTCATATATTCTGAACTTAACCATTTTTCCCTCTCCTTAGTGACACCATGCTCATTTTAGGAGCATCCGTTTTCGCTTTTCAAATTTTGGCCATTGTTTCGGCAATTGATCTTGAAGCCAATGAAGCCAATTCAACGTCGAGGGCCGGCAAAGGTGAAAAATATAACTTGATGGATTGATTGGTACTCATGTATACTTACAATGGCATATTTATAACGACAATTCCTTTGCTTTTAGCCTTGTCAATATTTCAGATAGTCAGATTTAAGGTATGATTTCATTTGGGCTTATTTTATCATGCTTATCTTTTGGGAATCTGAAGAATAGAAACTTTATTCATTTTTAGCATGACCCTTGCTCTGGCAATGGGAACAGAAATGGAACTTGTTATTCCAGTGCCGAATGTGCCAACCTCGGTAAACTTCTATTCTCTTCCAACATGAATTTTTGCGACACTTAACAGAAATTATCAAAATTTTACATCTAAAACATTACTTTATTTTTAGGTGGTGAAAGTTCTGGCACATGTGCCAATGGATATGGAGTTTGCTGCATAAGTACGATATTTTTCAATCATAAAAATATACATCATGTTATCGTTAGAGTTTTGAATCAAAATCCTATCAGCTTTTGGGCTTTGTTAGCAGTTTGTTCGTTTTGGTGACTTCAATGCGTGGAATATGCATCTGAAATGGATTCTGTTTCTTGTAGTGTCTCTTTCTTGTGGACAAACATCCTCTACCAATTGCACTTACTTAACTCAGCCATCAGGCGCCGCAAACCTACCCTCTTCATGCCAATACACAATTTGCAAATGTTCCACCGACATTTGCCGTGTGCGTTTGGATTTCATGGTAAGGATTAGGAGACTGATTTAAACGTAAGACAATTGTCTCGTCTATAAGTAGGGTATTTCTTTGTAGACTTTTAGCATTGCTGGTCCTCAAGTAGGAACTACCTCTGATATTGGGTTGTTGGACGTTGGGGATGCCATTGGCGATTGTCTGACTGACTCGTTCCAAGTTGCTCTTGGTGAGGGTGCTTCTCCGGGAGAGATTTGTGGATTCAATACTGGCCAACACAGTAAGTTTTAATGAGCCATGTTACTTCTAGATATTTGACTTTCAATAGCATTGTCTGGTCATTTTAGTGATCTATGAGCCCAGCGACTTGTGCGATGAAATTTCTTTCATTTTGGGCAGCGGCGGAATGAATAGAGAATGGGATATCAAAGGTAAATACTGCATTGATATTTCCTGCGTAATATGTTAGGACAAATATGTTTTTATTTTAGTTACTCAATACAAGTGCGGAGATGAAGACGTTGCGGGTGAGATAACTTGTTCAATTTTTTGTTCAATTACCCTCATTTAGGTCATCGTTGTTCCCGAACCGTTGACTCCTAACATTTTACTACTTTGCATTTGTGTTTTAGGACCTATTGGGTGTCTCCAATACTTCCCTGAACAATCCGGTCGCATTTCCAGGTAAATTCAATATATGTTGTTGTTGGTTCATTAGGCAGCAATAATTCTAATAAAAACTAACAGAGACAAAAACAGCGTTTGCAAAAGCAAAACATTTTTATTTCTGATGTTTTCGTATTTATCAGTTCTGGTTCGAACTGATTTGCAACAAATATCACAGTCTGTGATTTATCATGACAAAGATGTTATTAAATGATTATCATTTTAGTTTTAACTTTCCCACAACTGCAACTACCGTGGGAGCTCAGAGTAAGTTGGCTGCGAATGGATCACGATATCGTTGTTTTGGACGTTGAATTATCAATTGGTTCTATATTGCAGCCACTCACTTGTCGAGACAAGGTTACAATGTTTGTATTCGTCGTCAAATGGGTGCTTGTGCTATTTGTTATATACCGGCCATTGTTGCCGACCCTGGTACACCTGATGAGCAGGTACTAAATTATACACATGTTTTGATACCGATTGTCAATGTTTCTAATTGTCGGTTCTTATCTTTTAGTCGTCCTTTGGCTTAGAGTAAGTGCTAGCAGATTACATGCAGATAATCCGTTATGAATTAGTAGTGATGGATCGAAAGGGCTCTTGACCGAAACCGAAAGCAGCTCACCAGATTTTTTAGAGTATACCAAGTCAAGTCAAATTCACGTTTGGTGAGCATATACTCGCAACAGCTATTGCGTTTAGTAGGAGCTACAGCCAGTATATACACGGCCTTTTATATGACTAGATTTCGGTATAACCTAAAAAAATCTTCGATGTGTTAACATTCGACCATTAGTTGTTTAAGTGATTCCTGGGGCCCTTCCATTTCAGTCTTAAGGCTGAAATCTTTCATTTTCTGATGAACAAGCTGAGGACGAGATACATTAAGGTTCACTTAATTTTTAATCTCTAGGGCCCCTGTTCAACTGTTTTCATCGTGGAGATCTAAAGGATTGTTGAAGTGTTTCAAAGCACAACCTAACGGGGGGAAACGAGGGTTCTGTGGAACCGAAAACATCAATTTTCTCAAAGAAGTTCTAAAAAAGTTTGCTTTTTGATATAATTTTGCCAAGTTTGAATGTGTTAAAGTATGTGTGCAAATTGCCTTAGTTTCAGAGTTTTCAATTTAAAGGTAGATCTTAAAGCATCTGAAAAAAAGTTTACTTGTAGTCGTGGAACCAACACATCTTGAAGCACGCTTAACATACGAGCTAATCAAATGTAGATGTATTTTGCACTTTTCATACTGGGTGAAATTCAGGCGTAAAAGTAGAGCAAAAAAGACTTTTCTTTCTTTCAAGATGTTCCCACTTTTGAGGCAACGAATGAATATGTTCTTTTGTTGAGAGCACGAATGTTTTTCAACTTTTGCGAACTTAGTGAAGTTTCCCAGATTGTTGGCCAAAAAAATCCTCGACAGGCAAAAGAAAGAGAGAGTTTCCAAACGTCTTCAAAACGTCTTCAAACGGACACTTTCCACCTATACATCAAAGCTAATAAATTTTGAGAGAAAAAAGAGTTGTCTGTGTTCGGGAAGATGAGTGGTTGAATAAATAATGTTTGAAATCTGTTGAAACATTTTTTTGGAATTTTAGTAAGGGAGCCGACACTGTCTTTGACGAGGATTGTGGAACCGATTATTTGCACGTAAGACATTAGTCCTCTTTCTTTTGACAATCGCAGTGAGGTTTTAATATCATTTCTTTGTTATTTTCTAGATCCCATTTGCCGAACAATTTCCATTGGCAGACCCCACCGAGATTGGAGTACAACTGATCTGCGGCCGAATCTTCAGTAGCATAGACGGTGACACTGTGCCAATGTCTGTTTGTTGTAAGTAAATTATGAGAAACCTTTTTGGTTTGATTGAAAGAAATTTCACAATTGTCTTTCTTACAGCCACCACCATACCTTTCATTCTTGGTGTTTCGACCGGTGGTGACGAGTTTGTGGCTGGAACTACCCCTGAAAAGAATGAGCTGATGATGGCTCCTGGAGGAATCGTTGGCTTCAGTTTGGACTACACACAGATCCCATGTTAATTCAAACCGAACGGTTCATAATCGTTTACTTTGAATGGTCTCTGTTATACAGACGGCTGCTTTTGCGCTGAAAAATTTATTGACAACACTTGAACGAAAAATAAAACAAATAACTTTAAAAACGTGTCTCTTTTATGAAAGGAAAAAAAGCTATACATTCTCAATCTCATCGTGTTGAAACAAATCGGTTAGAACGAAATGCTGATAAGGCTAAAAAATGTCAAAAGAAGGTTTGAAATTTCTTAAAAAGGTCCAAGAAAGCTTGTTCATTCCTCCTTTTTTAACTGAAGTTGTACTACACATCAAACAGATTTCGAGACCGAACTGAAGCTTCTTACTTTGCAATGATCGTTTCGTAGGTTTTTTCGCGCATTTAATTTTTTTCACATTTAATCGGGTAGATATTGTTTTCCCAATGGTTTTTTAGCATACACAAAAACCAGCCTTTGTCTCTGTTGCTCAAAAACGAAGAGTGTCGTACATTAGAACCGAAGATGTGTCAATGAAAATGTTCGGGAATTTTGAGAGATCTGGTTTGGGTTGCTTTTTTGATTACCCTGAATTTCTTCCTAAATTGTCTACAACTTGGACTCTTCATTTGTGAAGAAATCTCGCTGTCGATTTCTTCTGTTTTAGCACAATGGCATATTTCCTTCTTTAACATTGTGCGAAAAGTACTACCTCAATTTTCTTGTCCTCACAGGTAAGACTTCTTTTCTGTTTGCTTCTGAACAAATGAAGATAATTTTAAAAAAGAGTCAGCCTAGCTTTCATATCCTTAGGTGTACTGTGGAATAGCGCTAATTTTGTTGTTGCTACAAAGCACCTTCTGAGAAATCTTGGCTATGTGAACAAGTAGAATAAACAACCATCCAACCAATTCAACATGAAAATATTTATTGACAACACTTTGAAATAGAACGGAACTAGATACTAGTTGCGAGGTATGCGATTATGAGCAAGGAGATTGGCGGAAAGTCAAGTCATATCCCATCTCGTCCGCTGTAGCTTCGCCCGAAAAGGTGTCCAAAAAGAATGGTTCCACACGAGCTGGAATCAAAACATGGAATCAAAAGGTCAGAACTCTCATCTCGAAACCAAAAAGAAAATGACCCAAAACGATTCGTTTTGAATGAAGTCCACCCACCTCTGACTAATCCGTTCAGAATGCTTCCTTCTTCGGTGTCAAAACGTTCTCCACAAATCATAGCCGATGGGGGAGCGGTCAGACCAAGCATAACAAACGCAACGGTGCATTCACTCTGTAAGGAGCGGTAGGTTAAAAAACCGATTTGGAGATAATGATTACAAGGTTGTGCGCAATTTCAGACAACTATGTTAGGATACACGCAACAAGAAGACTAAATGGAAAGTCGCGTCCCCTTTGTTTGTGAGGTTAACACTCACCGTTTTGGCTTGGTCTGGAATGCCTCCGCTCAATAACTTAAAGGATTCCAATTCAGTAGCCGAGAAATCGGTGTTACAATATCCTAGAAGGACGTTGAAAGGTAAAAAGTTCGAAATCATATGCAAATCTACTAGAACAAATTGATCCATGCAAGAAAGTGAACTTACCCTGCTCTCTGCGGAAGCAAGTTCGATATCTTTGCTCATGCAACATGACCTCACTTGCGTAAGCGTACGATTGGAATCTGCCGGTAATTCCAGTGAAATATTGGGTGCAGAAAGCGGGCGCCCTATGAAAGTGAAAAAAAATCAATTTTTTAATCTTTTGTCAAAATGACAGCTCAATTGTTCTATATTTCAAGAATAGAGTTGGATTAAAATATTGGCCTGTTCAATAGGCCTATCTAAGATTCGAGAACATTTTTCTTTGGTACAAGAGACCATAGTGAACTCATCGCATTTCTAGAAGGGAACATCTGCCATTTTCAGATGACGCTTCTTTCATATTCGCAACGCCTCTTAAAGATGTCTCTTCTCTAATGTAGCAAAGAACTTACTTGGCCAGACTGTTGCACTCGTAGTAAGTAACCTTGATCCTGTGTCGTTGAGTACCGGCGGCGGCATAGTTGAATGCAATGCTTCCTGCATTTCCAGCATCACCAGTCTCAATGTACACTGAGAAAAGAGAGAAGGCCCAGGTTGAAATCCCCAATTATGGTGAACAAGAAGCTGTATCTTCACTTACTATGTTGACCATCCAAGTTACCACAAACAACAGGGGGGTTGACACCAGTTGGACTGGTCACAGTGACCGAGTCAGTGCAGAGTCCTAATAAGAACAAGAGATATTTAAGATGTCGTCCATTTTAATGGGGATGATTGAAGACTTGTTCTTACCAACATCATCAACGCCCATTTGCGTGGAAATGAAGTCCAATCGAATCTGACAAAGATCTAAAATACATCAAATAAAATCATAAATTTATCTAAAGTAAATAAAAAGAAGAAAAAAATTCTCTCACCATCGGCAATGCGGCCAAAGTTGTAAGTACATTGTTGGGTACTTGTTTGGAAACTAGGGAAACCGGGATTCTAAAACGCACATTGAAACTTCGGTTCAGGACGATTCAAACACTTGAGGATAAGATACCAAACTTACTTGAATGTAGGTGCAATTATTTTGAACAGTACTTCCACAATTTGAAATGGTGGATTGACAACAAATACCGAAACCTTAAGAAAAAAAAGAAAAAAAAGTTTGACATTGCGGGGGATATTATTCGATAAGTCCTTGGTTTACCGGCTGCGCAATTGCCAATAGCGGTTCCACCAACGGCTGTACACCTGTCCTCTGTGAGACAAGTACCGTGGTCGCCACCCGTTCCAATGCAGCCCTCGTTCTACAATCCAAATAACAAGTTCTTAGGTATTAGGAATTCAAGAAGATATTGCATTGAGGACAACCACATAACCTAGGATTCTCTTTTTTCTCACCCTGTGCCTGCTGACTGTTGTTTAAACAGGACTAGACTTCACTTTTCTCAAGATCTAAGATGTCAACATAGCCTGCATAGTTTTAAAGGAGTAGACTATAACACTATTAGAAAGATGCACAAACGATGGGACACCTCTGGCACTATCAGGAAAGCGACAAAAACATCATCTGTGGGGTTGCAGTTTGTGTTTCAAGAAATGACCAACAAAAAGAGGGACGTCGTTAAAATGTTTCATCTATCTGTATCTTAAATGTGACCTTCTGTCTGAACCTTTTAAAAGCTGACGGAAGGCAACAAAGGTCTAGATTTCCCGCTTGACGCCAAAACTACCTATTTTCTTCAGCCCTAATTAATAACCCTTGCTTTTACGCATCCTATTGTGCAACTCGCATTTTTTAAACAAAAGCAAATTCGAACACAAAACAACAAAAAAGCAAAATTTCAGTTCGATTAACAATTAACATTCAGGTGTTGGCTATCTCACGTTGGATTTCTGAACGTCGAAAACTGTCAAATATCATAACATTTTCATGCTGACCGTTACCACGGTAGTTGTACAGCAGAACACAAACAAAAGAAAACTTTGAACAACTTATTTAGAAACATGTGACACTTTGAAAATAATTGCTATGGAATATAAAACTAAAGTTACGAGGAAATTATTTCCTCAATATGACTGCTACTCCAATTCCTCAAAGTTATCCTGTTAGGTCGATCATTTCCTTTACACAAAGATCATCCGTTTTTAGTGTTCCATGCCAAACAAAGAATTACTCGGAACACAAAAATGGCACACAAATATTAAAGCAATATCAGATAAAGGAATAAAGAAAAAGGAATACCTAGAGATACCTAAATCTTTAGGTATACTCATAACAAGTGATGAAATTCACAGAATCATTATAAAACTTTGAATTTATTTTCAAGAACGACTCCCCACTCAATCAAGGAACGCACGTTCTATTTTGAAAAATCATTCTAGTTTTGACCAGTAACTGAATTGCTTAGACGAAGAAAAAAAATTATTGTCTAGCTCCTCTACTTTACTGCTATAAAAGTTCCTATGGCATCTTATTTTTTTCAAAACGTCAATTATGGACTACCTTGTAAAGGTATTGATTCGTAAGGTATTAAAAACTAATGCCATGAGGTATAATATAATTGCTGTGGCTCTGTTAATGACATCCTTGCAGAGATCAAGTGATTTAACCATTAAAATCCATACACATTAAATTTCTTGTTTCAGTGTTCAAACTCAACCAAACAGAAATTTGTGAATTGACATTGAGTCTGTTATTTCCCTTGTTTTGGTAACTTATTTCCATCAAAATAAACACTTTCGCTTGTAAAATAGTTCTCTAGTCATGTGTATGTTGTCATGATGGGGCCATTGCAAAAGATAAATTTAAAGACTATTTCATAAAATTCCCTTGCCAAAGTGGAGAAAAGTAGATACAAAAAAGTTGTTTTTGTTTGTGATCAATTGTTACATTTTTTGTCCAAACAAGCCTTTTGATAAAGTAACGAAGCTGTTACAGCTCAACTATACAATACGGTTTAAAAGTAATATTCTACCCTATCTAATCCATCCTTAGAACATTTTTCGACATTTAACTTTGAGAGTTTTCTGTTCAAGTGTCTTACCAACACCAAAAAGCCACTTCTAAGCTACTAAGTTCTTGAAAAACATATCAAAGTGACCAAGAAAAAAATATAAATTACCTTGAACTTGACAACGTTGAACAAGCTAAAAAATTCTAAAAAGGAAAAGAAAAATGATCATCATCAAGAAGTCAAGAACCTGGATAACATAAAATGAAGCTTCTCTCACTAGGATCCCGAGCCAAGGCCACGTCGACAAGGACGAGCAAAATTGCCCAAGATAGACCTTTCGTCATGGTCCACATACTAAAAAAGAGAGTCCTGAAAAAAGTACAAGTGTTTTGAACTTCTCTGACAATGTTTCCAAGTTCCAAAAGAAAGGCCGAGTCAAAAATACCTTCAGTTGGCTGAAACGTTGAAGTAAGACTGAGCGTTGGTCGAGTTCTTCTTTTCGACGTCTTCCAACTCGCTCCCGGTAATCGGCCCAGGTTTGACCGTTCAAAATGCTTTGTTATGGCGAGCCCTCAAGACAATTCTGCACCAGTCTGGGGATCGTACATAAAATCAAGTTTACACGTTTCTACTTTGGCTCTGGGTAGAAAGTCACTCAAAAACACCTGGGGATGATGGCGAGGGTATGCTAGCCTGCTAGGCGGTCATTGGTTGCCGACGATGAAAAAACCAGTTCTTCTCAAATTGACAAAGCAATCGTCTGACCTATTTGAGGCATATTCCAGCAAAGCGTCTTCAAGCGCCGTAGAGATCTCTGATTTGAGTCGAATGAATCGAATCATTTCTGATGTAGAAATGGGAAGAATGGGAGGGATTCAGGCTTGATCTTTGGTTGTTGTTTATGATTATGCCTTAAAGTGAGAACTGATATTCATGTTATGAACATGTCAGGACATGTGCAACCCATCAATATTTTGTCATCTGGTTTTCAAGCATGCCAATTGTTCAAATAGACATGTAAAAAAGAAGAGCAATTTTATCGCTCGATTGAATCGCTACCTGTCTTCTAGCCTATTTTTTGCATACTTCGGAAAGTGAAACTGCCGCTAGAGGCGCGGCAATCGCGCCACTCGTTCTAGCATCATCTAGCGATAAAAATTCAAACTATTTGTACTTTACAAGGAGTCTAGCTTAGAAAACCACCCCGCAATGCTAAGTTCAACCTCACATGAGGGAGGTTGCGTGGTGATAACAAACGTACCGTGTATTTACCTGTGAGGTGATTTTTCGTCCTGAGTTTTGAGTGATGACAGCCAAGTAGCTTATTGTTTTCTAAGCTAGATTACAAGGAGAGGAACGGTCCTTCAGTCGGAGACGAGTTGATGTTAAGAGCCGATTCATCCAAAGACGTTTCGAAAGGTGGGTCACCATTAGTGATGGGTTCCGAGTTAGGAGTGTTGCCACATTTTACTTGGAGATTAGGTATCTTGCTGCTTGAGAAGTTTAGCAGTGGTCAAGCTTTTTGACCCTTAAGGACCAAGATGGCAAAAGGATTGCAAAATACGAACTCAAATCCATCAGTAGTCACCATGAGGAACAGATGGACACACTCTTCAAAGCTAATTCGATCATTAATTTCAGTTTGTAATCTTATGTTTTTTTTATTCTTGTGAATAGCTCACAAACCTAATGACAAGAGGGAAAAGCTTGATGATTTGAATCAAGTTCGCTTTCCTGCTTCCTCTTTGATAACTCGTTTCTGTTTGTACATTCTTTCCGTTCTTTTCCATCACGTTCTATCAGATTCGATTTATTACTTAATCACTGTATAACATAGTCCAGTACCAGGATCACGGTGACTTGGGCTTTGAAGAAGCAAGTGAAAACCTGAAACAGGAATGGCAACCAAGGAATCCTTCGAACCTCCACTTCAAATGAAGTTTAGTCACAAGGTTAAGAATTTAACACACTTTCCTTTATTCTTTATTGCTTTCCTTTATTCTATTATCATTTGTGCAAACATGTAAATTAGACCAGCCGTACAGCTGAATACATGTCTCATTTGCATACAAATATATTGCGATACAACAACTATCTCATATTCTGAAGCATAACAATAACGTACTACACACATCAATTAAATTCGTCTTTCTAAACTATTCCCATCTTTCCAGCCCTTTTTCATGGTTGAAATTCAATTTGGGAGTCGAGCGCTAAAGACAAAACTTCGAAACACAGGTCCTTTGTGGAAATCTAGGTCGAACTTTTCCCGCTAGATGGCGCTAAAACGAATCGCGCGATTGCCGCGCCTCTAGCGGCTATTTCACTTTCCCGAGTATGCAAAAAATAGGCTAGACTACCTGTCTTTATCAGCGAAGTGGTTTCAGACATGTCGATACATTTTTTTAGACAAGTTGGTCTTCCCAGGCAAAATACCATTGACAAATATTTTTAGACCTCCTCGGATTAGATTTCCTACTAAGAAGAATGTGCGGGGAAATCCCCCTAAAAAAGACGATAGATGACATTTGGTTCAAGGAAATATGAAGATGTTGGGAAAACCCAATGAAACCAGTTTAAATTTTTTTTCGGGCCCCGTCAAAAAACGGAGATTGAGTCTGTCTAAGAATGGAAAGAATCCTCATAACTTGATTACTTCAAGCAGCGTTTGATTTATGAAGGAATGATGGGCATCGCCTTAGGAAAGGATTGATGAGTTTGAAATACACACCCAACAACCATTTTCAAAATTGAGAAAAACTACGGGTGCATTTTCTTTCCCGAATTAACAATCAATGAGATACGTTTTCTTTATGGAGCGTGGCCGAAAGTTCGAAAACTAATTTATGGATTTTCATTAAATCCTTGAAGATAGATCGGTGGTTATGACACTTCAAATTCGTTGATAGCTATTCACATGTCAAATCAATTATTGAAAAGGCCAGTATCTTTTGAATTTGTTCTACGCCACCGTAACAGACCAAAATGTTTTCGTCTTCTTTAAAATCTGCCAATTAAGTATGAATCGTTTAAAGGTAAACATTTGGGCTCTCTTTGAATGGCATTTCTTTTGTCTAGTTTACTTTTGAGGTACCCATGAAGCGAGGAAAAGTAACGCTTTTTGAGAAAAAAAATATTCGTAGGGGGGGTTACAAGTTCTTCCAAGTTTTGGTTTATCATGGTTCTAGTGTTTTCAATAAATGATGATGGTCTTTATTGCGAGGTTTCGGCTTCATTAGACATTTTTTTCACAATGCTTTGCAAGCTGCTTACAATAGTTTGTCGTTATAGGAAGCTCATTCTAGGTTTTAAATAAACAAGCTTTTTTAACTCTTTATTCGACTTCAATTTCAACAATGCTCGTTTTCTGCAGAAATGGAAGCTCGGCCAAGGGAGGCGCTTCAAATAAAGGTTGAGCGAAAACTTGAACATATCTTCCGTTTTTCGAGGTCAACATGATTGAACCGAAAGAAACTATCGAAGTTTTGAGGGGACCTTTTAGAGTTTAACAAAAAGTGTTCTTTTCAACACAACAGCAAATGCATTAAGG
>CM021323.1:989161-1031645 GCA_010645155.1 Tigriopus japonicus
GTGTCTGCTAAAGCAAAACCTAGTGGAAAATAAGCAATCCAAGGAAGTGTCATGCGAACACAAGAAAGTCTCTCAATTTTAATATAAAACTGAGAATAGAAGATTTGAGGTTGAGATATTCCAAAAAAGTAGCAAAAAAACTTCGTCAGTTTGAAAGCGTGGAAGGCTCAAAATTTTTAAAAACGTTGTTTGTCCTTGTATAAATAGATAATTTACCAATCATGATGACAAAATTGTACTTTCTCCTTTCATTTTTTCTGTCAAATTGAGATTGAAACAAGTTCTTAAGCTTTGTAATAGAGATATAAATGCATGCACTTGTAATGTAAATTTGTGTGTTTTAATGACTATTTTTAAAAGCTAATTTTTTGAGTCATTGTCGGATTGTGTTGTAATAAAAGTAAGTTTATAAGGTTATGTAAAGGTGAATTAAACTCCTCTGGTAGTTTCCTTGTAATTTTTTTCGTTTCTTGAGCCAATTTTCTTGAGTCTCGATACAGGAAAAATCTCGATATAAGAAACATTTTGCCACTGACAGAAAAGTTTCTTATATCGAGATTCGACTGTACTTTTTTATTTCATATTTCTTCTCATTGCTTTCTGACATTCATTAGTTACTTTTTAATAGGTATACAAGACATTTCAGTTAAATAAAGTTGAAAACCCAATTAAAACGGGCGAGAAAACCTGCCCAACAGATTTTATTTATTTGACATTTTTTTATGTCAAACGGCTGGGACTGTAACATTTCAGTCAACAATGCTAATAATTTATTGTAGCAATATTGACTATCCGTATGTAAAAAAACGGAAAAAAAGAAATATTTTGTAGCATCAAGCAAGTTCTAATACTACTCGTTAGTACTGTACCGGATGATTCATAGGAATCAGACCACCAAATCGTGTCATTTAATCGGAGTGGTTGATCGCGTAAAAATGTGCCAACATTTGTTTTTCAAGATTACCATTTACAACTAAGGGGAGGACTGAATGTTGGAAGTTTTAACTAACCGCGTTCGACGAAACCATTGTTCTCAATAACCTCATCAAAAATGATGATTATAACTTCGTAAAACTTAGCCACACTATAAATAGGGCTGCTTATACGAAATAAATAATATTTTCGATGGATGCTGACAACGTCATTATTTAAGTTTTTAAATGAATTTTAAATAAGACTTGCTAGAAACTTCTCCACCTTTTTAACGTTGATGGTAAGAATTTGATTGTAGTATCGTCAGACAAAAATAAGAACGGATTCAATTGGAACAAACAAATTTATTGACTTTTAATAGTTTTGACTCAGATCTTGCAAGGGTAAATACCCACCAACTGATTTTTCCGACCCCATGTCTTTTGTTGAGGCAATTCAAAGCAACTGTTGGACACTTCCAAGCAATCTCTCTAGGATCTTGATGTTTTTTTCATTTTGGAATTGTTGTTCCTTTATTCAGTAAGGAAATACAACCAGTAAAAAGTTCCACGTTTCTTCGAATTTTTTTGTTGAGGTGAACCCTTTGCATTGTTTCAGAGGACCAGATGGCCATTTGGCTTCAAGAGGAGGAAAATATTGGTGCATTTGAGATTCAAAAGTAAAAGATAAAACATGAAACTTGGGGTAGACATTGACATTGATTGATTTAATAAATTGAATAGATTGCTAACCATTACTAATCGAATTTAACATGGAGTTGGATACACAAAATGCCTTGCTTCGAGTTATCAAAACTTGATAGGTGGCTTGTGAAATCGACTGATCTTGATTTGCGAACCAATCTGTTAAAAGCTTTTTGGTCAATTGTGAAGCTGTAAAGTTTCAATCGATTGGAAGGATCTTATATTTTGAATTTCATTCTCGCAAATATGGCATATTTGAACAATACAAATGATTATGAACACGATCGTGAGTTCTAACTTGTCTTTTTAGGGATCATGGGACGGGATTTTCTGATTGAAAACGGGACTTTTTTAAGCGGAAACGGGGTTTTCTATGAAATAGCCAATTTTTAAGGTTTCAAGAATCTAAACTGACAAAAATGAAATAAATATTTGTCAAGGATATAGTAAATTTACCAAACAATTGTTTCCAATCAATAAACCAATTAGCACACAAATCAATGTTTTCATATTTTTGCTACAATCCCGTAAATTCCGGAAAATCCCGGGCAAACGTGGCTTTACGTCACTGAGGGGTGATGAATGTCCTTGATGGACTTGCGCAACCCCGGCACTTCACAGAGACCTTGGTTCTCGCGGAGTAGCAAGAGCATACACGGTTGTTTTTCTTGTCCCTCGGGATCCCAGGGACGGTATTTTCTTCAATAGGACGGGATTAAACCAACCCTGTCTACAATCCACATTTTTTAATTCATTTGTGCAAACAGACATTAGATGCTGTGCTTCAGAGTTCTCCTGTTGGTAAACTATGTTTCATTTACGTAGGAGGGCTATACTTACACGTTGATTGTATTGAATGGTCTTTTAGGGCGATTATAGGTGTAATTCTGGCTTCAAAGTTAAGCAATGTAAGTTCTTCTTTCTTTTGCGTTTTCCCCATTTGAAAACAATGAAGGAAAATGTTCTTTTGATGAGAGCAAGAACACCAACCAAGATTATTGCTATCATTTAAATTTCTGGTATTCGGTTACTCTAGTTTAGGATATGCATAAGAGAGAAAGATACTTAATAACTTCTTTTTTTGCGTGCCGTAGGTTTTTTGTCCAATCAATGCCGGAAATTTAAACAAAAGCACGATACTTGATTAGAATTCTTATTCTCATCAAACATACATATTCCTTTTTTTGCTTCAAGACTCAGGGAGGGTGGTGTTATGTTTTACGGAGCCAAACGAAAACTGGACTCGCAACCTCAAACAACATGGTGGTTCATGGGTAGGCCGCATGTTAACGCACCTAGTTCAAAAGCAAGAGCATACGAAAATCAAGTCAGATCAACCGGCCTCGAGTATATACTAGTGATAATTCCTGTATTTGAAACGCAGTAGCTAGGGACAGTTTTTACTCGACGAATGCTACTTTGATTTGACTTGATTTTGGTATACTCTCGCTTTTGAATTAAGTGCGTTAACATCATTGACTTCTATTAATACTAGACCGAGTGTAAGCCTAAAAATGTGTCTCCGATCGCCAACTGTTGAGCGGACAAAAGTGCAGGAGCAATTGAAATGTGTGACCAGGCAAATGTCAACCATGCAAGAGATGAGTCAAATGTGGAATTCAGTAATGTTTTTGGGTCATTTTTTGTTATTGCTCGTGGTCACTTTCTTGAAAGAACTGAAGACGTCACTTGGTGACCATGCCATGGATTTGAATGCTTCAACTTGGAACTTTTTTGACAATACATTGAATAAGTCATTGGTAAGAAGAACACAAATTTAAGCTTTTACGTTATGTAGGGTTAATCCAATGCATATATGGACTAGAGCGCTATAATAAAATTTTATTATAGCGCTCTAATATGGACAAAAACTGACTTGTAGCTTTAAGAACGAGTTTTAAAAAGTTGGTCTTGATTCGCATGTTTGGTCACACTAACTGTCCGCTCAACAGTTGTGAGGGAGACATTTTCCTCATGAATTCAACGCATTCCGCCCCGCTTGCCAAATCAGCCAGACTAAAGCTTGCACGCTATCTAGTGATTATAATTGATCTGAGGTTAACATGCTGTACGACCATGTTGTTTGAGGTGTTGAGTCCAGTTTTCGCTTGGCTCAAAACATCACACCAACTTGAGTTTGACATCTCAATTGCGGTTATTTTTTGGGGGGAATAGATGAATGAATGCGAGGATGAAGGACAGAAAAGATTTTGTATTGAAATTCTATGCATCCAACCAACAATGGTTTTATGTTTCATCTTCTAAAACTACGTAGTTTTAGTTTTCTGGAACGCAACTTCAGATCAAGAGTATTTTGGGCTGTTTCTTTTTGGACAACTTCCTCTTAATGTTTTGGCTGATCTGTCAAAAGGAAAATTTAGTTGCAATCAAGACGATACTTCTAACGCCTGAAATAAGAGTCATGCTTCAACTAGAGCGCTATAATAAAATAGCGCTCTAGCTTCAACCAGGTATTTTGACATACCTTTATTGTTACGAATCTTAAGAATTCAAGGAACACGTTTAAATTAGAAATGTAAATGCTGTAAGCCAATACTTCAATAAAGGATATTTCCAGTAAGCGAAAAGATGCAAGCAAGGTCTATAAGAAAGAGTGAACCAGTGATGCCAGGAAATTTTCAAACCAATGCTGACAAAAGTTGTTAGATAATGATAATAAATGTCAAATACGACTGCAAAAAAAAAAAAGAGAATATACATTTTGGTCACATTGATCATGGTGAAGATGAATTTCAATAACGAGCATTTTTTCCTGTTACAAAGGCAGTCTTGAATTTAATTTAGTGAAGAAAGTGTCATACGTACTTGAGACTCTTCTTTATTTAATGAAGCGACACATTAGTTATAGTGTAAAGTGTAAACCGTTTCAGAGTGTACATTGTGACACTTTAAACCGTTTTAGAGTGTACATTCGGACTCTAACCAAGTGGGTTGGCTTGGTCTGAAACCACGCCCACCGATATCGTTCATACTGCTGGAGGACTTTATCAAACACCGGAGACAATCATACATCTAGGGATTGTTTCTATTCCCTTTTGGACAGTCATACATCTGGAGACTGTTCCAACCATATCAACACAATCGCTATTAAGGTCAGAAGTATCCGTCCAACGTTCCCAAGAATACCCCGTATGTGGGAAGCTCTCTCTGTGTATTAGGTGTACGAGATGGTTTTACAGAACAACCACAATAGTTATAAATATTTCCGCTCTGTTACTTTTCTTTTACCTCTAATAATCAAATTACGAGTTAAAAAAGTAATTTGATATACTTTAAAGTTTAAATGTGTTGAAAAAAGTTTTGGACAAAACCAGATTTAATATTACTTTGCTGATTATTCCGCAAAACCGTTCTATTGTTCTGATTGACGGACCTCGCATCTTCTCGATTACCAAATGTCCTTGAACCATACCTTCACGCACACACTGTAACATCAAATGATGGAACATAATCATTTTCTCATGTAAAACCAAAGGTAAACGGATGCAGGTTGCAACCCTCTCCTTTAGGAATTGATCGCATTCAAGCCCAAGCTTGTCGTAAAATCTCACCCCCCGTCTACGTCGTGAAAAGCCGTTGAGAGAGGAACGCGTCCGTCGTCCCAAGGCTTTCTCGACGACGAAAAAGGGAAATGGAGAACTCGATTCGGAAACTTGTGTGGAGCTCTCACTTCATCCTTTTCTTTGAATCAACGCTTGCCCAGGTTTGTTGCGTTTGACTTTCAGTCAACGAGTGTCGTTATTCACGTGCACTCATTTCTATGAACAGTGCCTGCCTGATCTATGTCAGCATAACCTACTGACCAGAAAATTAATTTACTCTTGGAAACCATCTCTGAAAAAATGTGCGTCATGGCGTTGATACTTGTTGGTCTGAGAAGCTCGTTTCAAGAATGGATGAGTTCACTATCAATTTTCAAATCAGTCGCTCCTCTCTGATTTATGGTGTCTCAAAACTAAAATATTGTTTTTGACAAGCTCTTTCTTGTGAAAAAGATCAATTGGAATACATTGATACTTCCGTGGTGACGATTTTGCAATCTGCAGGATCTTAAATCTTAGTGACACAGTGAATGTGAAAGGATTCTCAAAGTACTCGTAGATCCGTACTACTAATACGTACTTGAGTGTTTGTTTTTGATCATCGGTTTTTCTTCATCATGTCGAATTTCTCACTGGCAATGACTTACATCTTTACTTTGATAGGTGAGTTCAAGCTTTCCCTCATCTCATTCAAGCATTGATGCGAATCCTGTGAAACTTTATATTGACATGAAAGAATTTAAATGCCAAGCTTTTGCCATGGCTAACTTGGTCACCGTCAAAGGAAAGCGATAATGGTTGTTGGAATGCTCTAATATTCTCTTATTTGTTTCTCATATCTTAAGGCCAGAATGTAAGTGAGCATTGCGAATCGATCTTATCGGAGGGCAAATTTGAGCTCCCAGCACCAAAGTTTTTGCAAGATGATGCCAAAGAGCTTTTCCAGAGTTTCCAACCAGTGCAACTTACTTGAGCCTGGAACATTGGGATCATAGCCAAGTTGGTTGTTTCGGGGTGAGAGGTAGGGCAAAGGCGGGTTATTATTATCATTATTGGCCAAGTTCAAGTTTCTGTTGCTTGCTATTCAGGCAGTCTGCACAAACTTTTCTTGAGGTCAACTCGGTTTCCTATCTTACCCATGGAGTTGAACGGTTCGAATGTTGCAAAAAGTGGAACATGCTTAGTCTTCACCAAGTAAATGTAGGAGAAAGACTTTGATTTTCTTTTATGATCATGTAAACGCGATGACGGGATCAGGTTATATTCAATAATATTTTTGTTCAAGACATCGTCTTGGTGGTAAATTGCTCTATGTAGGAAATCGTAAATCAGAGTGAAATGGAGCGAATTTGTCGACGCATTGTCCACTTTGAAAAACGTCTTTTCCTATATTTTGAATGGCCTCTCTTGGATGGTCTGTCGGAACTCGAGGGTTGTTGCATCGAAGTACAAGGAACAGATCCTTTCTCCTATTTTTACGGAGAAGTCCTGAAAATGGGCCTAAGAAAAAAGTTTCCTCTTCTTTGGCTCAGACTGCAAAAATGTTGTAGTCCAGTACCAACCTACCCACCTTAAATCTTTGCTCTCTGGATCCAAGTGGTCTCGTATACCTCTACCTTTCATTCTCTTTACGATTATTGTGGGGTCGAAAGACCATTGCAGAAAATATTGGCCGGATTGCATTTGAGGCTCAAGTTTCGGTTTTCCTCCTTCTCAAAGATGTGTTGTACAATTCTAACCAATTTCAAAAGCAGGGTTCCTTGATTACCGGCACTAAAAATTTGAGGTTTGATGATGTAATTTTATCAATTAGAGTAGACTAGCATTTGTTGAGATCTTGTTGCTTGCTCTTCAGAATAGAATGACGAGGGAAAAGCATCAAATCGATACGGGATGCAATGTGGAGTAAGCAATCTTTTCTACACCAAATAATGGGAAAAATTTCTAGGTCTTCAGAGGATATTCTAGAATAAACCAGAAAACTGCAATCTAGTGAATCATGATGAATTTTGGCAAAAGCCATTTAACAAAATTGCCCTTCTTTAATACTACAGGAAGAATAAATCAACTCGAATAACAACACGGTAAAGTCTAAGAGTTCATCAACAATCGCACAGTATACGAGATGTATGGATAAATCGTTTTGTCTTTGCCATGGATGGGACGCAGATCAAATCCGAATTCAGCGATCAAAATGAATCCATCAATTCAGTATTTGACAGTTCAAGGACACTATTTTGACACACTCTAATACTCGAACTTACCTCTTTCGGTCGTTTTTCGGGGTCGTGTTAGAGAAGGATAGGAATCTACGACACCTACGTCGATCTCACGCCGACCTGTCAAAATATTTGCGAAACAAATTGAAAAATGACAAAATGGAACGGTTCCGATATTGTGGAATATGAAAGGGATCATCAGCAAATAGTATATGCATGGCTTTGGTAAAAAAAATGATGAAATTGTTTTTCTCTGCTTATACCTACCTTTATGGTAAACATGTGGGCTGAATCCAAAACCATCTTTGGTCCCAAACCTACCCTTTCAGGCTAGTCATTCATGATTCTGAAGAGTTGGTAAAATATATCCACTTACATTTGAAGGAAGATTTTGAAGTTTTTTACGTCACATCGCTTTAATGGCATTGTCCATGAATAAACATTATGCTTATGTTTAAAGTGTACACTAAGCTAATACAAGTGCCTGTAAATATGGAATGGGATCAAATTAGCTTTTGTTCAATGACATCTTAAGAATAAGATCTAGCCAAACCAACACGTAACGCTATCTTTGTTATAAGCTTTTGTCGTTACAAAGAAAAATATACTGTACACATGGCGTGTTTGCAACTTGAACGGGTCTCTCATGCCATGTCTTGCTAGTGCTGAATTGGCTTGGACATGTTTGCAAATGAAGTGCGTGGTGGCTCTTATTCTCGGAGTAACAGATGGAGCTACTTTTTTGGTTCAAAGGTCCTTCTTACCCATGAAGCGAGTCCCATAAGTTCGTTCTCTTGAGAACCTGGAACTTGGAATGAGTCTCGTGTTACTAGCTCAGACTCTCTTTCTCAGTATGGAAACTTTAATCTGAGCCGGGTTGTCGCTGGGTATGCAGATTTCTTTGCATGCCGCCTCTCATTAGTGTCAAAAGGGTCTTTAGCCAACGGAAAACGGCCTTCAAAGAAGAAATAGCCTGGTCGAAAAGGCAGGCCTAGTACTTTCAAACGAACTTTCATTCAAGGAGGACATTCTGGTAGCCATGGAAGGAAACACATCGTAAAGAGGGGGTGGTTGGACCGATTTTGCCGCGTCACTCTATCAAACTGTCTTACTTTATAGTCTGATCAACAGCTCAGTCAGTTTCATTGGATCTGCACAGGCATTTCCGAGGGTATTTTGGTGTCAGGTTAAATTACATAATAAGGGCATGTCGTCGGCTGTTATTTGCCAGAACTGCTTCTACACCTAGAAACTTTGATGGAATTCGCGAAAAAACCTCTGACAGAGAAATCCTTCTCGTGAACCAAAATGGGGCTTCCTTCCTCGTCTGAAGTCGTCACTCAATTTTGATGGATGATATGTCATCTCAGAGCTTTTCCCATTTTTTCCTACCGGACAAGTTCATGGAACAACCACTTTCCTTTGTACAAATTGCCTTGCATTCACCCTTTTCAGCCACTTAGAAGCAATGCAAGTAAACATGTCTAGACAAAACACCCGTGTGAAAATGTAGAGCCCGATTGTTTGTCATGTAACTTAATTGCCAATTTTTAACGAGCCTAATGTCTGAATAGAAAAGAATCGAATTATGAATGAAAAAGCCTTATCCAAGTCCGATAACCGTTTGCTCCTTGTGGCCAACGGAACAGTCTTGACTTTTGCATGACACATGGTTAGATGGCAGTTTTCTGGTTTATTCTAGAAATGTCTTGGAATGATTCTTACAAAAAGTTATTTTTCATGAGTTAGGGGTGAT
The DNA here is from genome assembly GCA_010645155.1 of Tigriopus japonicus. Lineage (NCBI taxonomy): Eukaryota > Metazoa > Arthropoda > Copepoda > Harpacticoida > Harpacticidae > Tigriopus > Tigriopus japonicus. The sequence continues at coordinate 998,316 of CM021323.1, forward strand.
ATAAAATAGAAAACTGTCAATATGATTGAGCATGTCATTTACAAAGAAAATTTGGAAGCGAGGATAATGGAGTGAACTATAAGTGCCTTATTACTATTGTACGACAACCGTACTTACACTTATTGTACACACACCAATTTCGAGACGAACTATGCCCTTTAAACTTAAGATCAAAGAACTCATAATTCGTTTTGCACAAACAGTCCCTGCCATTCCTAGGGTGCTCATCTCTGTTTGAAGTGATTCCATCTAATTTCGTCATATTTCCCTCCAATTTATGCACATGCTTTTCTACTCCTCCCCACATTCATTCAAAGACTCCTCCGTTGCTCTACCAAGGTACGCCTAAATTATCTGGACTGGAAACATACATAAATCATAAATTCGTATAATTTTAATCCGGAAACATTCATAATTGGCCAAAGCGAATTGCAACCCTTTGCTCTTCCAACTTTGTCAAAGGATTTCATACCCACGTCTCTTCGGGTATTGTGTGGTCCATTCTCAACCACATGCCTTCAAATGCATATGAAGAGATGGGCCCGTTATGGATCATCCATCTTCCTCCAAAGGAAGACGACAACGACACGGAAAGACGAGAAACCGCCCAACGCAAACTCAGCCAGCGACACGATTGGCGGGGATCTTGAAGAGCGGCCTTTGGTTTGCCACCAGGCCTTGAAGGCCAGTAGCAGTCCTGCCATATCTGTTTCGAATGGGATGTTCAAACACACACTCACACATCCTTTCTTGCTGCTTTCATACATACTTCCTCGATCTGGGATGACAACGAACATTGATGTAAAGGTACGAGATATGGAGAAGGCCGTTGAAAAGGAAGGTTGTCATATTATTTACCGGCCCTGACAAACATAATTTCCCGAAGTTTGGGGCCGGAAATTGTGCGTCTTATAAATCTTTGGGGACGTCATTTTGTGGGAAAAATATTCACCCTCTCTTTCCCTCGACGGGTCTGAAGCGAAGCATTATTTACATACCCTCTTCGCTCAATAGATATTCTAGCTCGACATGACAAGATTATGGAGCAATCACCCCAATTTTTGAAGGGAAGTTATCGGCGTAAATCAATAGTTATGATCTCGGTGGTCATTTCACATTTTACAGATCGGGAGGGTTTCGTTTCAAGCACAATATCAGAATAAGCTTAGTCATCATTTGCAGACTTGGAGACTTTTGGCATGGTTCATTGATTGCACATTGTCTATCTAAAAAAGCTATTGCCGAATGCCATTTCCGGCCAAATTGGAGCTTTCCCCCTTCCAAAAGCTTACATGGTACCACCCATGGGGATTCTGGGAGACGGGGTGGTTCTCTCTGAAATCCCCTATTGAACAATGCAATCGTGCATAAGAGATCGGAAAATATCCGTACTCTATCTAGTCTATGGATTCTGGGTAAAGAATAACACGTGGGACTGGGTGTGTATGTACGTATGGGTGTACATACAGTACTATGTATACACTACAATGGACTGTATCCTCAAGTGCCAATATGTTTGGTTGGAGGTCTTGCCACGATTTATGATGAAATTGCATTTTGTGCCTCATTGAACAATGGGAACATTTTGTCCTTGTCTATTGAGCATTTCATATTGCACTGTGGCCCGTACGAACGTGTTTGCGATCGACTCCGATGCATCCATGCAACAAAACAGCAATCTTACACGATTGTTGTCCCACTCCAAAAGCAGAATGTAGTCGAGGGTGAACTCTGTACGCGATTTGTGAAAACGAAACCTTGGCCCATTCCCGACAGATGGTGAAATAGCAATAATTCTCATTTGTTCGGGATTTGCAGATCCCGCTTCTGTATTCCAAGTGGGATTACGTAGATTGGAGGACGGTGGGGTGCCCCTAAAAAGTTGCCAATACTCATCCATCTAATTTCTTTATCATATTGTTTTCAACAAATAAGTATTGACAGGGCACGAAAATAGAACCTGTAACTTCAAGGCCACGAGAACTGGGCTGATTTTGGTTCTCAAGATTGTAACCACGAATGTCCGGTTGTAATCACCATTTTGATTTGTTTCGGATTCTTCTCACAAACGAATACACGTCCATGTATACTGTAATTTGGTTTCTTTGCGGGCGCGAAAGGCGATGGAGGAATATTTAATCGCAAGGACGAGCGGAACTCAGCCCTCAATGATCATTACTTCAATAATAAAATTCACGCCGTTTACAGTATGTACTGCACTCAGTAATCAGGACGAGCTTTCGTTTCGTTTCAATGCTGATCTTTTCGTTTTCCTTCCAGGTGAGTCGTCTCTGAACACGCAATGGTTTTCTTTGTCAGTTATGTCATTTGAAATGAAGGTAAGTAAGGGATGAATGCATTTTTTCCGGCAACACGGCCTCCCTGATGGTGTTGGTAAATGCAATCAGCTTTATCCACGGTGGTTCCTAATACATATCGAAAAAGAAACCCCTCGCTATTGTCATCGACTTTCCTTACCCAGATCGGGTCAATTTTGACGAGATGTCACTCATATTGACAACTCGGAACACTTTTCATTCTTCGAATTGATCGGAACTCGTGTGCAACATTAAATATCTGCCCATTGGGACGAGTCGCTGATTGGACAACGCCCTCCCTCGTTTGTCCTTTTTGAGTGTAATGCACATGGCACACAGAACAAGCTCGTCGTTTCCTGGGTAATCCTGGGGGATTTAAGAGTTTGCTTTGACTTTTCAAACCCATTTGCTCCTTCTAGCATGCACACTAGCCCAGTTAGCTCCTGCTGTACGTTGGGTGTTGTTGTTGTTGCTGTTGTTAGTGTTGTTGCTATTGGCATTGCTACTGAGGATAATGCTTTTGCTGTTCATCTTCGTGAATGGATTGTCGTGTAATGTGTAGTGAGGAGTGAGGAGCGTCGGGAGATGCAAAAGCGGTGATTTTTGTTCTTCACGCTTAGTTGGCTTCGAGTACGTTCGGATTATGTTCGAGTTCGACCCAAAACCATCAACCATCTCTCCATCCATCTCTCCATCCATCCGTCCAAAAGAAGAGAACCCACGAACTGAGGGGAGGTCTGTGCTCAAAGCTATGTAGAGTCCTGAAATGAAAGATACTTTCCAAATTCTTTCCTTAATAGATTGTTTTCTTTCTTCGGATTCGAGGATCAAATACCTCGTTCAGATATCGATGAGCTTGTTATCGGATAAAGTTAAGTATCCGAGCAAGTCTTTTATTGAATAACTCTAGTGGTTCGTGTTGGACTCGACAAAAGTGGTCGTCGTAGTATATTGTTCAGGGATAAAGAGGGGAATGGTTCAAGCAAGAAGACCGACCATTTAACAGGCGCGTTGGAATGCAAATGCATTGATCAAGAGCCCAACTTGAACGGTTCCTAATTGTGTTACACCTACTACAACTACTATAACAATAACATCCAGACTGCATGGGGTTGGCTTTCAAAACGTGCTGCACAATAAACCCAAAACATGTGTTGTAAAACTCAGAACCCAACAATACGTGAGCAATTCAAGGATTGTAAATAAACAATGGCGCAATATCGCCTCAAAGGTTCGGAGAAAAATGCTCACTTCAACGAAAGTTGTTCTTGCAATCGCGAAAGACCAACTGACCTTTGAAGTTTGAAAAGGAAAAAGCTTCGGATTTTTAGAAATTTAAGTTACAAAGGAAAACCTTTACGTATCTTTAATAGGAAGACTGTGTACGTATCTCTGATGGCAGATGGGAAACGTTTTTGGCCATCAACAAAATGTGAGTTAATAATGACGGTTTGGACCGCAGATCTCGATCTTAAAAGCTTTTACCCCAATTACGGCGAATGATAATGGACCTTGACAAATGCGTTGGAAAGGTTTGTCCGAAAAAAATGATAAAGCACCACTGAATCAAATTTAAGCTCTTTAACCACAATCGAAGGGAGCCCTGAATATTGGAAAAGGTCCCTAAGTACAAACTTACCGGAAATTGTCTAAATATAAATGTGAACATTCGAGTAATCGTACTTTGACATCTAAACCAGAAGAAGAATTGCAACTTGATTTGCTCTACCTACATGGAAAATCATTATTCCGATTTATTTCATTGATCCGAAAACAGTTTTGTTGTACTTTTTCCATTCTAGCCTCGACTTCGCTGAAATTAATTTTCCGTGTTACAACATGTCACAACTACAAGGCAGTTTAAAAATTAATGGGGGCCTCCGTAATGGCTTCCTAGTGCATATTTTCATTTTCAAATTATTCAATTTTCCCAAACGTGGAGACTCAGCCATTTTAACGCCGATCCGGTCGTTAAAATGAAATCCTTAAAGTTTCAACCCAAGTAGGGCCTTTTCCAAAGAAACGATCCATGGTTACAAGTCTTAAGAAGCTCCTCCTAATACAAATATTTCGTTATGAAAGAACGAAAAAAAAGCCAGACTCAGCTGATTATCATAAAACATGCATTGGCCTCAAGCCATACAAATAAATAGTACGAGCCAGTTAGGTACACTTCCCGACCGTTATTGACTAATTCGAATATGAAACAATTCCCCATATGCGTATCTTTATCTACAATAATAAATATTTGATTCTTTTGGTCTACTGGTGTCTGTAGTACATAATGCTGTTGTGCACTATTTGCCTACACAAGGATAGCTATAGCTCTCATTCTCGCTTGACTTCCTCCTCAACGCATTTCTTGGTCTCGAGTCTCAACATTTTGAATCTTTGGGCCTTTCTTCCGACAAGATTCCTTCTGTATTCTGACTGCCAATGGGTTTCTTTTCGTTTGCGAGTGGAAAGTTGCAGATTTAGATAAGGCCAGCCGGCGAAATTCGTAGCTGATAAAATGTACAAAAAAACTTTCTTAATGAGGGGAGTGCCAAACCCTTTCTGAGGCAAGAACCAAAAGAAACACTCATCCAATTTGGGCCTGGTTTGACAGGAAATCTATGGGTTTCGTTCACGTGCGATGGGACTTTTAACCCCTGGCAACCTGCAAACATGGAAACATAAACCCATTACCTTGAAGCCAGCTTGGTTCATTTTTATCTGATAAAATACACAGAAGGGTGTCAAGGCATGTTACTTGGTACTCCATAAAGTGCGGGCTCAACCAGTAAACCTGAGTTGGTGGAACAATGGTACTTGTTCGTGGTTCAGCCAAAAGTAGAAGCCATGAGAGTTCCATATACACAAATTTATGGTGTTTTGGGAGAAGGACGGGAAGTCGGCATGCAATAATTTAGAATAGTCACAACGAAATGTGCTCCTCTTTGTCCCAAAATTGATCTTTACCATGTTCCCCACACTACAAGCAGTTCCATATCAACTGCGAGAAGAAATCTGGGAAGCAAACGGGCATTTTTCCCCTTGGTTTGAGTTTCAGCCTTGTGTACCGTTCAGGGTAGGGTATGTACGTACGTAGTACTTGAAAAAATAGCCTTGACCGTTGCCGCAGGATTGTTTAGGGACCGAATCCATTCCATCTGGGGGAAGTTCTCATAAATTATGGTCATGCTCTAGTTTGAACGAGGCGAAATCGAGGGAATTCCATCTGTTTTCTCTTGAGCTCGTCTGAACCCACCGAGCCTTCAACCTAGCAAAGGCTATTGTTGTGTGAGGATCTAGACGAAAAGGGAGGAAGCACTGAAGAGGCCACTTTGTCTGGATCTCAACCAATACTTCATGTTCCAAGTGTGCGAGACACGAGTGGACAAGCAGATGCACATGCTGTTCTGTGGGCGAACTGGAAAAAAATTACCCATGGTTCAGCCTTCCAATCTCTCCAGAGCATTGACACAGTCCCTGTTCCCTAGAAGGGGCTGCTCACTCAACAGGCATGATTGGAGATAGCCTTCCATTAGCTTGTCAAGAGGAGGATTGCGATGTGGCCCAAGGAAACTCGAGACCGAGAGCTCTTCTCCATATCCATAACAAGAAGGGACGATGCAAAGGTTTGCTAGAGGCTGCAAACAAATGCATGTATTATTACTGTGTACACAACGCACTTGGACAAACACAAAGGTGGCCTTCATTTTGGCCATGCCACTCTTCTCATCAAATGCTGTAACTCATGACCTTGCATTAGAAGAAGGTACGTTATATCCCAAGGAATAAGACATGTGTACATTGAGCTGAACATAAACATTGAAGCTTCAAATTTTGCTCAGAGAATGTGCTTCGTAATCAATAACTTGTCAAAGAAGACGACATTGTCAGGTTTTTCTAACCTTTCAAGTCATGGTAAGTGGACGAGCAAAAAGCGAGTCATCTTTGGTTTCGTCACTTTTTCTTTCTTTCCGCCATGGGTGCAAATTTAAAGCTGAAAATGGAAGTGACAAATGAGCTCGAAAGCAAGGCTTTTGAGGGAAAGAAACCAAGAGGCGGCCACGAGGAGAGGAATGAAAAGGCCGGAAAGGAAATGCAATTCTGCAACTAAAATCGAGACCATTGAAGCGAGTTGCTCTCAGGCCAAGTTTCACACTTGAGCTAGCTCGTTTGGGCTGTGGGTGACACTTGCTATTCAGATCCTTAAATAGAAGGAAACGGAACCTGTTAGCACACTCGCACATCAAATCATGTGGAGGTTTTCCTTTCAAACAATCTCGCAGTCGGAACATGAAATTACTGTGCAGTCCATTTTGTGATTAGAAACGTGCATTTGACGGCAAACCCATTCACCTCTAAAAGGGCCCTATTTTTCAAGCGGGCCCCTCACCTTGATCCCAATACCACTTTAAATTTGAAATGGCTGTGAAACATGCACTCACGGGGAAAACCAACACCACCGTTCTTGTGTATTTTGTACAAGCTGACTTACGCACTTACACTTACTGTACACTACGAGTAATTATAGGGTGCATTGTGGACACCACACCAAAATGAACATGTTTTTGAAGTTGACAAGAAATCAAACCTGGGCCTATGATCATTTCTTTCACACGCCAAAATCGAATCAAACAAGGTTGAAGTTTCTGAGTAATCGATGATTGCCTTGTTTCAAGATTTCACTCCCGAACTTGAAGTGCATGTACAGTACTACGGACGGTATTTATGGGCCTCGATCAAACTTGAGCTCCGGCAAACATAACTTTGCAAGTTGTTGGCCGTGAAGGAGCAGCCTGCTCGTTTCATGGGTCTCCCACCTGATCTATGATATTTTGTTTCCAGGCCCATTTACACGTGTTGTCGAGACAGAAAGCTTTCAGAAAGATACTCTGGCATACATACATGAATGAGTGTTCTCCGTTCGAAGGAGAACATAAAAAGTGAAGCCAGTAATCTTGAGCACAGGTGATGAAACGCTGCTCATATATTCGTAGGGCCGGGAAACCTCGACAGCACGATCTAAGAGAGCTTTTTGGTCGCTTTAAGTCCTCCTTCTGCATTTCTTCTTTAATAAATCGACTGTGATTTGTTTCTTGGCCTGTCGCAAGAAAGCGTCGTTATGATTCGTTTTCTACTTGGCCCAAGTTTTGTATTTTTTTTGTTTATAACAGCTATTGTTGTTTCGCTCCAGCACCGTCTTCGTAAGTAATCAACGGGGACAGAGAGGATCCTTTGTACTCTGTACTCCTAAAGTCGAATGAGTTCAATAACAAATGGTGGTGACAACGGAACCTTTTGGTTGTCAAAACCAAGACAGGGGTTCAATTGCAAATCAATTTGAACGTCTCCCCTTTGTCATCGTGTCTTCGTACAATAATAAAGGATGACTTTCTTGCTATTAATCACAGAAGGTATTTAATTTCGGTCCCAAGAAGCCAAGAACTATCTGATACTTCTACATGTGGATTTGTTTTCAACTTATGTGAACCGAAAAATGGCCTAGGGTAGGAAATCAAAAAGATTCAAAGATTTTCAAAGTAGGAAAGAAAAAAAGGGAGAGATTTTTTTTATGTTTTTAATTGTCATTGAACTTGGAAACATGAAGATTACGGTACTTATACGGCATTTTTCGGTAACTTTGAAATGTTTATTCTAGCCAGAGCCGAGACGGTCTTAAAACGAAAATTTCCAACTCAACCCTTCCCTAAAAATATATAAAGCGCAACCATAATCGACAATAAAACTTTGTCTTAAAAATCACAAGAATATTTAGCTTAGGCGAATTCGTGTCTGAATCTGATATGTTTTTCCTTCTTTTCAAACCTCCCTCAGAATCAACACTTGATAGCAACTTAGTGTGTGAACTGTGAAGAAATGAGTGGAAAACTTTTTTTTCAAAGCACCCCCAATTCCCCAAACTAAAGCCCCAAACTAGGAATGGTTGCCAAAAGCTCCCCCTGGAAATCCTTTTGAAGGAGCCTCTGAATTACCCCCACATTTTCTGCAGGATTGCCAGAGGGACGACCGGAGTAAAATCCCCCTCTCATCCAATTTTCCCCAACCCCGCAGTGCAGTGGTTGTCGCTCTTTTTTCTCATACACATTAGAGGATATTTTTTTACCAAGAAGATTAGACGAAAAACTTGTTTGCTTTGGAATCCGAGTGGGCAATTGAGACAAAATCTGGGGACATTACACCGTTTTAGCGCTCAATCCCTCTTCAACCCGTCTCACATAAACGGTCAGAGTGATGGAGACCTCAAACCTCGATCGTTTCGGCCCACTTGGAAATATCGGCCTCGAATTGACCATTTGGACATTTTGACTCTAGGATTTGTTTGAGAAGAAAGAAAAAATGGACAAATTAGGTCAATTTCAAATTCCTCTGCGGTTTTTGTCGTGATGATGAAACCTCCAGAACATCGTCGGCTCCTCATGAACCAATTACGAAATTGCTATGTAGTACCGGGAAGAAACTTTATCATGGGAAATCCTGTTTGAAAAAGAACCTCTTATGTTTTTAAATGGAACACTTTTTGAACTTCATCTTAAAATAGACTAAAAACCTTGTTTTTGATCAATTAGCATCCTCGAGTGGGATCTGTGCAATGCATGCTCTTTCTCTTTCCCCTTCTTCACATTCCTTGACGTCATTAAAGTCGAGTGTGTTTGTATCACATGAGAATAATAGTAAAACAGAGGTCTGAGAGAACATTTTTTTTCAGTTGGTCTTTGAGAAAGCGTCCTAGGGCATTTGAGAACTGGTTTTGAATACCAAGCCCTCTAAACTGAAACCTACACCATGCTAATTAACATGGGCTGGTATTCATCTTTCAATGGCTTCCCAGTTGTTGAGATTTGAGAACAGTAACCCGGTTTGATATTATAATCAGATTCAAACGCACAGACACATTTCTCGTCGGCATCGTTTCCTTAACATTTTGTTGGTAATTATTATTCATGTGGTGGCGTATCATTGTAGTATGTGGAATAAGCGTTGGAATCTAATCGATACTCGCACTCACCCCTTGTGTTCCATCCCGTCGGTTTTGGCTCGCTTTCGAAAGGCGGAACTTTTATTGACCATTTGAATATTTGCTTTTCAAACGGAAATGGGTTTCATGCATTTTTGCTCCTTTTCAGTGGATCATTTGAACCCAAGACCAGGGTTGCCGTTTTCCCCTTCTTATGGTTCTTGTCGTGCATCGTGCATGGGTTTGAACCAAATCGAGCCATCTTGGCCAGTTTTACTCGTTCATTACCACATTAGTTATGGTGTTGTAGTAAAAAAAAGATTGCAAAAACCGTGAGCCATAGCCTTCGTTTTACGTTCAGATTCTTCGTCCCTTGAGCCTGGCCTTGCTTGGTTGGTGGTTGCTGTCCACTGAAATCGCTAAAGAGGAACAGCCTTCTCTTCTTCTTCGGCCCTTCTATCTTTGCCATAAATTACAATTCAAGCCCTCTCAAAAGTCTCCATAGATGTAATAACTTTTTTGTGAGGCTTCAAGAAGAAATTGGTTTGGTCTTACCTACGAGTATCTTCTTCACGTACCAGAGAGGCCTATCCATCTTTCCCTTGGAATAATTTATCGATTTATTTATTTGCATTGGTTCCACTCCCCACAATAGATTCAGTTTATGGCGACTCATTCGATCTGTGCTCGAGAAGTTTTCGAGACCGGGGGCCCCGAATTGAACTTGGTATTCAAAGCACAGAACGATGATTCTCAAGCTAGCTTGAGGTCTGTTTCAGTGAAAAATTGAGATCACGAACGGCCAAATTGACTTTTGCGGCACCTTCCAACCGAGAAAAGGTGAGTGGGCATGAACTTGTTCCGGGGGCGAGTACTTCCTAATAACCCAGAAGAAGAGAAGTATTCATTATTATACAAAAAGACACGATGTGGCTGGCAATGCAAAATGAACACTTAACATAACAAGTATGCAGGGTTTTCCTTTGAGCTGATTACCAGCCAAGATTGTGTGCTCTTTACGACTGCTTCAAGCACAATGGATACAAAGGAGGCCGAAGATTGCTCGGCAGGCCAGGCCTACCCACAATAACATTCTTGGGCTCGTGAATTATACATGAATCACCTGCTAATTTGTCATAAAGGGAGTTCCACACTTCATAAACTAGGTCGACAAACCTAGCTACAAGTTTATTTCTTCGGCAAATGGCCAAGTATTTGTTCGCTCATTTCCACCTTTGTCATCACGTTCTGTCAACGGGTTAGCAACTTGGTTTATGATGGCTCATTTCTCGTTCCATATTTGCAACGGCCAATGAATCTCCCTGCTAGATATCGGAGAGTTATTGCAATGGAAAATGTTCCATGATTTCTTTGAACAGATGCCTAGCCTCCTTCCTTCATGAGTAAATCCTCTTGAGCCATGAGATGATGAGTCCAATCCAGCCTCGCCACCAAAATCAACACGATTCATTGACAGAAAAGTGGTTCGTGAACGAGCTTGGCAGAACTAAGCCCACTAATCCCTTCCAATCATAATTCTATGTCAATGACTCAAGCAAAGCTCGATCACCCGTCGTGTTCCCGCTTTCCTCCTGTCTCTGTATTTGCTCGTTGTTTTTGGGGTCAAACTTGGGTGAAAATCTGACGAAGCCTCGGAATTTCAGCGCACGCTGTTTAAGAGCTTGGAGTCCATGGACAATAACTCAAATACAGTACATGGAGCGGAGAGAAAGAAGGGAGGGAGGGAAGATCCGGATTACACAAGGGGATAAATCCCACAAATCCTCTAGATAACCCCTGGTTGGATCGTGGTGAGGAGAGCCAAAGGCTGAGGACGAAGAACTACAATACTACAGTGCTTGTGGTGGCCGGATGAGCTTCGACAATAGGGGGAAAGGCAGTCAAATACTGTGACCAGGAGTGACAAAATAAGACTGAGAGGTGGCACAAATGAGCTTTGACAGATTTTTGGCACAAACAAAAAGACCGGGAAGGGGAAGAGGTTTTTGATGTCTTTATAATTGCTGCACCCGGCTCCAAAGACTACCGATAACAGCCATGTGTGAGTGTGACAGGGCTAGGGAATACTAAATCCTATAAAGCCCAGTTGTGTTATGTGATCGAATTGGAATGAAATGGACAAACTGCCAACAAGAACGCTTTTGTGTCGTCAAGTGTGTTTGAGAGCCCCTTCCTGTGACGATCGGAGAAATTGGTCTCACTTCATAAATCTTTTCCTTAATGGACTGTCCTAATCCAATTGTAAATGCGATTTCGCCCGATGACCATCGTGTTGTCTAATGAGTAATGACTCATCGAACGAAAAAAAGGCTGATTTTCCTCACTCTCACTGAAAAGATAACTCAACAAACTAGCATTGTTCGTTTCTTGAGTCTTTAGATATAAGCCCTTTCGGCTGCCTTATTCATTCCAATGCTTTCTTAAATTTTCACCACAAACCTGCTTGACACTCCATTAACATTTAACCCTCAAACGGATTGGATCTCTCCAACAATGATGTCCTCTTAGTGTGTATTTTCGCCTCTATCTCTCGTAATGTCTCCGAGCTTCCGCCATTGGGGAAGTAAACTACCCTTTGCTCTTGACACTGATTGATCCCTCACCCGAGTTCCACCCGAGTTCTCACCCCCTTTCATCTATCCAACTGAATTTTTTGACCGGATCAAATCAGAGAAATGTGAAAAACTTTGTCCAAGAAGTGAAACGACATGCAGCATGAGACCCACTTGTGAGTTGTGAGCCGAAGAGAAAGGGGGATGGAACTTGGAACAACGCGAGGGAAACTTATCCCTACTCGAGGGCGACCCTCTTTCTTTCGTTCGTCAAGGGGTGGATAGAATTTGGTGAAAGGCAAATCCCCGAAATGGACCCCCTTAAACACGATAGACACAATTCAATTAGTTTCATCTGTCCAAGTTCTCCTATTGAATTGGCTGGAAGACAGGAGTGCTCGGGAAAAAAGCGTAGAAGAATAAATTGAAAAGCCCTTAATGGAATTGATCTGCTATCTTCAAAGAAAATGTGTCTATGTTTGGCAATGCACCCTCAAATGGTACAAAAATATGCTTTCTCGTATTTAATCAGTAGGACCGCCAGGCATGACCCGATTTCGAACAAACTTTGTGGAGTGCTGATAACTGTGAATACGATTCCCCTCTTTCCACTTATCAATTGTTGAGCGATCGGGGAGTAAAACTTTGGCCTCTGTTGTTCCCGGTTCCAAAAATTTTCTGTGAAGGGGGATCCAATAGAGAGAGGATGCTGAGAGCAGCGAGGTAGTTATTTCCCCCTCTCCTTTGATTGTGTTGTAGGATATGTCAAAAGTTTGGGAATTCCATGAATATCGTTTCCAATTGGTGAGTTATGAGAGCTCCTGTTTTCTATTGAGGCTTTTGAAGCTCAACCGTGCCTTCCACGTTCTGAACAGGGAAGTGTGATGGTGTAAGTCAGATCCCTGGAAGATATTCTTTTGAATAATGAAAGTATAAAAGCAAAAATGAGATGTTCTAGGAGCAACCTATGAAGGGCTAGCTAGACTCCAAAAGTTTTCTCATTTTGCACTAGATTGGAGAAAGGCCTGCATCTGCGCCTCTCATTTAAACTTAAACCGCCATAGATTCTCAAAAAAGCGATTTTGGTTGTCCCTAAGAAGTATGAAATATCCACTCGTGTGAAAATACTCCATTGACACTTTTGAGAGGACAAGAGTCAATGAACGAATGAATGGACAGAGTCCCAATGCAAGTTTACCACTTTGGAATACAAATTTTGGCGAGCTACGGCCGTTTTAGCATTTGCAGAGTTGGGTTATTCGCTGGATAAGAGGAAAGGGAAAGATCTGGATAAGAGAGGGAGATGACCTTAGTTGGTGTTTTGCCCATGGGATGCCAACATGTTGAAGTGTTACAACTCACTGATGTGAGTCCTAGCTTCCCTTCGCCAATCCCTCCCATATCCGTGCATAAGTGATATGGAGGGCCTCCTTAAAAGGCCTGCCAATAGACATGAAGATCAAGATCAAAATAATTCCGCGAAAGAGCCAAATCGTTTGCATTCTGATGCCCCATCGGGAGATGGCTCAACGGGTCATAATCACATACTAGTGAAACGCAATGTCTTCACTCGACTGGGACGTTTGCTCACATGGAAATTTCTTTTGTGAGGACCGTCATCATCAACAACTGTCTGCGTTTCCATTCTTGTTGGTGCACGTGTTGATAGTAAGAAGTTCCAGAATTACGGCCGCTTTCCCCTCTGTCTCCTCCTCCTTCTTTCTTTCTGTCTCTCTCTCTGGAGCCCTGAGCTGCATTCTTCTTGGCCTAAGGGTCTCAAGAAGAGTTTGGACAAGAAAAGCGGAGCCATGGGAGGACTTAATGGTGAGAGGAGAAACACCTTTTGAACCAACGAATTTCTCCTCTGCGGCCCCTTTCTCCTTTTGTTCCCTCACAAGTTTTCCTCATCAAAGAAGGTGCCCCTTTTACATGAGAAGGAAGCTAATATCATTGGCAGCTTCAGGGTGGGGCACCAAAATTGTTAGTTAGCTTTTCACGTGGTCCACGGAGAGTACATATCATTCCATCTTGTATATGTATTGATTGGACAAACAAGGCCAGCACACAAAGTTTGGAAATCTATTGATTGTAGTTTGCTCTATTAACTAGGCCTATTGTTGAAGGTTGTTCAGAGCATTGAATTGTAAGCTAAAATGAAACAGGTTTAGGCCAATGGATTAGAATATTTGATAAATGTACAAATAGTCTTGTTTTGATACTTTGAGCATAAATATTCTACTAAAACTATTCTTCTGAGAATGCAATGTAATGATGGACCGAAAGCGCTTTCGGCCAAAATTTCTGTTTTGGTTATGTCTATTGAAACCGAAAATAGACATGCAATATAATCGATGTTGACAACAAAATCGAAGATTTTTTGGTCCAAAAACCGACATGTGTAATCACATGCGCCACTCAATGCAAATCAGTAGTGCAGAGATTTAAGGAGAAAGGTAATGGTGCTTAACATTAGATTCAAATGGGAGTTAGCCAAAACACAACAATGTTTCGATTTTTTTTTCAAAATTATAAACCAAAGGGACTCTCATGGCCCTCTAGGATAATGCATTGAGCTTATCTTTCCACGTTTTAAGCAACAGGTTTTTACCGCAATTTTTACACTTTGACAACACCGGCACAAGTTGGAGTGGTCGCACGAACTAAAGAAGCTCATGACTCATGAGCTTCTTTAACACGAACTGACGCGACATTGGAATAGCTAAGGTTACGTGCATCCAAGACGACATAGGTGTGGTTCAAAGCCCGGAGGATAGGTTTGAGCCGTGGGAGCAATCAATTATTACGTTTGGCCACTCTGCTCTGCCGTATCTTTCAATGACCAGAGTTTACATATCTTGCACTTTTGCATCATTTTTGCGTTTTTTGGGGTATACTTTGAGTGAAAAATGTGACAGTACGTGTTGTAAATGAATGAGTGTAATCGAACGAATTCAGTTGGGGATTCTGGGGCCAAAATGGCTTGGGATGCGTCAGAGTCGAGACTCACCCTCCATAAAACATAATCAAAATTCGTGAGCCCAATTTGTTTTCTTCATTTTGACAATCAATTGGAATAAGAATAAGAATTTTTCCTCACGTAGCTAACTAAAACTATGAAATGTCCGAACCTAGTTCCGACCCATCCCTAGTCATTTTGGCCCCAGAATCCCCAGCTGAATTCGTTCGATTACACTCATCCATTGCGCCATTAAGTGTTGTGAGCAATTCCAAATCTAGTGGAATCTACATACAATTTATAATGGCAGTAACACTGAGTGACTTCCCCAAAAGGTGATGTGGCGGTTAAAATAATAATGTACTTTTGCATACCTAAGATGACAATTATTAATTGAGGGACAATATTTGGCAAAGTTTCGATCTTTAGTTTTTCGGAAATAAATATTTGCGCTTTTCTACTTAACTTATAAGTAGAGCGGCCGAAAATATTTAATTAAATATATAAATATTTAATTTAAATATTTTGGGTTTTTGAGCAAGTTTTAAATATTTGGGCTTTTTCTTCTAAAATTAAAGGATATTTCCCGTTTTTAATCGAAATATTTCAACAATCTCCACGATTTCAGGATACATTTTGATATTTTGACAAAAATCTGACCTTTCCAAAAACTACATTGTCAAAAATTTTCTAATTTTCTAATTTTCAAAAGAAATTTCTACTCTTTTGGGGGGAATAGGCGAACTAAAATGAAAAATATAAGTGGGAAATAAATATTTGCAGCTTGGCCTCAAAAATTACATTAACAGATTTTAATGGCTTCAAGGAAACCAGAGTGGCCACGCGTACTAGCGCGTTCTTAAAAGTGCCGAGTGTAAGTGCTTCCCCAAATGGCATAGGTTCGAATCCTGTTGGGGTCCGATTGAAGCTGTTGGGAGAAATCCTTAAGGAAGCCAGAGTGGCTGCGCGTACTAATGCGTTCTTATATAAGAGCCGAGTGTAAGTGCTTCCCCAGATGGCGTAGGTTCGAATCCTGTCGGGGATCGGACTGAAGCTGTCGGGAGAAATCCTTGATTACAAGGAATCGCATTCCTTGTAGCGGTAGTAGAAAATCCGCGACCAATAAAAAAAATCTAAAATAGAAAACCGCAACACCAACAAGAAAAAAATTATCAAAAATCTGGTTTAAATATTCAACCAAACCTTAAGCAATAAAATATTAGTTTAATGTAGAGTATAAATAAGGAATGTCAAGAATAACCAATTTTCATTGCCCCGTATGATTTTTTAGCACTAAAGATTTGTTTGCTTGTATTCCGACGTTGCCAATTTTTCATCATATATTTAGATTTTTAAATCAAAATTTTCAAAAATACCAATTTATTGCTCCAAATTCTTTGCAAATTTAAATATTTTTTTAATATTTGGTTGTAATTTAAATTTCATTTTAAATATTTTGACGTTTTTTTCTTAAATATTATTTAAATATTTGGCTTTTAAAATTAAATATTTTCGGCCGCTCTACTTATAAGGAAGCACTGTTTCTGCCTGTCTTGTAGCAGGGCTGCCAGATAGCAGTTTGGGGCGCCAGATTTTGGTGTATCTGGCGGTTTGATCGTATGGCGGCGAGATTTTTTTTTTTTGCGGGACAGAAAAATCTGGCGGTATTCTGGCCGTTTACGCCATAGTTTGGCGCAAGGAATATTTAGTTTGGGGGGCAAAAACATATTGACAGGTTTCTGGTGGTTTTTAAATGAAAATCGTGAAATTTGGCGTATTTAAATTGGAGTTTTAGGATTAGTTAAAACACAATTTGTCACGCTGATTCTGGCAGAATTCAGCGCTATTTGGTTCCCTCCTCAAGAGAGTTCCAGGTTATAAGAAATAGTGTGACCAGTTTTGATTTATGTGGCAATCTCTTTCAATGCCATCTTTTTTTATTGGTGCCTGCTGCTTCAGCCAAAAAACCAAAAGTAGCTCCTTTACAAAGAAAGAGAGAGTTGTTGGATTGTCAAAACAGATTTTGAGCAAACAAAAGATGCTTTTGAAGCTCAAAAAAATAGTAAACAAAATATGGTGAAGTGGTGTATAAAATGTGCTGTCATGGTAAATAACAAATAACATGTTTTGGGATGGAAAAAAAATAACTGAAGTGACAAATCCAAATGGCAAGGAAAATTGAAGAATAGCAAATAATTGCAAAACAAATTTGATTTGCGCATCTCCGACAAAGCTTTTTGATTGACTTTTTCAGTCAAGTTTGAAGAAATATTTTTCTTATTTTCTTCATGAAACATTGTTTTTTGATAAAGCAGGTAAATTGGCAATAGCATAATTGGACAGAACAGTAGCATAGGAAACTAAAGAAATGGCAAAGAAAACAAAACTTTGCTCAAAGGTTAAAAAATAAGAAATTGACAAATATTTTTGCTAGTTACAAAAGTACTCCTTTTGGGCACATGAAATCTTACTTTCCTGAAAGTTGCACACTCCTCATCAGTTGTTTTGAATATCGTGGTGGCCTACTTAATTTTCTGTTTTTTTATTTGGTTATACTGATAGCTGTTTGAGTCAAATTTCTTATTAGTTAGTTCAAAATTAGTTAATTCTTTTTGAGAGCAAACGTGTTGAAAAGGGTGTTGTTTTCAACTTTATCAACCCAAAGGATGAATCCAACCCAATGATTAAGTTCAACTAAGCTAAGTTTGTTGATTAAAGGTTGATACCTGATATATCTGGTCTAGAATAAATGCATAATAAAGAAACTGGAATCTGGCGTTTTTTGTCTCCGATTACCTGGCAGCTCTGACTTGGAGTTGGAGCACTTGGTCTTCCGTGATTATTGAAAGAAAAATCCACGTCGAGATGTTGGTAATTGATAATAATTTATCAGAGACTCTTTGTTCCGACATGTGTGATGAGGAAAACCGACGTTTGGAGGGTTTACAGAAACGTCATCTGGATGAACTCCAACGAATTGAGGCAGCCAAGAAAGCGGAGCTTGACAAGCTCTCCGCCGTACAACTATAGCCCCTGAATGTCTTCCGATCTGGGAGATGAGTCATACCGTCATAGATATGAACAAAATATTGACAGGAAGAGCAAAGATTATCTGAACTAAACTTAAACTTAAACTTAACCTAACCTAACCAAACCTAACCTAACCTAACTTAAACATACCTAAAAAATATAGAAAAACAAACAACATTTACTGAAAAACGTTTGAAACAAAAACCCTCTTGGAGGCGTGAACCCCAACTAATGCTGCAATTACACGACACTCGTTTTGTCGCATTTTAACGGCACTTTTGTGAATCACATCGCATTGGATAACACATTTGCATTTTCATGACAGAATCAAATTCCTCAAATCTCTTTCCCATCCTAGAGCTCACCGTCAGGGCTTCCATATAATGAAATTTTATTGACGCATGGAAACGTGTTGAAAGTTGCAAGATCGGTTAATCAATGAGCTCAACGTCATATGATATGACTTCATTATGCTTTTGTGGCGATTCTTTTAGAATATATAGAATCATATTAGAATATATAGAATTTGAAATGACCATTGTTTCCTTTTACTTGAGAGTCAAGTTTTAAGTACATTATTGTTGGAAGACATATTCTAATTTTTATTTTGCTTGGCTTTCACTGCCATGTATTCTTTTTTACTTTATCAGTCATTGAAATTTTAATTTACAGGGCGCATAACCTCTGATTTTCAACCTATATGGCAACACTGCTCGATGTCTTTCAAATAGCAAAGTTGACCAAAGCGTCTTTTCTTAATTCAACCTTGATGTGATCATAATCTAAAAATTAGATCAACTAACTATTTTTAAATTCTATTTGAGACACTAGCTTCTTTTTCAACATGTAAATTGGATTGTTGAGTTAAAATGAATGAATATTGTCTTATATAGAGATTTGAGTTGTTGGTCACGTCAAACTTCCTCATGACGTTTTATCACACGAACGTCACAAAATGTGCTTCACATCACACAAAATTAGAACATGTTCCAAGTCGGAAGGGTGGCACATTTGTAGCTCAAATGCGAAGTTACTCGCATAAGTGCCGTTAAAATGCGACAAAACATGTGTCGTGTAATTGCAGCATAACAATTCAGTAGGCACAAGTTCTAGCTCTGAGCCACCATGATCTGTTGTCCAAGGGAGTGGTATTTGTGGTTTATCTAGTGCTGCAGATGAGTCGCCTCCCAGATCGGAAGATAGTTAGGACCGATAGCCGTACAACACCAAATTCGGAAGAACAAGGAGAAACATTGCTGCGAGAAACTATCGGCTGTAAAAAAGTCGCTTCACAACACAAAGTTGTCTCCAATGCAAGTAACAACTAAAGTTGTCAATCTCTACACTCAAGCGGAGATGTAGATCCAGGATTCTGAAAATGTTTGGTTAAAAGAATACGAAAAGAACGCCTTCGAAGTTATCAAACTGACTGTCGATCATTTCAAAAAGTTGTAATACAGATGTCAAATATTTTCAGATATTTTTGTTATATGAAAAATTTCTGCTATTTGAATTTCCATATATGCCTCATGGAACATTTTGAAAGCACGGTTTTGTGTTGTTATTAACGTGCTTATCTTTCTAATGGAGGGTCACAATTTCTGTTTGATGATCTAATCGCTAAGCTAGGGATGCGCGAGAAACCGGTGTCGAAGTGTCAAGTCGACACCGACACCATTTTTTGACTTTCTGTGTCGGCGTCGACGCCACATCTCCCATGTCGACATTTTAAGATTGTGAGACTTTTAGGGAAAAGTTCCCCATATTACTCCAACTTTATTGCAAGGTTTGCAAAGCAAAGACATCATATCCCCGGCAGGTATATTGTCAAATGGAAGTCTTGTTTTTCCTCTCTCCTAGGTAACTAAGATGAATTTTGATAATGTTGGAGTCTGTCGAATGTGACGGTTGGTTAAACTCTGATGCACTAAATGGCATGCATATTTTGTTTGACCTAATTATAAGGAACACAATGATTGGTTTCGTCCTGAAAATGGTGAATCTCCTAGTGGTTACAACTAGGGCCCGGAAAAAATATAAAAATGTAAAAAATGTTCTCATTTTAAACTGAAAAATGTGTTTCTAAAAAAATCCGATGTTACCCGATTTTAATTGGAAAAACTGAAAATTCAATTGTTTAATCAATAGTGCAAAGTTTGTCTCCAAAAACGACTAATTGCAGCAAACATACAAGGAATATTATGCCCACAGAGACATAATCACCAATTACATTGTCAACAGGTATTCTAAACATAAGACATATTTTTCCATTGTTTTGAGTTTTTGAAGCAAAGATAATTTGAACATTTTGGCTAATTTTCATAACTTTGGATGACATTCAGAGATCAAATTGTACTTTGAAAGACTGGTGTCGCTAGTAACTACCCCCTGAACAAGGCCCATTGCTGAAGGTTGTTCAGGGTATTGGATTGTCAGCTGAAATGAAACAGGCTTAGGCCACTGGGTTAAAATATTTGATAAATGTACAAATGCCCTTGTTTTGCAATTTTGGACATATATATTCTATGATTATTTATATATCAATATTATATTCTATAATTATTTTTTCATAAATCATAGATAAATCAATCATATTGAACGCATAAGAATGCATCGAAAGCATAAGAATTTAAATGTAAAGAGTGAATTTTGGAAAAAAAAATATTTTATAGTAAGCCGCTTTCGGTTGCGATTTGGCTAAGCCCTCTTTCAGCCGAATTTCCGGTCTTGGTTATGAGCCCTTTCAGTACATCACTTATGAAAGACTTACACTTCTTATTTTACTAACAATCACAAAAACCAATTGCAATAGTTGGGTGTGGCTAAATTAGTTCCAAAGATCTACGTTCTGCAAGATCTTTCTTGAATCTATTGACATGAAAATTATAATATGGATAATCTTAAATGGAGCTGAAGGTCTTAAGTGAATGAAGTTTGTTATCGATGTTTTGTTGTCAATCTGGATTTTTTATAACTTTCTGGCAATGCTTGTTTCATTTGCTTTTTATTTTTATGGTACATGATGGGTTTGTGTGTTTTGTGTTCACAATGTATCATTAATCTCATTTAGTCGACAATTTCATCAATTGAAAGATATCCAGAAAAATCTATAAGAGGTACAATATATTAAGCACAATCAATCATTTTGGTTCATCTGGAGTGCTATCTCTATTTTGACGGTTCCCACGTTACTGGTCATCCAGTGTGTCACCGAAATTGATGGAGCCGTTATGTTGTTCCATATGTTATAGTAGCTTAGTTATGAATTATTTGTGAGGTGCATTTGTAAAGCTGCTCACAAGACCCATCGTTGAAGGTTGTTCAGGGCATTGGGTTGTCAGTTGAAATGAAACAGGCCTGGGGCCAATGAGCTCAACTTTCGAGTGTGTTTGTCAAAAGGGGCAAGGCTGAATCCCTTAACTAAATTCAATAATGCACTGGTGGTACAAATGTATGGTTTAATTGGACGGAAGGGAGAAAATTGCAGCTGTGTCATTTCATGTCCTCTTCAATCAATTATTCATGACGCTTGAAAATGGCTTAAATTTCAGCTGGGAATGAATGTTTACCCAAGTGGTTTGATTTATGTGTACTTGAAGCAATCAATTTATCTTCACCAACTCTACGGCCCCCCTGACATAAAGCTGAGTGGGACCATCTGTTTGGCCTGGGCTGGTTCTAATCCTGGTATAATTAAGGCCAAATTAATGAGCCCCAATTTTCGGTCCATGTTCCTCAAAACTTTTTTACGGTGTAAGAGTGAAGTGAGGAAAGTTTTCGTTTTTTTCTCTTCTTTCCGTGGGATGAAACACTGAGGTCTTTCATCTAAGTCCTTGAAGAACTGAAATGCTTGACGAAGGGCCCGCCACTCTTAAATTAGTGCCGGATTTCGTGCTCCATTCTTCTTTAAATCCCATCTGTCTCCATTTTAAAAACATTCTCATCCAAGCATGAAAGAGTTTTGGCATTCAGTATTCCTTCCAAAACCAAAGTGAGTTAGTAGATCCCTAACGGGCTCTGTTCAAGTTTTCTTTCTTCATTGTCTCATGGCTTATTCAAAGTTTCTGTCCTAGGCCTACCTCCAACCAACCACTCACTCACTCGTCGTCGTATTCTTCAAGCAAGTAAGTCCAACAACCACTTCGCAAACCCCTCGACTCTATTTGAGTGAGTTTAGACGGTAAGGTTGGGAACAGGCAAGGCCAAGAGGGACACGAGAATGTTTTCGAGAGCCAGGAAACCTAGTCTTGATGCCAAAGACTTCAGGTTGGGGCAACAGTGGGCAAGAAACAAGGTTGTCACCACGAAAACACCTCTTGTGGCTTTTTCTTCGCCGTTCCCATTGAACGAGATCGAGCGCGAGAAAGCGAAAGAGAGAACGAAAGAAGGAGGAGAATCGCCTGAAGGGCCTCTGAAAACAGTGGGATTTCCATCCATGACTGGAGGCATTTCCTCACTCAATAGGCGCCTTCTAGAATGGCAAATGGATTTTGAAGGCTCCAGCTCAACCACTTGTTTTGTCGGTTCACTTACCTAGTACCAAATATTTGAAGTCTAACACCAGCAAACGAAATGTGTTGAATGTGGAAAAAGCTCAGTATGGTTTATTCCCGGGGTTTCTAATCAAAGCACTTCTAGTAATACGTCCGCTTGCTTTTCGACGCACGATGGTGAATATCCGTCGACCTCAGGGATGCATTTGTTGGTTATTTCGAAGTCTTGTGATGCCAAGTGCAATTCTGCTCAACCACTTTGCCAAACTGAACACTTCTCTTGCTCAAAATATGATGCCACGTGATCAACTTGTAGGGTATCGAACCTCACACACTCAAACCTAACATGATTGATGCAAGTCAAATTTGAACGAACCACTTTCAGCTCGGGATTCATCAATCTTGCAGGGAAATGGAGTTTAGCAAAATTGAAAAATTCAATATACCAACACGCTCTTTTCCACCATGACCAAGTATGACTCAATTCGCATGGATTAAGATCGGTCTCTCTCTCAGGTGAATTTGGTGCTCGAGGCTCAAACGTCAACAAGCTTAGACCGCGTTTGTTGTATCCCATTGAATGCAGACCGGGGGAAAGTGCCGAATTCGTGAAAAGGTTCCAAGTTGCACCAAGTAAAGGGTTGAGTAGAGGTCGAGGAAAGACTGAAAGTTCAGTTTCCCAATATTTACTTGGATCATCATCATCAACATGAATGCGACGTGAGTTTGCCAAACTCCTTCAAATGTAACAAGTGTGCATTGGAATTCCCCTCCCTAAGAACGAGAATTTGTCATTCAAAAGGGTGCGTCTACTAAGAACATCAAATATTACTTATTTAAAGGACCCAACGTCAAGGTTCATTGCTCATCTGTATTTGATCCTTGGCAAGGAAAATTGGCTCTCTCAGTCAAATTGTCAAGTTCGTATCTCATTACGATCCCTCCAACTTTTGGGGGGCTATCATGCGATGCTCATCTTAAGCGGACTTGACTGTCAAGAACTCCCTGAAGTTGCTCAACCAATTTCCGCGATATCATGCCAAGAGATCTTTTGATCAACTTTATGAAAATTCTGGCGAATTCATATTTCTCTCTCGCATCCTCTTTTACTTGAACCACAAAAAGGACCTAACCAACCAACCAACCTAGCAACCTTTACCCGTCAAACACCCACTATCGAGCTATTTCCAGCTAGCTAGCCACTCACTCACTTTGGGTGGGTTCTGTTGAATCGAGAAGATCAAAAACCATTACGTTAATGTATGTAAAATTTGACTTCCTTACAAAACGATGTGCTTTAGTCAGCTCAGGATTGGGTTTTCCATAGAAAGGGTTTTGAAGTGAAATCAGGAAGAAAGGATAAAGCTTCCTAACCTCGCAGATGATTTGAGGAAGTTTATCCAAGCAAGAAAGAAGCTTAAACGGCCTTAAACGATTTCGACTCACCATAATTTTACCATTTTAGTTCGTCATATTATTGGTTCGTTGAACCTTACAAAATAGGGAATTGATCTGTCATTTCGGGTGTCGTTGAACATTTGTCTAACAACCCTAAATGGTTTAGTGAGCCATAAAGTTACCCAACGAAAGAAAGGAATACGAACTTGTTGCCAATGAACCTGGCAGGTGGTTGGTTTGAAGAGCCACAAACTATCAAAACAATTTGTTCATTAGTGTTTGATTAAGCAACATATTTTCGTAAATTTGTTGGCCATGTTTCCGTTGCTGAGCAATCACTTTGCCTTCCAAACTTATTTGACGGCAACAACGACTAAATATCAACTATGACCACTAAAAGACTTGCAACTCAAGTTCAAGTTAGATTATTAAGTGCTCATAATTGAGGAGATTCCATTACCAAAATATAAAGCTTCCTTTTTAGTAGCGCACAGTCGAAGTAGGTCATTTATGAAAGCTGGGCTTGTTAATGGATTTCGGCGTCGCTGGTTTCCCAAAGATCCCTTGCAAGTTAACTGTGATGGTCGCGTTCTCGTGTTGAAGGGCCCACTAATACGTAGATGGCATCCGCATTTTCCTCTCATCAGAAAGAGAAAAGGCGGTAAAAAGCATCCCTAAGCATTCTTGAGTCGTGACATGTTTTCCAAAGAGCTTCTTTATTTTGCACCATTTTGATCGAACACCATGTTGGTGTATGGATGTCTTCTGTTTCTTGGTAAGGGTATCGGTAGGAACTTCAATCCCAAGGCTCATCTACTGTATCCTAAATTTGTTTCGCACAAAGGTGTGTGTCTAAAGTTGATGAGTGTAAAGACCCACGATAAAAAGTGAATCTTCAAGGACTGAAAAACATGATTGGAATTCAATTCACGTGAATTGAGCCCCACTTGTCGCTTACTCAAACATTTACGTAAAGTGATGAAATGAAACTACAACAAATGGTTGACGTACCAGAACATGATCCTTCGGGGCGTTCCTTCGGAATCGATTTTTCGATTTGCTCTTCATATTTGGAGCCCTTACTGTTAATTGTTACGTATGGTGTACCTTTTAAGGGCATTTTTCGATTGCCGGACGCATTTAAGCCCATTTTACCAACATTCTGGCCGATATTTCTCTTACCTTTCACACAACTCAAATTGCATTGTGTTTTCAATATCAATGAAAAGCCTTGGGTGACCAAATTTTCTGGTCCCTCAAGACAAGGGTTGAACAAGTTGTTCCCGCCCGTATGTAAAACTTGCATCCGAGTGAGCCCCAAAATCCCTGGAGTGTCAATCCGAGAAAACTTGAATAAATCTACACTGCTTTGAGCTCAACTCAAGATTGACGCTAATGAAGGCAAAGTTGGGACGTGACGTTGGTTTGGGTTGTTGGGTCAGCTCCCTAGAGAGTGAGTGGCTTTTGCTTGCTTAGTGGCTTCATCTCTCATTCTCGACAGGGTACGTTTTCTAGCAGATTCGAAAGTTAAAGTTAATTACGACCACAGACAAACGCTCTCCAATCTTTCCGAGTTCCTGAGACGTTGATGAAAGGCTTGTCTTGAATACTGCTTGCTGGCAGTGCTACTAAATACAGTCGTTAGTATTGCCACATATATTGAGGACATTACAGTGAATGTGCCTGAAGGTGTCAAATGTTTTCTTGGCGTTTTTTTTTGCCTCTCTCAATTCGTCACATATGATTACTCGCTCAATTTTCGCTTTTTTGCAGGATTTTTGTAGCTTCAATTAAAAGGAACAGGTCGACATGGACCAAGGTAACGTCAAAGATAATTTACAAAGCCCCAGCCAGACAAATGACTAATATTGATTGAGACAAAATAAAGAAGCGTTTCAAGAAAAACGTATTCTCATTTAGAAATACATTTTATTCGCCTTTTGAAGGATAGAACATGATACAAACTAGAACTTGTGCATTTTCGGTTTCTTTCCTCGACTGACATATTGAAATGGGGTGAAAAGAGTTCAAGTTTGCATCCCATTAAATGTTGACGTCTCTTCAAACAGATGAAGCCAACCTTGGCGTTGACATTTTGTGGACAGATTATTGCCATTAGAGAGAAGTTACACTCAACCATTGAATGTCAAATGCGCTCGGCTCGTTTTTCCGCGTCCACGAGCGAACCTCACACTGATTGCTAAATGTTCCTTAACATGAGACAAGAGAGTTACCCTCAAGATCTTACTCGGAACAAGTACAACGCATGCAAGCATCATTTCCCTTGAATTATAAGACGCAATTTCAAGCCCCGTGTTCTAAGAGATACGAGGCGAAAGTTTCCACAAGGATCCAGATAGTGGAACAAGGCTTTATCCTTCGGATTTGCTCTTTAACCGATCAAATGGAGGGGACCAAGAGCACGCCATAATTAGAACAATCAGAACATTGTCAACACGAAACATTATTGGACCATGATCGAGCTTTTCTGCTTGTTTTGATTCAAGTGGTTTTAAAATGATTTGTACGGGCCTTACTTTCTTCATCTTTCGTTGTTGGAACTAACGGAAGGCCAAAGAGATCGACTAGTTTGCAATTTTTCCCATACTTTATGAGCACACTTCATTTGCAGACAAAAGAAAATTCAAACATTCCAAAAACTCCGCTCTTTTTCTTCACGTCTAGAACGGAAAACGAGGCGAAAAGGGAAAAGAAATGAGCCGATGTTGAGCGAACGACTCACGTTTCCAGAAAGGCCTGTCTCTCTGCCTTCCTTCTGACGGCTCACCCAATCTATGAATGTGTGTGAGTGTGTGTGTGTGGATATGTGTACTGTAACTGGAGAGAGAGTTGTGCATGGAGTTTTCCATTGTGACCTCTCGACTTATTCCGCCTACAGAATCAGGATCGTGATAAATCGGAAGGAATTTTGCACGACATCAAAGCCAAAATCTCCTCTTGTCGGCTCAAGACGTTTGGGATTAGGATTGCCATGCCCAGTGCCCAGTGCCCTTTCTCAGTCGGAGATTCAAAGGGCTAAAAACGGTGAGACATTTGCAGGAAACGATCCTCCCTCGCGACCTATATATTTGATAGTGTCCCACTTGGGTCTGGTTGAAAGTCAAGTCCGAAATCCAAGATTAAATGAGGCAGAATTGCAGTTCTTCAAGACCATCATGATGCATCTTGCACAGCCTACAGAAAATCCTGGCGAATACATTGGACACTTTTTAGAATCGGTGGTTGACAGTTTTGTCGAGCTTTTTAAACCACACATATTAGCCTTGTAAAGACAAAATTTCAAGGGAACCGGAACTTGTTAATACTGAAATGCCAAGGTTATAGAAGATCTAATGAAAAAAAAGAGAAACTTAAAGGTTTCCTGTGAAAGCCCACAATTTGTAGTTGACCCGAACGTTGGAAATAAGCAAGGCTGGTCTATCCAAAGCGTCTAAACTCCAGACTAAGCTAGTGTTGTATTGTAGTTTTAGGTTCAAAATGCAGTTTGCAATAGCATTTCTTTGGCCTTGGACGATTTAGCCTCCCAAGTCCTTCCAATAATTTGGGAACCTCTTGAGCTAGTCGTCTTAGAGTTGTGAGGTTATCAGATTTCTCGGTATCGTTTTATGATAAAAAAGAGTAAAAACGGTCCTAAAGACCAACCAACTATGTGCACCAATGGGTCTCACCAAAGGCCACACCAAACAATGCAGTCATGTGGCTGAGAGATCAGGGTCAGGAACAGGAAAGCAATTAATTTTCGAGGCGAGGTGGAACGGAAATAAGAAAAAGGAAACTTTGGCCGGAACTTGCGAAAAAAGTCCCTAACTTTGATTCATGGGCTTCGGCAGAGCTCGAACGTGATTGAATTGTAACAAATTAGGCGTCTACCAATGGATGGGGGGAGTTCTCAAGAGCTTTTATAATTCCACGATAATAGCTATAGAGGTAAGGGGAAGGCAATGTGCTCAAGCGAGTTGAAAAATTGCCCTGTTTTGTGCAATCTCGTCACGGGGGGAATCCTATCTGATTTGGTCCACGAGAGATAGGATCAAGTTAAGCAAGCAGTTTAGGCAGGATGAGTAATGAGGTGCAAGGGAAACAACAGAAAACCGACAGAGCGAGATTGAGGGGGAGAAAGCAAGAAAGACTGATGATTTACGGGCCTGAAGGCAGACGATTTCAACTGGAACTCTCTCTTTTTCAAGCCTACAAATAAATACCTTCTTCACATTGAACGTCATCGTGACGGGGATTTCTTCACTTACTAACCGTGAACGTGACCTTCAACTATTAAGCAATATTGTCTGTTTAACTTCGTGGCCTTGAATTTAGATTTGTCTGTTTCTTTTGATTGTAGGTCTGGCAGGCTGCTATCCCAAATCCTCGGCTGATCCACATTCGTATCAAAGTCGAGATTCATCCTCTTTGGAGAGCTCGTGGCATTCGAGTCGATTCCGCAGTCGAACACACCCATTCCCTGGGGTCAAAAATGTCACAACCAATGAGAACCCCGGAGATGATGAGTCCAAAGAGTCCGAAACTTTCAAACTTTGGGCCGAGGGTCCCAATTTTGATACTAATATGCCCCAAGATGTTCTAGCCTTAGAGAGCAAAACCGCTTATCTCTCGTGTCGGGTGTTCGACAGAGGCAACAAAACGGTGAGTGGTTTCGTTCTATTTCGATCCAAGATTCCCAACGACAAACAAAGTTTTCCCCGAGAGGATTCATCTTAAAACCGCAAGTTCAGACGGACCCTCGAATCCTTAGTACTCTGTACACTGAGCTCCATTGGCTTTGAAATTAGTGCCATTACGCTTTAGGGCCCTCCAACCAAGCGAGCTCCATGGAATCGTACATGGAAAACATTTGCAAAGCGCGCTTAGCTCATATCCACATTTTGATCCGTGCCAAACCACATTGCGGTGATGGCTCCCTCAAACTTTTCAGCCTTCCTTTCTCTACGTAGGCTCCATCGGCACTTTTTGCCCTACTTATCTAGAACATAACTTTGGTTCTTTTCAGATCTCTTGGATCCGTCATCAAGACCTCCATATCCTCACCGTAGGTCGTTACACTTACACCGCTGACCTTCGCTATCAATCCATTTACAATCCAGAGCACGATGAGTGGATTTTGCAAATCAAATACGTCCAGAAGCGAGACTCTGGGCGATATGAGTGCCAGATCAGCACTCAACCCGTCAGAAGCTTTTTCGTTCAACTCAGAGTCGTGGGTAAGATGGTTTCGAAAGAGGACCATGTCTGGTTCATGTTAGCATTCGTCATATTATCATAACGTGAGGGGGGAAACGATGGATGGGTTTCGGGCTCGGTGATAATCCTTGTAGTTAGAAGATAATCAAGGTTTTAGGGGAGATTGATGTTCCAATTCCAAGCCAAGAAATAGGGCGATGACACGTGGATTACTCAAGGAAAATGTGATTGAAATTCCAAGATGAACCATAATCAGACACATTGGATTTATTTTTCTGATGATGGAAATAGCACAGCGTTCTCATCACTGAAGTCTAGTCTCTCTCTTACAAGAAGTAGGTTTGGTATCTTGAGCAACAGACGCATGTGATAAAAAAATGACCTCCACGTTGATACAAATCTTTTCCGCAGACCTGAATTCGCATTTTTTGCCAACAAACGGGGATTAAGTTTTCCTAACTCTGAAGCCTCATGTTTGTAAGCCTCATGTTCCTGCTGTTCCATTGTGTCGTAGTGTTCAACCTTTGTTCGTAATGGCAGGCAATCAGTTGCAAAAACTCGGTCCTGACAAGTTGAATCCAGATTCACGAGAAACTTTATCTTTTCCCTCTTTCGGCAAGTGAAGTGCCCTCATTTTTGGCGAAAATCTGTGATTTTTTTCATTCCTGGTGCGATCATGCCCCATACAGTACTTCTTGCCTCTAAGACTTCCTGGAATCGGCCCCATTATAGAACTTGGCTGGGTCCTTTTCGCCAATTCCATGCTCGATTGGGGTTGTGTTCTATACATGACTCGAGCAGTCCCATTATTCCGCAACGGCATCCACTGAAAATGGGCACTCATCAAAACTAATCGACTCACTTTTTTTATCTTGGACCCTTGGAGCAAATCACTTTTTCCTGGTGGATCAATGGATTAGAACTGATCCTTTTTCCCTGACTTGGAAAGCAAAGCAAAACGAAGGCCATCATCGAAACGAAGACTTTCTATGATGACAACTTCGACGAAGGAAACGTCTTGATCCGTAAATGTCTGGTATTTTGCTTTTGACCACTTGTTCCCGACTTTTCATCAGTGTATGACGTTCGTTGAAGCTGGAACAAGAAAGAAAAGAAATTTAGCCAAAGCAATCTGTTTGTTTATACAAAACTTTTTTATCCTCCTATCTTCGGTAGATTGACAGAAAATACAGCCCTGGCTTGATCCTGACCATAAGGAACAAAATGATCCGACGGGAAAAGGCATCGAGGGAAGATTGCGTCACAAAGTCACATCAAATCTGTATTTTATCAGTTTTTTCGTCAGCAACGTACACTCGCGTTCTAAAGGCCTCTGCAAATAGATATCCCGGTTGAAATGTCACGTCAGTTTTGATGGCGTTGAATTGCACAGCTATCTTTGAACCAGAGAACCTCATGTTTTTGGTCATTGCGTGACTTTAACAATTCAAGCCTGATCCCAACAACACGGTTCATGGCACTTCCAATAGAAATCAAAGCCATTGCATTTCACTTTTTTGGATAAACAATATTTTCATCAATCTTTGATGAAAGGCAAACAAGGAAAATGTCATTTTCTTAATCGAATATATTTATTATAATCATCAAAAACACGTCGAACACGTGGGTGTATGGATCCAAAATACGAACCAACGGTGCTTGGCCTCTACTTTGAGTTATTTTGTGTATCTATTTATTTCAGATTCCCTACCTAACCGT
Organism: Tigriopus japonicus; assembly: GCA_010645155.1. NCBI lineage: Eukaryota > Metazoa > Arthropoda > Copepoda > Harpacticoida > Harpacticidae > Tigriopus > Tigriopus japonicus. The sequence continues at coordinate 1,028,987 of CM021323.1, forward strand.
CATTTCCAACAGAATGACGGAGGGAATTTACCGGCTCTGGATGCTTCAAGGACATCTTACGGATATACCAAAAATGAAGGTAAGTTTCACTCCGCTCTTCCGTTTCCCAGGCCCATACTTTCAGCAGAGCGTATACTTGGTAAGGAATCCTTAGCCAGCCCTACTTAAATGGGTTTTCTGGACATTGTCTATTCCAAAATGGAGCGCTTTCTCGTTGCACATTAACCTCTCCTCACCTTTCTACGTACAAGCTCAAAGACGAGCAGTATTGATGATGTTAGGAGTGGTGAAATGACGTCTGTTTTGTCTCTATTGTTCTTGCCCAAGGAGAGAGCTTTAAACTTCGGATATGAGGTGAAATCAGTGAATTCCTCGCATAGCTGACTAACCTCCCCGTTTATGTAGTAAAACTTTTGTTCAACAACACATTGAGCACGTGTTCTTGGAATGGCAACCTTCACCTACTACTGTACAATGCAGTACTCATCGAAGGGGGATACTTCAATGAAGAAATCCTTTTAATCTATTCGACCTCTATTATTTGGACCGATTGGTGTTTGTCTACACAAGGTACTAAATTGTCATTGACACATCAATTGACCTTAAATGCTGCTTTTGTAGCTAGTCCCCAGGATAATGTCTTTGAAATATCGATCAAACAGTCACTCGAGATTTTTAATAAGGATAACAGCGGATTCGTGCAAAATTGGTAGTGGTCATTTGCAGGACTGACATTTGTTAGATTTTCTATTTAGTCCTCTGTCAAATTCGTGTCCTCGGGGAAGGTGAAAAATGCTGAATCTTCCTCTCAAGGAATAATCAATGAAACAGGTAACTAATAGGTATCTTTCTCCACCTCCTCCTCCCTCATTGCAGTGGGTGTGGGTCCTTGAAATGGATGACCACGGACAGTTCCACGAAGAGCATCAAAGTTGTTCCCCAATGTGCGAGAGCTGGGCAGGAGTTCCGCATGTTCCATGTCACTTGTTGCGGACCACCAGGGAGACGAGGGAATTTTAATCGTTTCGAGGTCTGACTTTTTCCGTTTCGATAGTTTGTCACAGCAAGGGACTGTTGTCGGCCTCATTAGCTCAAATGGGAATTGATGGATCGCATTGGCCTCTAAATGATGGCCCTATTGCCGCTTGGCGTAATTACGAACTCGAATTCAATGCTATGTCGTATGACATAGCAGGAGTATGTTAGCCAAAAAACGAGGTTTTAACTACGATTATCGATATCTCGCACAAGGTTACGATTGAATCGGAATTTCAATGGGAACAAACACTCGCATTTCAAATTAAATGGTCTTTTAGTGAATCAAACTCATTGCAGTAAAAGGGTGAAGCTTGTTCGTAAATTTCAACATAAAAAAGTGCTGAATCACAAAGTTGCAGATACCATCACAAGGATTGTGTTGAAAGGTTCCCTCGAACTGCTGGTGGTACTTCTGTCAATCAACCAGGGTCAAATGCATACTTTAAAAGTTTTGTTAAAATGTGCAGACAGCCTTTTGAAATGCAGCCTTAACGAAGACCTCAACTTCAATCTCGAGGGCCGTGAGTGACGACAGGCCTAAACTTCAAACTGCATGAACTTGTGTCTGAAAGTTATTGAAAAGACGAAATGTGTGGGTTGTCGTTCTTTGCTGCCACAAGTCTTAATGAGTTTCGTTTGGTGAGTTTGGTTCTCTCCACTGACGGGAAAGTTTCCCGCCCTTTTTTGCCACACCCCCTTCTCAATGTAAGGTCAGTTGTTCAGGCTGTTGGAACTACCAAGTGCGCCGAAACAACTCATACACTATTTTGCTGAAATTGTATTGATGTGCGAGCTGTCTCAGCGTACCTGGTACACTGGAAGCATATCTAGAAGCATAGAAGAAGCATATGAGTGAAGTAGAAATATGCAAGCTCAATCAAGTTTCGTTACATAAGCCAAGGACGCCTCTAGATATTTTTCGAAATCTGTGCAAAAGCGCGTTTTTCAAGCGCAAAAACGCAGCTTATACACTGAGCCTCTGCTCGGGCGTGGTTATTTCTACTCCGTCTCATATGCTTCTTCTATGCATCTAGACATGCTTCTACCATTCTTCTAAACTACTTCAACAACCGACCTCTAAATTTGCTCTCGATGTGTTTTGTGAAGAGTTCCAAAACTCATTCTAAAACGCCAAAGTTAGCATTTTTTTCCTCACAGAGCTATCTCTGAAAAGCAAACAATTAGGAGGCCAAGGAATTTTCGCCGAGGATATTCGTGTCAAGCTCAGTCCGTCCAAAGGAAGCAGTGGGCGGAACTATGAAGTTCCCGGTGGGTCGCTCTCCCAATTCTAGACTTGAGACTCGTGGCTCATTTGGCGGTGACTTGCTTGAACAAAGGTTTGTCCTCGAAATTTGGCAGGGTTGAAGTGGAAAAAGTTAGCTGAAGAAGCGGAACATTCTTCGAATCTGCTGAAAGACAGTTCCAGATTAGTCCTAGCTCACGCAAGTTTAGCTAACAACGACGTGTTCAAGCATTGTTTGAAATAGAGCTCTGATAATAAAGAGAGAGTTTTTGATGGATGCTCATTTTGAAAATCACCTTGTTTTGGTAAGACGATGGAGAAGCTGGGTTGATTAAGAGGATTAAGTTCAAAATACAATAATCCAAAAGAATTCGTCAT
>CM021323.1:1031679-1115591 GCA_010645155.1 Tigriopus japonicus
ATACAATAATCCAAAAGAAGTCATCATCATTGTAGCGGCAACTTCAACAATTATTTCAAAACCTTAAAAACAAGAAACCTCTTCGTCTTTTGAATTATTATCATTTTGTGTCAGATATGTACAATAATTAGTCATCCCACGCAGATTTTTTGCCAACTCGGCACCACTCTTTTTGGGCGCTCCCTTCTGACGCAAAAAGACTCCTTTGTTCATTTCATATCAAAGGGCAGTTCATTGAGTTAATCGCAATTCTTTACGGCAAAACATACCATTTTATTTAATCCATTTTTGGCCTCAATAGCCAGGTCGTTTTTTTTCGAGCCAAATAGCAATCAAATTTACAGCTCACAAAAATATGTTCCAGTATGTATACAATATTTTAAAAAAAACGATGCACTTAGGTTCTCAGTGCGATATAAAAGGTGTATTTTATCTGCACATCCCAGGTTGCCAACGGGATATTATTTTTTGGGAGTGGGCAAAACATTGCTGTAACGCGAACAATGTGAAATTTTCTTTTGTGTGCTTTGAACCGTAACCCTGAACCCGACGAATACAGAACGGTAAACATTGCACACGTTAGCACTCTCGGGCTTGAATGAAGTTTGTTTGGCACTCGTGCAATTTACAAGATGCAACAAGCCGGACAACTGCATCTCTTGCCTTCAGGCATTCCATCGCATTGTCATTTGTCAGTCTTTTACTTTGTGTACATAGTTTTATTGAAACCTCTTTGAAAGTGACTTCCTATTGCAAGGGTCGACCAACTTTTTCATTCGTCGTTCCGGAAGAGAAAGGGCAAAATTTCTTCCTGACATTTGAGCGTACGTATTGGAATGTTTTGGAAATATTTTTGTTATAACAAATTTACCCTTGTAGAATGAATGCTCCAAGGCTCCTGTATTGATTATTGGGCTAACGGAAAAGCATGCGTATCTAGTGTTTTTTCAATGGCTTTCTATTTGTCATCAATCATCTATCAATTGAAGACGAATCGAATTGGGTTTGTTGATAGCGACAATGCTTGAAATACAAAAACGTAATGCCAAGAGTATCTTGAAATGCTCTCTAACGTTTTGTCATTAGCTGACCTTTTCATCAATTTCGAAGTTTAAGCGTGACTGACACCTCGGTTGTGTCGAGCGTTGAGCTCAAATTTCAGAGAAGTGGAAAACTTTGGGTCAGTGCTTTTTGTTCCATCCAGTGGGCATTTCCCTTTTCTCTCAGTCAATGGGTCGGTCTAGTCAGGATTTGAGAAATGTTTCAAATTTCCTCCAACTGTCAATTCTCTCACAAGCAACGTGCCTGTTTTGACAGCAGAGTGGACTTTGACAGTCCAAATGTAAAAGGGGGGACTAAAACGAATAAGACAAGGTTTGTGGAACAAGTCTTGGCCTCTCTTTGGAGTTGATTAAATAGAGTCCAAATTCTCTCTTAAGCCTTGAGTTCACGGGTGCTTCATCTCTTCCTTCGCTTTCCTCCTCCCACGCACACACACACGCCCTCCTGTGAGATTTGTAATGTATTCAAGCCAAGAAGCTCCCAAACAAAAGGGAATGCCCTTTTTCTTCCACTCACTCTTTTCGTTGGAAAAAGACTGAAGATGATGATCTCGGTCTTCTGTTCCACTTTCTGGTTTTTCTTATTTTATTTCCTCTGTACAACAAAGCCATTCCCCTCGAAATTCTGGTGCAGTAAGATCTGGGCCAACGTGTTCAAGATTTCTAATGGACAAGCAAGCAACTTCGAAGAAAGGGGAACCTCGTTGCCGAAGTCCAACAAAGTCGACCGCTATTTTCAAGTAACCACTCCATGGAATATTACGTTGAACAGCGGTGTCAGAGGATAAAGGGTTCAATATGAAGTTGGCCATAGTGCTTTAACGCTAAGATATGCAGCCTGGTTGTCTAAATGTTTCTCCCTCTGGAAGATCTTAAAGCTCTCTAACACCTCCCCTTAAAAACGGACCATTGGGTTTTCTACTTGACTATTCAACATGATGTACGTAAAGAGAGGGTGGATGAATGGAGAAGAGGATGTCATCGTTGCCATCTTCTTGGTTTTCGAGCCAGTAACCCAACACTATCTCCCCCGATCTTTCTCTTAATGTTATGAGAGTTGTCTGAAAACTTTCCTGCTTCAAAAGTCGTTCTTCGTCCCTAAATCATACGCTTCCATGTCTACTATGCAGCTTATGCTTCTGCATTTGATAACCACAAAATCTCTTACAGAAATCGCCCCACCCCATTGAGAATCGATGGAGCATTCTCTTCTTGTTTGGGAACAATTTTAATAGCACTGTGAGGAAAGATCCACGTCGGCGACATGAAATGTGACGTCTTTGCTCTTTGTTTCTTGTGCTTGCTTTCAGAGTAAGTAAGCAAGTACATAAGGGCTGTACTTAATTACTTACAAGTTCTGCTCCTTCATTCCCAAGTCTGTTTTATCTCCTTGGAATGAGTACATTGAAATGCAAAGAGAGCAGTCTCAAAGACTTTTAGTCGCTTCTAAAACAACCATTCGTCTTCATGGAATTCATTTGAACGGTCCACATTTGTATTTCTTAGTATCAAGAATTTTACCATCTCTCGAGCTACTTGTGTTGAAAAATCTGATAAAATAGTTTTTAATGGGAATACCCAAAAAGAAAAAGAGGTCTCAAGGCTAAAGTTCTCTTTCTCGGAACTACTTGAGAAACCGGAGAGATCATTGTTTGTCGACTAGATGTGTAGATTTTGATGTGAGTGCTGTCAGAATTTGAACCTAAAATCTCAAACAATGGGGAAATCTGGGGAAAACTAAGACTGGACCGTTCGCTGAACTCTCGCAGGATCCTCAAGGTTAAACCAAGTTGGGACCGTCCACTTTCGCGAGGGTAAGATCTCCTTAACCTTATTTTGATCATGTGGCTTTCCCTGTGGTTGTGTGAAGTCCTCTTCGCCTTTCTCCCTGAGCTCGAGTTTGTTCCGTCAACTTTACAACAGAGCTTCGTTTCTCATCCTAGTGAAAAGATAGAGAATGAGAGTGCGCTGGTCTTGATGGCTCAGTTTAAGGGTCTCATTTCGCAAAACCGGGTGAATCTGACGCCTTCTCTCATTAACCTCACCAGGTGAGGCTCACTGTGGATCAAAACAATGCTTTTGGAACACCCTGTGGAACAAGACCAGGTCTCTTGGTTTTCATCACGAAACTTTGGATGATGTTCCACAAAGTTTCAGAAGGAATTCTTTTAATGATCCTCTAGTCTCGAAGGCTCGTTCAGGGTTCCCCGATGAACTTGAAGTGGAGTTATCCATGGTCCAGCACGAGACTGACCTCGTTTTGGCCTCCAATTTTGCTGGACGCACTTTGGAAATTGTTGGGAGTTCTTCCTTGGCTCAAAGGAGGTTCCTTTTTTCCTTCAAGAATCGCTGTCCAATACACTATGGAGTGATTTGGACGGACATAAATTCAAAGTCAATTTTGGCCAATGGCTTGGAAATCTAATCCACACCCTGTCGTTCTTGTTTCCCGGTAACCCGTTTTGAAAGGCGTTTAGGAGGAGCAAAAGAAAAGAGGTTCCATCGTTTGAAAGCAGAAATACTACAAGTGGGAAAACGAACCCTTTAGCATTCATAGGAAACAAGAATGAGCGAACTCACTAACCTCCTAGAGTTGGGACACAATTTATGGAACACACATCCGCTCGGTGAGACATTGGAGGCAGGATATTGTCTCAATTTTGCGGAAATGAGACGCTCATAATGAGGTTAAATTTGCATTTTGATCCTTTTGCGGTCCCTAACTTTTGGCTCGGCTCTCTGATGATGGTGATCCTCCTATTTGAAACACTTTCCTGGTCTTTGTTCCAAATCCCTCGCATCGTGTTCACATGATGCCTTAGCGTGTATCATCTTACTAGTCACACAAGAAACTTGTCTTTGTTTAGGAGATAAAAATCGGGGGTTGAACTTTTGCAGCCATGCAATCAGATTGACCATAGCCCTCACTTCTGAATCAACATTGTAGTATTGATTTCTCCGTTTCCATGCTTCTCCTTTTCTCTGTCTCTCTCTCTCGATTTCTTTGTGCTTTTCTTGTTGGTGACCTGAATCGCTTGATTGGTCGTTCCCGAGAAATGTCAAGAGAGCCATAACTTTGGCCCTCACTCAATAGAAGCCACCTCATCCATTTTTTCGTCTTCTTCACTCCTTTGATTCATTTCTAAGAAAGAAAGTCCCTTCAGGCCCTCCGTTAGGACGAGGACCAACGACCCTCGGTCCCAAGGTCCCTGATCACTTTTATCACCACTCATGAACTGGCCTGAAATGATGCAATTTCACACTACTTACGAGTCCTCAGTGAATTCAGGTAGATTTGGACCTTCGCGGTCATGGCGACCACGCAACCAACAGGACAGAATCTGACCTACCCACCGTCCACAAAGAACGCACCAAAATGGCTTTCAAGGTACAGATGATCATCCAAAATGATGGAGGGTAAAAAACGAGGATCAACTCCCCTTTTCCCCATCATTGTGGCCTCAAAGGGACCAGAAATCGTTAGATCTAACGCTTGATTGTAATAAGGAGCTGCTGCTCTAGGGCGCCGTTTAGAAGAAGTGATCTCTTTCTCAACTTCCGTTGATTTCTCTTCTCACCACAAAGAAATGAGGGTAACATACCGAACCACTTGGCAAGCCAATGTCGTAAATTTCTTCAAGACAGGACTTAATGCACATAACCCAAATTGTGGCGAACACTGTCTTGTCAAAAAAAAACTTATGACATCTCCAAAAGTATGCTCTACCACTCAAATATAGGCCTAAATAAATCCTCCGTAAAATATCACGTCTGAAGATCCAACTCATTTTTCCTAAATGGTAATGCATTACGACTGGAAAATTTAAGCATCCCACAATTAGTTTCTATATGGCTAGACATTGGAAAAATGACATTCCAGAGTGTTCCATGAGCTTTTGGGGTCAAAAATACACAGAGCTAAACAAGTGCAAATAATTTTGAGACGTTGAATATTGTTCTTGGTTGTTTGCGTATGTAAGGGCAAAGTTGATCAAATCTCCTCCTATTTGGAGAAACATGCAAAAAGTGATTCCCCCTAGATCCAATTCACTTTTTTCACAGGAAAGAATATGGCAATGCCAAGTAATCATTTGGCATTGATTGAGCTCAACACGCATTGGCAAGCATGGGACTAGTATTTCCAAGGAGCCCTGACAAAATGAAATGCCAAGTCATTTTCTCCCAGAAACCCCCAAGGTTCTACCTGTTTCCTTGGAAGCACAATTTTGTTTACTCGCTTCTTCTAGTTACAATCTACTTGGGCTATTCTCATTAATCGTTGTAGATGTTGTTGTTATACCCAAGTGTAAGGCTAACGATCATTTTGGCATGATTGTAGGCCATAAATTCCCCCCACCCATCCAAAACCGAAAATCAAGACCCTTTCTCAGCCAACCAATGATTGGCCCCTTTCAGAGACCTTTATCAACAGAGAGTGTCGAGAAAAGTTAAGAGTTTGACACGACAAAATAGATCGTGGCTGGAAGGCCGCGCAAGATCAAGCGGTGGAACAACTTGGATCAAGGCCGCCCCACTTTCTGCCTCCCATTGCTCTGTTGATCTTGGCGGTGGAAAAGCTCTGAATGTATATAGCGCATTTATGAATGTGGCTAGCACGTAGAAATAGTTCAATATAAAGATTAGTTCAATGGAAGTGCGACCCTGCTGTTGTTCTTTTCAAAGGAGAAGCGGTTCAAAACTTGAGTGACGAAGCTTAGCTCAAAACTTGAGGTTGCCCACGGTTTTCAATTTCAAAACTTTTACCCAGAGAGAGTGGGATCGCGTTTTAGTAGTTTTGATTTTTTTGCCACTTCTCGGTGCTCGTCCAACCTTGGCCTTGCATTTACACCTCACAAAAGGGTCTTCTTTTGCAGCGGGGCCAAGTTTTTACCTTCCTTTTCTCTTCCCTGTGTTTGAGCGAGAAAGAGTGAAAGAAAGAAAAAAGAGCTAGAGGAGTACATGAAACCTCGTCGTTTTCCCTCTTAGTCATTTTGGATTTGCGTCAGTCCCAGTGGAAGAACCAACTTGGAACTGAGTCGTTCAATAGCTCGACTAAGCCACAGTTACTGGAGGGAAATGGCCTTTCCTCCAGTTTCCAGTGTTATCTGGGTGGGCTTTGTTTTTTTTCTCCTCCTCCTGACTGGTGAGGACCTCCAGATGGTCACGCAACACCACGCGCCATCATCACCTTGACAGAGAAATTATTATTGTGTCAAAAAGATTTTTTTAGGAATCGAAAGGTTGCCAACCGATTTCCAACACGGTCTAATTTTTCTAATCTTAAATTTTCATCCACTTTTCGACATATTCCTCGGGCACAGAAGTCACTGTCATTTGGTACAAATGTTCTTGATCTTTAATTTCAGGCGTGCCTAAGGCGAGAATATTGGGCGATTCGGACGTATTCATGGATGTGGGTAGTGTTCTCAATTTAACGTGTGTTGTGGAGAAAACGCACGAGAAACCTGCATTCATGCTTTGGTACCATGGTGATAAAGTAAGTATAATGTTTTCTAGCTTCAATGCTACCAAACAAATGGTTGGTCAAGCTCTTCAGACTAGGTTCGTTTTCACCGAAATTGGACCATTTCGGATGAAATTGTCATGTTATGGCGAGGTTTTTGTTGCGGTTCTCTTCCTTGGAGAGCAGCTTTGTCTGCAAATATGTTTTGCGGCCTTTTATGATCCGGTTTTATTATGGTACAAGAAGCACTAAATGGCATTCATCATTTGGTGCTATGCAGTGGTGTGCACCAATTGTTCATAAAAAGAAGGCTTGACGTGGAACGAACATGGCTTGCTTTTAAAGTGCATCTTGGCCTTTGCGCGTTTTGTATTGGCCGGATGCCAATTGAGAGGTTTTCAGAAAGAAGAGACCCTCATTTTCCACTTAGAGCCCCGTTTCAAAGTTCAATTCCGTCCGCCATTTCCTTCTGGATGAGCTTGCTCGTTCTTGCACTAAGATATTTCTCCTTATAAAGCAATTTGACCATGGCCGTGGTGGAAACCAAGCAAAGTCAAGGGTAGAAAGGCCTAGTTGTTCAAAAGAGACTACTTCTTTGGGAACAAAATGGTCGTGGCTGGGTCGACCAAGTCTTCTTATGGCATCAACGGTGAAAAATCCTTTCAATTTAAGACCCAACAAAGCCCAATAAAATCTGTCTCTTTTATTTCTTCCTATAAAATGAAAGAAGAAAAAGGCGGGCCCTGAAAAATCCCTGGTCCAACATAATCGCACCCATCGGCAGGGTCCGTTCGAGACAATCTGTTTCAAGGGATATTCTTTTTCTAGTCGGGCAACGGCCATCCCTCTTAGTTCTATAAGTGTCGTGGAGCTTCCTGGCGTAAGTCTATTCAACGACTACAGGAAGGCTCCTTCTCCAAGAGGAAGGCTTTACCGTTGGCCCGTCCTTTTGGTGAGCATTGTTTCACTACTAAAGATTTAAGAAGAGTTATAGCTTCATTTGCACCAAGAGAGCCCTTACGACCGGCCTAGTGCTTTGATATGTACGTGGAATCCTCCCTCTGGCCTAGGCTCCAGCTACGTACTTACTTGGTCATGACCGTCGACCAGAATTCTACTGCAAAGTTTTGCTTTCGCTCTTGGTCCTCATTTCTGGCGAAGGAGTAACTCTAGTTCTGAGTAGTACCAGAGTCACGACTTGCGACAACCCGGCCGAGGATAGATTCCATTTGCAAGCTTGTTGTGTAGTTCTCCCTGGTTTTTATGAAGCAACGGGCCCGTGACACTCCCTGGGTTTGCAAAAAGGAGTCTGGATAATGGAGAAGACTTCCATTATTTTTCATGATTGTCTTCTTTTGGACAGCGGTAAACTCATTTGGTACGAAATGTACTACAAAGGAGTGACGAACGAGCCTCCCTAGCACCTACAAGTTTCTTTTTGTTCCGGCCCAGAGTGAATTTGAGCAACATTCTGAACATAGTTGACCGTTAAAGGATGACATTCCCGGAAACAAGTGACTGTCAGTTCCGGAAGGACACTTGATGCAAATGACCTCAGTTTGGTTGGTCAAACTAACCTTGGCCTTGTCAGGGCTTAACAAATAGAATGTCAGTGGATCCCTCTCGTGGAGTTCCACCAAAGAAGCCCTTATTTCCTCAAACGGACTCGTCTTAAGGATCTCTGTCAAAGATTTCCATTTTTCTTCTGATTGAAGGAGGAATATTTGAGAGCGTCGAGGGAATCAAATACAGACGACAGACGACTCTCTGGCTCCTATATCATGGCTTTGACAATGCGCTTGCACGACCTAGACCAAGTTGATAGAATATTGGATCAAATGTGGAACAAACCTAGAGGGGATTTCCTTCGAAATAACTTGCCAAAATCCTTTTCCTATGACTTGCCTGGCCTTCTAAGCACTACACTTTAGATGGAGCTCCGTCAACAATGGAGAACCCTTGACCTTAGAGACCCTCACAAACTTGGATTGGGACTCTCTTCCTCAGTTTCCAAGCCAATGAGAGATTGTTTTCCATCGAAGTACGTCCATGTTTGTACGTGACGAATACAATATCCATCTTTTTCCATAATTGGCGCAGTTTTTATCCAATATGGAAAGAGTGCGCTCAAGGCCACCGAAAAGGTTTTTCAAAGAAGGTCCACTTTCCTTCGTTAGCCGAACTTCGAGGTTCTGCGACAATGCACGTAAGATTTACATATTTTTCCGATGATGGAGAGGGGTTCTTCCATCTCGGCCCACCTTAATCCCCGTTCGACTGGGAACCCAATCCATGATGCATAAACCCGAAAGCTCGGCTGATCAATGGCGATGACAAACCAATACCCGGTGAAAAAAAATCACTCATATTTCACTCTCGAACAGGTTCAATGGCAATCCTGAATCTTTAGGACCCTCACTACTCACTCACTCGCGGTCCAGACGCATCCTGTCTGAAGTTCAACTCAGAAGAGAGTGAAAGAACCTGAAAGGTACCTTCCCTTGTGCCATATCCCTCAAGGCCTAATATATAGAATCTAGAGGAGCTGGGATGGGCCCTTTTTGGGTGTTCCTGATAATGCTCAAGAAAGGATATCGATAGTTAAACTCCGCTCCACTCGGCTTTTTTAAAATGAGGGCAAAATCTCGATTTAACCATGCGTTGCAGATTTAAAGGTCAGCCTTGCAACCATTTAAGACCTTAATATGCTCATCCAGCAAAATGAAAAAAGCGTGAACAACTTGTTGAGTGAATGTATCTTTGAGGACACCGTCGCTTAAAACAGTTTTATCCATTCATTTGGATCCTCTTGTCCTTCGATGGTTCGGTTTGGAAATGCGAGCGAGAAGATGGAGGCGGAGGCCCAGAGTGCACTTTAAACGAGAGGTGTTCCATTCAGAAAAAGGAACGGAAACTGTTGAGTCGACACTTCTATTCAGGGCCAATTACGACGAGTCAACTACTTTTAGAAAAGACAATGGTGTTAGGATCCCTCTGAAAAAGGGCATTCTCGATGACCTCAGAGATCATTTTTGATAAGCAGAAAAGGGCTCTTACATCACTCTAGTTTCTCGATCCAACGGTCTGGTATGCAGGGTTTTTCCCCATTCTTATTAATTACCCGCTATTTGCCACAAGAATTCAGTTGGAAATGAATTGGATATCCCGGGTTTCCCATAAACCGTGTAACGGTGGAAAGAGAAACACCCTTGGGAATTTTCTAATTTTAGAATATTTATTTCTGGTTCATGAATGGGAACCAATCAAATGCAAAACGTTTGGCTTTGCTTTCGTCACTCGGTTGCCAATACAACTTGCCGATGAAAAAAGCGGGGGTTTCATTCATGAGTTCGATTCAGGATACAAAACTGCAATTCTATGTCTTTCTCATTGCAGACCATTGATTATACGTCCCCTAGGGGAGGGATATCCGTATTGACGTCAACTTCCTCTGAAGCCACATCTACCCTCATCATCACATCTGTGGGCAAAAGTGACAACGGGAAATACTCGTGCCAGCCAGCCAATGCCGATTTGGCCAGTGTCACGGTTCACATCCTTGATGGTGAGTACAAGAAATGTAATGTTGGTAATGTAAGAACATTTCATAGGCTATTGCATTGTTATATTGGGACGTGATCCATCAAGATAAGACAAGTTCCAATAGTCGGTAACACGGTAAACCAAGTTTGGTTTGACAGGCTCATCAGCCAGATCTGGTGGAAGAGACAAGCATGCATGGCAATGGGTACTTCACAATGAGAGTTGCCAATCCATGCGGGCATTGTATTTGTATACATACAGTATCCCTCATAGAGATAGAACATCCAGAGTGGCTATACCGTGGAGAAAAAATTGGCAGTTTTTTAACATACAAATTGGTCTTTATTTATACGTAATTTTTCATTCATGGCCTCTAGTGTGTTTTGCACGCTTTCAGAAAGTTCATTTCATTGTTAAAAAGCATGTATTTAGAAACGTACTGGGTTGCTAATATAACTTCATGTTTAGGAAAACATGGTCGTTTGCATGTGGAAGAAAATTTGAGATGGTTCCTCTTGGTTCGATTTCTCTTTGAACAAAGCATGTTGGGTAGTGGAACCATGGAACTAGTTGAGAGGCAGGACTGATTGAGATTCAAGAAGGAGGCACTCATGGAACGAAACAAATTGGACGGGAATGAGGACTGTCTGAGCCGACGAAACATCCTATGCATTCCTCGCTTTAGCATTCTGACATTCAAGGTCCTGCATTACTAGTGTTGCGTGTTGTCCTTATTGGATAATCTACGCATATAGTAAGTGTTCTTCCAACCTCACCACTGACTCGCAAATAAGTTATGGCTCTGCCCTAATTTATATACGTATGGAACACGATTGGACACTCTGCGTTTGGAGGCGCTTATGTACGTAGAGTGGACATGGGGCAATGTGGGGAGGGGTAACATATGATGTCTTGGAAACAAATCCTTCGTCACTCCCCACCTCCTCGCAAAGCAGTTCCCAATATCCGAAAATTACCTATGCATTACGTTCTTTTCTTGCCTCATTTTCCATGCACTCTACGCTGATGACCTTGCCCTGCCATGGAACACTGGAAGCCTTCGAATGGGGAGGGATTTCTTTGTTTCTTCTTGTTCTTTTTTCCTCTCTTGGCCAAGCAGGCAACACTACGTACAGAAGGACGATCTCATTTAACTCCTGTCAAAGTCGTTCCCTTTTGGGAACCCTGGGAAATGGAACATTGCCATGGGAACTCGGGCAAAGATTGGGAATCTCGTCTCTCTTGTTCAGAGCCATCCATCTCATTGGTTCCCCATTGGTTTATGGGCCTAAGTGCAGGTAGAGATGGCGAAATGAACTGGCAATTCATGGAACCATGTTCCCCCGATTGATTACACGAGACCAGCTTGAATTATGCGACTGTCATGGGCTGAATGCCGATTTTACAGTGAGTGCAGAATGAAAAAATGACTTTGCCTGACCTTAAATTTTCTTTTTTTTGGCCTTGTTGTTGTGGGTGAGTTTGACCACACACAACAACAGAATGTAGTAGACAGCAACTTCGTGGCTTCGGAATTAGATATGGTCACTTTAAACAAATTACATGGCATTCTTCTCGTCAAGCTGAAAGCCACTAGACTAATGCGATGCCAGATTTTTGTCATTTTCCACATTATTCCAGCCGGTTGCCCGACTCTAGCTCGACACTCATTCAATGGCATCAATTTTCACATTGAATATCAGACGATCCTTGTCCTAAATAACATTTCCCTTGACTGATGATCCACTTTAGGGAGATTTTTTTTCACCTGTCTGTGGTGGGTAATTGATTTATGCCCTGTCAGCGCTCGTCGTGGCCAAAAAACGACTGAGAGTTGGCAAAACAGTAGATGACAAAGTGGGCAAAGTTTTTCGGGCCAAAATAAGTCAAGCAGGTCAGACTTCTCAATGCTCAAAGGAGTATTGAAGAACATAGTTGAAAGAACATTTGCCGTCGACCCCTGTTTACCCCCGATTCAACGTGACAGGAACAAAAAGAAACCGTCTCGAGTTACGATGGCAAATTCCTTTTGTAGTTTCCTTGTTTCGTCTACTGTCGTGTTTAGGACGTCTGAATTTAAACCTACACAATATTAATGGATCCAACACATTTTCAATCTAAACTACTTATGGCTGAAATATCGCATTGTTCTAAAGTACAGGATATGTAACACTCGCTTGAGTTCTAAAAATGGCTTGTTATTTGCATTTCAGGTGAACATCATGCAGCGATTCATACAAATGCCGCTCTTTCCACACGGCAAGCTGCTTTTTCCTTTTGCCAAATCTCCATTCCAAACTTGGTGACTTTTCCGCCATTTGTCTTGTTGATAGTGTTCCAACTTGGGATCTTCAGGGTGATGACAGGCTGGACTACGCCTTCGACCTCAACTATTTATACTGTCACTCCGCCAAGAACATCGTAACGAGAATAACCGATTATGAGGACATCGCTCCTTGGGGAGCAACTATCCCAAAAGCAAGCTACTTGGAACATACCAGGACAATAACAAGAACCGAACCCCATCTTTGAGAGAGAATCTCGGACTCAATTGGTTCCTTTGGCAACAAGGACCCATTTCGAACGGAGGACTCACTGACCAGTGGTTCATTAATGCTCGTTAGGGACTTCATTTCCCAATGATTGGAAGGAAAACTATCCTGAAGAGTACCAACCATGTGAAAACTACTATCATTGCTTGACCATTCGAACGAAGAAAGAAGGACGAGCGTCTTTGTCGTGGACTTTTTTGTCTTCCCGTTTGGACAGAGATTAATTTGGTGGGAAAAAGGGGTCGTTTATGTCTCACCTGGCCCGGACAAGAAGCCATTTCCATTGTTGCTCTTGTCATCGTTGGAGGAACAACAGCTTTGCAATGTGGGACACGAGAGAATGACCTTCTTCAGATTAGAACTGGACTCAGACCCTGCCTACATGATAGTACAACAACAGACGACGTCGAGGCCTGGTTCACTCACTCTTTTCTCACTACATATCGGCTCAATAGACAGTACAGTACGTCCATTGTGTGTGAGGGTGTGCTTTTTTTGCCAGGAACAAGGAACAAAAAGGCGAACGATCCAGAAAGTGAAAAGAGACATGGAAAGACACTCTGGGATGGGAGAAGGAAGAATAAGAAGACCTTCCAAGATGCTGTTAAAGGATCGAGTTTTGCTCAACTCAATCAAAGAAGTTGGCCAAGTTGTCTGTGCTTGTTTTCGTCAATCAATGGACGTGGGTGTGTGAATGTTCCGTCATGTGTTGCATTGATCCATTCGAAATTGCAAATGGATAGAAACATTTTGTGTAGATGTTAAAGCGGAAACCAGTTGGTAAACTCTTGTCTATGAACGTCAAAACGCAAGAATTTACATACAAACAAACGAAAAGCCAAACGCCGTTTTGACTCGTGTGTTAAAATGTTAAATTGATCAATCAACCGTGATGAACCGATTCAAATTGTTGTTTTTCCATGCTTTTAGTGAGTTTTGAACCATCTACGTACCTACGTACATTCATCTATGACTTACTGATACCAATAAACTATAGATATTGGCCATTCCATCTGAAATTTTTCTCGTTCTTGCATATCAAAGTTGAAACAAACGATGTAAATCCTGGACCTCGGGAGACGAGTTCTCATTTTCAATGATGGACAAATGGGTTAGCAGATCAAGTCTCTCATTGGCTTGCCTCATCAAAAGCAAGTCGACTTATGTCTCTACAATAAATCTTCTGCAAAATGCAGTACTTGGGCCGGGATAAATTCGGGGTAACAATTTGTAAAGTCACGCCAAGAATGTTTGTAGGACTTCATGCACAAAATAAATGAGAACGAATGAGCGAGAAGTGAGAGGTGGAAAAAAAATCATCAGAAGCTGATACAAAATGCAATCATTGCTGAGTAAAAGAGGTTGAAAATTTTATTTCTCAGACAAATTAATTCCATTACATTTTTCAAACTCTACCAAAGTTAAAAATACAACTTCATGATATAGATATTGAAAAATGTTAAAATTATCGAATCAAATCGAATTGTCACGCAGCTTTAAGAATAAAAATCACGCAACCTACATTCGACATATTCAGTCTTGGTTACTAGCGAAGGCACCAACCACCTTATACATCTTTTAACAAACGTCATTGAGTTCTCTGAGTTCACGTCATTGAGTTTAATTAAAGTCTGTTGGGAGCATTAAAACTTTGAGGCTAATTTTCCTTGCCTCAAAAAAGAGAAACGAAACTCTTTCATAGACAGGAGAAAACTACGGTAAACTAAAAAACTCAATTCTTACGTTTACAAGATACTCTTCAAAATGTATGGTTAGATTTATTAAGAGATGGTTCTTCTATGACTTGGTTGAACCAATTCAATTCATTATGGAAAAAAACGTCTTTTTTAGGGACAATGCCATTTATCTCAAGAAAAGGGAAACATCTAAAACATTATCCGTTCAATATTAGTAACGATGCACAATCTACGTCATTACAATGTTGGCAGGCACCTTGGTTTCACCCAATGACAACGCTGGTTATTTAGTTCAAATGAAAATTTTGGAAGTGAGTAAAGAATTTTTTGAGGAAATGATTGAGTTTGAGGAAATCTTCCGAATTGGTCAACTTTTCGAATGATCTTAAAAAAAATATCAACAATCGTCAAATCTGGCACTTTAGTAAATGAATCCATTTTAATAAGGTATCTTTGTTTTAATAATCCATGTTTCTGAAACTGATATGGAAATATGAGAGTCAGGGAAGCAAGAACCAGACTGACCTTTTATGCAAAAAAATGAGTGTTAGTATCGTAATATTGAGGCTGGGAGATTATTTTTGAATATTTTTGAGACAAGTTTTAGTAGATGAGTTATCATTCACCGTTTTTTTCACAACACAAATCGAATTAAGCTACTTCATGGTAGGCCTAAGCAATTTTGAGGTGTGAGCATGAGAGCACACCGGGGAAAGATAAGGCAGTTGTCTTACAGGTAGCATGGGAAGTAAAATTACTAAAAGGAACTGACAAGGAGAAGACAAAGAACTGATCCTTGGTTGGCACAAACAGTTTCAGCCAGGCCTTGTACCAAATCAAAAATCCGGACACAAGAAAACATTCTGATTGTGAAAAGTGGCAAAGATGGTTGTCAAATCTTTTATAATGGTTGGAAAATATGCTGACTCAGTTTAGTGGCTAATTTAATTAGGATCAAGTGGCAGTCTTTTGAATCCAGACAATGCAGTCACTTGTGTGTGTAATAAATTGTTTATGGTAACGTTCAAGATAAAAAAGTGGAGCAATCCTCTTTCATATTCTCAATGTGGTTATGAATTGGCAACTTTAGATTTCTTCCTTTTACCCACTCTAAGATGCTCCTGGCAGGAAGGAAAAAATACATCTTTTTAATTAGGAGCTTCAAAAATCACTGCAGGGGTAAATAAAGTTGATGTAAAAGAATGACTTCTCCCTCGCCTATGACCAATGTGAAAAATAAAGATAAAATAGCATCACATTTTTTTGTGGGTTGCGGATATTTCATTACCGCTATAAGAAATGGGATTCCCTGTAAAGAAAGTTGATCATTAATTTTACTACATAAAATATAGAATTAACACTTATATGATATTTGGCCTACCAAGGAATTAGTGTTGGCAGATCTTTACCTACAACCCTTGAATAGTGGGTTGATCAGGAATAGTATTTAAAAATTTGTCAAATCCTGTCTTAAATTCTATTAGAGGATCAGCTCTTGCATACTTCCGACGAAAAATTAAAGCAGGTTTTACCCAAAACTCGATAAAATAGTTCTTTATGTCGTTACCAGAATAAAGTAATTTCATACAATTTTAATGGATTTGTCACTCCTTGAGACTCTCTTAATTATTTAAAAAAAATATTGATACATTATGGGTACATCCACATTCAACTCACACCACTTATTCTTCTTGTATATTCATTCTACTCATATTGTACTTGTATTTATGTTGAATATCTATGCCAAGTCTTCGTTGTTCAATAGAAAAGCACGTTGTCTGCAATTGGTCCCACGAACAAAAGGGCTTCTTTGCACTTGGACGTTTCTTTGGCACACAGCTTGGCGTCAAAGTTTTCTATATGGCGCCGTTTTTTGCTTCGTTCACATTCATTGTTCTCGATTCGATTCGATTCGTCTCAATTAGTACTCGACGTTGTCCAAGATTTATCAGAGAAGCAGCAAAAAACATGGATGGCTCTTGAAACTTTTCCTGGACAACTCCTCAAAAGTCGGAGATTATGAAATCATTCGGACAAGCTTCATGACTTCTTGGACATCACTGGTCTGAATGAAATCACATGGAAAGTCTGGCAGATAGTGAACCATTTTTGGACCTTGGAATGCAATTCATCAATCTTGTCCCCCCCTCCCTTGGATCACAAACTAGCAAAGAAATCTGATCAATTAGAGCAAAGACTTTAGATTAATCCACGGAAGAGATCGGTGTACGGAGGGTTGGAAAGACGATTTATCTGTCCCAAAAATGAAGGAGATTGACGTCAATTTCGATATGAAGCCCAATCAATCCTGAAAGAGAAAGTCCAACGATTCTTCCTATTACGTTATATTTCATAGAGTAAACAAAGAATTGTAGTGAATGGGTGACAAATACATATTTCACGGCATGGATAAAACATTCAAAGATGAAATTGGATTGCAGTAATACTGGCATTTAGTGCAAACGTCGGATTCTTGGGCTCGAATCCCTTGCTGCTATTTCACCTGCGTTCCATCAATCACGTGGGAACTTGGAGAAACTTGGAACCTCTCAATCGACCAACTTCTTCACTAAAAAGATCAATTCACAACTAGGTCATTTCCCTTTCGGCACTCCGAACCCACCCATGTCTATTTTCGTTCAATAAAGGATATCAAAAAGCAAGTTCCAACTCTTACCATGATATGTCCCAAGGCCAATGAGAAAAAGATCCAGATTACTTGGGTGGTCGACGGCCACGAGTGATGAGCTGAATTCGTGTGGAGGGATTGGTAATTATCTCCTAAGGGGGAAAACAGAGAAGAACGAGCATGAATCCCATGTGACAGATAAGATCCTCTTCAAAGACAAATGGTCAACTGATAAGTCCCCCATTCCCGAGTCATTGGATTTCGAGAGGGGTGGAAATGATCCAATATGTGTTCAACATGGTCCTCCTCTTCATCTTGCTCGAATCCAATCCAATCTACGTGCTATAACTCACCATGAATGACGTGAACCTTGACGTTGGAAGGAGTGACCAGATCACCTGCTCGACACGTGTAAGTGCCGCCATCCTCGGTTCGAGCTTGCTGGATAATCAAAGAGCTCACCGTGGTGGCCGCTTTGTTCGTGAGTACACTCACTCCTCCACGGGTTGAGGTGTAATCAATGGGCTGGAAATTGAAAAGAAGAAGTAGTAGAAAAAGTTACGAAAGTGCCATTTGATCGACGGGTTAAGCCAAAGTCTGGTTCCAATTCCGAGCGGATTCCCAGAGTCAAAAAGGGGCCTTCAACTTTGATGTTCCAATGGCTTATCTTGAGCGATGATGGAATGCTCTAGCATTCGGTTACAACTCAGGGGAATTGGGGTCAAGTACTGATTCCTTGTGAACGAGGCTTCTTCGTTTACTTAGTTGAGCTAGAAAATGTGGTTCGTTTGGTCTTGAATCAGGCCTTGCTTGACCGCTGAAGGACAAGATGTTCCTCCGTTCAGTCATTATTTTGGTCAAAATGGAACACACAAACACGTGCAAAGGTCCTCCTCCTCTTTTTTAAATCAAAACCCTTGACAAACACTAACCCTAAAAGGCTTTTCAATCAGACTGACTTCTTCCGGTGGAATCCTCCACTATTCATCAATGTCACCAGGGTTACAACTGAAACATTGTGTGTGGTAATCCTCCATCCTTCGCATATTCATTCATTGAGAGAAACTTTTTGCTCTCTCCACTCGCTAATGGATTGGCTTTTGTGCAAAATTCATCTCCGAGTAAGATCTAACATGCCCTTGGGCCTTCCAACTTTGTTCCAGGCATACATAGATATGCACGCTCCCAACACAAATACCCCAACCACCGAAAACCAACCAACGTTGCCTAGATACCTGATAAGTTTGGACCACCGTTCCACCCGTTTGCTTTTGATGGATAATCTGAGGGGGGCTTTTTACTGAACACTCTCTAAACTTTCCCAATGGCGAGTGAAATAAAAGAAAATATACACCACTTACATGACCATTGTGCTGCCATTGTACAATACTCGGTGGTCCAGGTGTGTGTTGAACGATACAGGTGATGTTGATGGTGCTTCCAACGTCGACGAACATCTCGGGTTTCCCGAGGATCGTGGCCACGGGCACTGCAACAGTCAGAAAACAAGATGGACCCATGAACAAAGTAAGCTCGTTAAAATCTGACAACGCTCTGTGATAATCCTTCCTCAGGACATTCCCTAAACTCGACCGTGGAGGCAACTTTTGCATTATTTGACAAGTTTTTATGGCTAGGAATGGTCGTTGGAGCCATTCGCGGATCGTAATCACGGCCAAGTTCCAAGTTGGTCGAGGTTTATGAACGAGTGTAGTGTCTTCGGGATGGTTTCACCGAAAGTATCGTTGCTCGAGGGCCATCAGGTACTAATTTAGGAAAGCACCAGATTCCTAGCAATATTTTTAAGATACCCTTGCCTTCAAAGTCAACCCTACAAGGAGGAATGAAGTACTGTAAGGAAGGCAAAAAGTACGATGAGATTGCAATTTTATTTATCTGCATTTGGCGCAGAATGGCTATCGATAAGGTTTTTTGTTGGTTGTTGGCACGACCGTTGAAGACTGTTGTTGAATATTCTTCACAATATTGGCAACATGCCCTCGTCTAGTCTGAATCGCAAGTCCAAACAAGGCTTTTCGAGGTTTCAAGGAGTGAATGTATGCAGCAAGGTTTTGTGCTAATCGACCTCCATTTGGTCTTATGTATGAAGAAAATAATTGCACTTAGACTTGCATGTGGTATTCCCAAACACACCGAGGTCCTTGAGGTTACATTCATAACCGGACTTTGCCCAAGGTCATTGCCATGAGCTCACCAATTAGAGGAGGTCTGCTTGGTTATGCTTCGCCATGCAGTGAATAATTAGTCTCAAACCAGGCGAGTTATACTTGCAACGCACCATTTTCTGCCAACTATAAATTCGTTAGAGCGGAGAGTGGGATAAGTTCATTAATTAATTCGGCGAATTTCGTCGTCCTCCGTCTTGAGGGGTGCGGAAATCTCCGGCAAATTTCCTTGGAATTTTTCCCATTTGCCAACTGCCTTGTCCCATGTTGGTCTAAAAAAGGTTAGGAATGTCAGCTCGACCAGCTTAAAGGAAAAGAAGGTCAAAAAAGAGCCAAGAGCAAGAGGCCTCTCTGTACTTTGTTTTGAATAACAAGTTGCTCTAGCATAAATGGCTTGTCAAATGGAGGGCTAATGATATGATAATAACCCAACCCAACCACGGCATTGTCTCAAGCTTGAACGAGCTTCAATGGCTCACTTATTACCACGCAATTGTAACAAGTGCGCCAAAAAACGATGCCAAAACTCTGGTTCGGCGGGTCCGATGGTCTTCGATGTGGTTGGTGCTGGAGGCTCTTCAATGTAATTATGAGCTCTAAAAGTAGATTGTGCTACCAGACGAGAAGAGTGATCTTGAGGCTGCTCTCAACTCTTTGCCTGGACCCCAAAACACCCCTAGTACGTACTAGTACTCTAGGGTCGTTGAGTATGGAATGTGAAGGGCCCCCAGTCTAAAATCTCGTCACAGCCAACAACAAGACAACTAGCAAACAGTAAAAAAAGCCAAGGAGGAAGGCTCTTCAATGCCACATAATAAAGGACCAAGATGATTAAACTTGTACTGCATACAAAAGCCCCTCATCTTGTTATTTGGCAACTAAGTCGAGGAGGGCGCTTAGCAAATTCTTGCTTTGTGCCAAGGCTAAGTTAGGTTTTGTCTGAGGTTAGTAGGAAATCAAAGTACGCAAGTGTTAGAAGAGTACACTCAAACCGGCTTACCACTGCCCGAAACCCGGATGGGAGTGGCGGGTGCTGAAAAGACGAAATGAAACAATCAGCGAGTGGACCGTTGAATGAAAGAAACCACTTTCATTTCCTCTGATTTACTACGACGCTTTTCTCGATGGTTGTCTTTCTCGTTTTGGGGACTTTTCTTTTTCTCAAGAGAGATCAATTCCGCAGCATTACCATTATCAGCGTTTCCAATTGAGATTGAAAGACCCCCTTTACTTTTTTCCCCACAAGTTCGACTTCACACTCACTCGAAGACCAATGACCGAATGGAACGATGAGCACTTTCCATTCCTAGTATTTTCCATGCAAGTCCATGGAGCCGATTTTGTTTGTTGTTGAGTACAGTATTTGGCCTTACCATTTCGTAATTGTTAATGAATTATCAAGCTTTCTAATTTGAGTTCAGATTGGTGATCAAAACCAGAGATCTGCCACAGAATGGTCAAATACTTTATAATTGCAAGTTTAGCTCGAGTACTCACAGTCAGCCAACGGTTTGGTCGTGTTGGCTTGACCTTTTGGCCATAAAGCAAATCTTACGAATGTTATGCTCGTTTCACCCTTTTGTGTCCACTCTGTGATAAACCTCGTAAATGCTTCCAATCTTTCTTGGCTTTATGACCGTGTACTGTGTGTTTATTTCTTCCCCTCCAAAATTTTACATTTGTGTACGTCCTGCACACCTGAATGCTTGGGAGCCTATTGGAACAGATGTTGGCATCCGAGCAACGAGAAGGTTTCCATATTGCACTATTTCTTCATTTAAAAACAATGTTCTGGACTGATTTATGAGCCTACAAATATTAGCCTTGATTTACTCTCTTCGTCCTCCAGTATGTCCTTGAGGATATATTTCTTGTCGCCATCTCCAATTTGGAGGATAGAGATCTGGAACGGAACCACTTAATGTGGATAGCATTAAGCACCATCCTCTCCGGATGCTTATTCACCACACTTGTAAATGTGTTTTCCAAGGTGCATGCAGTCAGTCGAGAATGAAGAAAACCACTTGATACCTTTCTCTGTCTCGACAGAGTGGTCGGTGATCGGCAAACCGTACCCACAACTCGACCCAAGGCCGGAGAAACCACCAAACGCCAAGAGCATTGGCAGAAAGCATGATCTGAATTTTAACCAGTTCAATATGTATGGGCATATTTACCAATAATGGCGTCCCTCCTTGCTGGTAAAAGGGACTGAGGGAAAGAGTTAAGAAACTTTGGGTCGATCGCGTTGCTTTCTTTCCCATTCACAATAGACTACTCAACCGTTGGTTGAACGGGATCGGAATTTGGATTTGGCATGTTATTGTAAAGAATGGGCCCCATCAGTTGGCGAGTTGGCAAATGATCAAAATTGAGATCGCAGACTTGGTCTAGCAGGAAGGAGGAAGAATGCTCAACGGAAACCCAACGATCAAGGAGTCTCCTGAAGGTTTAGTTTTGCTAAGAACTACAACAACTGCTGTGGCAGGCATTCGGGGCACAATGGATTTACCTCGTTTTTATGGCCCAGTTTGATGCGACCATGGTTGTTGTGGTTCTCTTGAGACCGGCTCACCACAAAATTCAAATTTTCCACCTTCATACAAAAAAGTTCCGCAATGCCCAATTGACTTGAGCAAACTGTTCCACGACGACAACTCTTCAGGAGTTTGACATATATCCCATTCAACTTGGAGCGTGACTCAGACCAGACGGTGCTAAGGACGTCTTGGAGAGACTTGGTTGGTTTCGATTATCAACACGTTAACGCGATGCCGCCTCTCACACTGCATTTTTTGGTAATCCAATTCTGCGAACCACTGATCACGAGACCGAGATAACACGGTATCACTTGTTCATCGGAAGGCCAAAATGGCACGAACTCGGCCAAAGTTTTGTCAGTGGCTCTTTGAGTTGGTTTTTTTCAACAAAGGAGCGTGTTGTACATAAAGGGCCCGTAATGGGTATGAATCGTAATGTTGTGGCTGAAGTAGGCAGTCGAAGTTTGCGGCTTAGCTTTGGCCAAAAAAAAAAGGTCAGTGAGCTGAAGTTCCATGGGAGAAAGCCATTTACTTCAATCTGACTTCTTATCGGCTTGCTATTTCTTGCCTGAACATGGGAACAACCTACGGGGGAAACATAGCCCACGTAAGTCTAAATGACCAAATTGGAGATTTTCAGGAAAAACCAACTCTTAAGCAAAATCTTGACTTCTGCGCGATGAGCTTTGAGTTCCCCTGGCAACCATCTCCCACAATACCAAGTAAAATGCGGAGATAGTTGGACCAATACCCTTTCTCATTGGAAAGATCAATCCATTTGACTAGAGAAAAGACGAGACGTTGTTGATCCAAGTTCCGACTGGATCCATATTTCTTCCTTTTCTTTGGGGTTGAAGGCTCAGGTCATAAGATATGCGGGGAGCCGAGATCTCAACAATCTAAGAAAAAGAATCATTCCCAAGCTTTATGTAAACGACCGTGAAAAAGTGCTGCCCCGATTGGAAAGAGCGTAAACCTCTTAGGATGGAAAAAAAATCTAGTCAGCCTCGATTTTCCCATCAGCTTTGGAACCGTGTTCATCATGCGTAGAGATTTAGTACGAATGAGAATACCTTAAATCAGACCGATCATCGCATCGCAGACAACTGAGACCAGCAAGCAACGAAGATCAGACGGAGATCGCCTTTTGTCCAGTAGAGCGATTCAATTCACTACCATGGAGGAGGGTGGCCTAGGAAAAGGTCTAATTTTCCGCCCCATTCGCCCGGGAGACTTTGAAGCCCTTCTTTACTTTTCCTTCTTCCCATCTTTCTGGGACCAAAAGCTGAACACCGACTGAATGCTCGGCCAAACTGAGTCGTGGTCGGACTAGCTAGACAGAACCAGACTTGGGCACAAGCCCAGACATTCAAAAAATAACCATATCAACGCGGCGGTTGGACCACATTGACTGTCCATTGGTTGAGGAGATTCTCAAAAGAAAATATTTAATCTTGCTCCATGTGTCATAGTAAGACAAACATGGGTGTAAACACCGTTAAGGTATTCATTTGAGACAGGACAAGTCACTTGTCAAGATTATGGGACAACCTTAAAGTTTAGACCACCTTTAACGAGCCCTTTTAAAGATACGGAGGGGAGCATTTTAAGGCGTGTCTCTGAAGGAAGAATATAAAAAAAGCACGATCTTGACTTCATTCCTTGATCTTGATGTATTGTATAGAAAGAGTATGTATTTAAAGCTTAGGGAATTGGACATTCCAAAAACCCCTCTTTGAGTTGAGTTACTGATCTTGTCAAACATGGTTCCATGTTTCAAGGTTAAATGTGCAGGGTGAATTGTACATTTTCAAATAAAGCACAAAAATGATGTTTGTTGCAGGTTCGTGTACAGTAATATTTATTCATAGAGGAAATCGGTCTTTTTTATACAAGTTGCAGTTCAAAACATAATGCTAGTTCGTGCTTTCAACAAACCAAGAAGCACTGGAATCATGGAGTGGGAGGCTAGCAATGAGAATAATGATTTCCAGTAAGAACAATTCAATTACGTTCTTCTGCAAATGAGACCTTGTATATTTTGACAAGATTACGTATTTCAATTTTCAGCTCAATTGAACCTCGGAGTCAAAAGTTCTGCTCACTCAAAGCTCAGTGCAAATCCTACCGAGAATTAAATAAACTAGCCCTTTTGTGGTAGTCGTTTTACCACAAAAGGGCGAACTCATTCATTCTATGCTCTCTTCAGTACATAAGTTTGAGAAGGCATAACTTTTCACTCCGGCATTCGATTGGGCTGAAATTTGAAATACGTGTTCTTCTCTATGCAAGCCAGTTTCATTTGCAGAAGAACGCAAATGGTTCGTTTCTGCTGGAAATCATAATTCTCATTACTAGCCTCCCACTCCATGATTCCAGTGCTTCTTGAACAAACATATCGCGGTCAATACGAGGTCACTCGTGAGGTATTCTATTACATTGTTTGAGTATTTTTCAAATGGATCTGAACATCCTTTTGAAGTTATACGTACATCATGAATTCGTTTTTTGCGTAAGGAATGAGGTTTTGAACATTTTTGCCATGGTTGCATCTGTTCATGATTTTTGTACTTGCGGCAGATGAGGAGCGACAACATAAAAACTTGGCACACCCCATTGGTCATGATGAAGGTACTTTCTAGAACCTAAGAATTGCCATAAAAAAATGCCCTATGGACAAATCCACTGGTTCAG
This sequence comes from Tigriopus japonicus, assembly GCA_010645155.1. Classification (NCBI taxonomy): domain Eukaryota; kingdom Metazoa; phylum Arthropoda; class Copepoda; order Harpacticoida; family Harpacticidae; genus Tigriopus; species Tigriopus japonicus. The sequence continues at coordinate 1,056,046 of CM021323.1, forward strand.
ATTTTCGCCCCTTGAGATCGATTTGTTGGTAGGACCTTTTCCTTACTAAAAAAAAGCCATACATGACGACATTTTTGTTGGGTTCATGTTTCAACTAAGTGTGTGAAATAAATTACAAATTCAGCACCTATTATTTAAGTTTCACATTACCACGTTCTACCCTGTACAGCATGTATGTGAAAACAGGATGTAGTGAAGTTTGTACATTCATTCCGTTTCAAGACGAAACCAAAACAGGCTACACCCTTTGCTCTGGTATATATCGTGAATTTAAATTGATAACATTGAACAACCTCCAGCTGAAAAATGTGATATGTGAATTGTGAGTCAAAACAGGCATCTCAGACCTCTGAGTTTCAACAGACTCGAGGCCACATTTGACATTATTTGGCAATGTCGAATGAAGGTCTATCCTCTGATATTAAACAAGGATCGAGGTAGCCGTCATTTTCCCTTGTACTAATGCCCTGAATATCAACCAATTTGAAAGAGGTCTTAGATCGTGAGATTGAGACCCTTGTCTGAGATTTTATTCAGCCTTGAAGTAATTTTAAAATACTCCGGAGTTGGGACAAAAGTCATGAGGGTATTGGATCATTGTAACAATGAATATGGCAAGTTCATTCATCGGCAAGACGTCCTTGAAAAAAGGAACCTTGGAAATGTCTCCAAAAAGACAAAAGAGAATGTGTCTTCCTTTCTGTCTGCATTTCTGTCTTTCTCTTTCCATCTTCTTCGCCTCTCTTTCATGACAAAGGGTTTGAAATAATTCCAACAAAAAGTGGAACGAAAGAGAATTGTTGAAGAAAAGCAAGGCCTCGAAATGAGGAACGAGAAGATGCATCAATCGGGGATTTTGGATCACGTTTAGGTCGTCATCTCCGGCTTTGCCTGTGTCCGCTTTTAACAGTATTCTTCATCCACGTTCAAGTGAGTGAGCACCAAGAGAGAGAGAAAGATAGTTATGCAACAAATCATGACTAGGAGGAAATTCCGACAAAAGTGCACCCAAACGCAACTTTAGTCCTGACATTGGGCGGCAGTCGGGAAAACCTTCCCACATTTGAGGTTCTACATTGGTGGACATGGACAGCTACCTAGGAAGGCACCAGATTGCATTGCGAAAGAGCCTTGATCCAAGAATATGGATCATGGATTGTGATTGAACATGTGAAAGTATTTTGCAAAGAGAATCTACAAACACTGACAAAGGTTCCACCTTTTTTGAGCGAGAGCTTTTGTACTTTTTGGCAGATTTGAGCAAACTTCAATTTGGCAGTCATGGTGGATATATTGATTTCGAGCCAACTCTTCCACGAAAACAAAGTAAATTTAGTTGTATTGGTCTCCAACTTTGTCTCTAAAAAAGAAGCATAACTGATTACAATGAACGAATTTGGAGGATAGTCGATTCGGTGCATTAATTCTGGCTAATCCCGAAAGGAAACGGTCTGTGCTAAAACTAACGAGTGTGACGATTAACAATCATGGCGCTTTCAAGTTGGAATTCTGCCACTCAAGAGTTTGCTACTTTCCCAATTCCAATTCCAATACATCCATGTGGACCATAAAACAAACCATTTACTCCATAAAAACGAATATCTTTCCTTTAAACATGTTTGTGTTTAATTCAGTTCCTTTGTTGTTCTACTACGTGACGCTTGTAATAATGCCCTTAAGCAATCATTGTTAAATACTAAATTCAGTTTAGGTTGACCTTGAAGGAAAAGGAGTTTCCTAACTCACAAGTTTGGGGGAAACAAACTTATTTAGAGCACTGTTTGCCAAGTATCACCCAACTGACGGCTCCCCAAGTTTCCCCACGGAGCTTTCATCTTTGCATTGGGATGCCACTCCTCTGAGCACCCTCAATAAAGTTCATGGGCATACATTTTCAAATCAAAAGATATGGATGACATTGCTTCAGCCATCTCGAGTTGTGCACTGGGTTTGTTGCAACCGGAGAGCCTTGAGAAGCAGAGTAGGTTCACCTATTTAAGAGAATAGTTTTTCTTAGTTTTACCTACTTAGAACATGCTTCACCTTGATAGGTCTTGTATTAAAAACGGAATCATCAGTCATGTGATGAACTTTTGTCGTTTGTCGAACAAACCATGTTTGTGCTTAGTTCCAGCCAATGCCTGCTTTTAAACGATTTTACAGCTCAGGTTATTTGGCAAGATAATCCCCGCTTTATAAATTGTAGAAACCTCTAGTGTCTAAGTGGACCAATTTCAATAGCACAATCAAGTAAGTTAGAGAGAGGGCCTTGAAGTATATTTTCACTTGAACCTTCAGTGTCAATAAATAAGACACATTGTGGTAGAATTAATTAACCCTTCTAGAATATTTTTTTTGGGTTGGTTGCGGATTTTCTACTACCGCTGCAAGGAATGTGATTCCCTGCAAAAATAAATCGTAAATGAGATAATTTAAACAATTTATATTTATACGAAATTTGGTCTACCAACGAATTATATGATTTCAATACTATAGTTTCGTTTCTCCAAATCAAAATTAAATTCCAGTTTTATGTAGAATGTTCTAAATATTTGAAAAAAAACTGGTAAAGGCTATCAATGTGAACCCATTTCAAACGAATTTTCAAATATGCTCAATCAGGATTGGTCGGTAGTTTTTTTTTCCCTTTTTTCAAATCTAGAACCACAATTGAATTTACGTCAACAATAACGAAAGATGTATCTTGAAACTTGTTTTCTCCTCAATCCCAAAACAAGGTTGATACTAGAGCGCTATAATAATTTTATTAAAGCGCTCTAGTTGATACAAGTTTTTTGAGACCAATGAGGTCAAATATCCAAGTGAAACACCGGAAAAGTTATCAAGGAAGAATCAATGCTGTGACAACTCGACAAATGACAAACTTACTGAGACAGTTTCATTGTGGTTGGATTGAGTCTTGGAGCCAAGTTCATAGGGGCAATGCAATGCATTTTAAGGAGATAAAAGAAATTACCCGATCTTATCAAGACACTCGGTTGCCGAAAAGTCTTGCTTTCGTTTATTCTACATTTTTAAAGGTGGTTCAGGCCCCTTTTTAAATTTGTTTTGTGCACCCATGCACTTTAGTGTCCGGCCTCGGAGACAATCAAAATGGACTGCAAAGTGCACTTGACTTTGTCCTTAGGATAGCCTTTGCCATACGGCCTTCTAATGAATAAAAATGACAAGGTTGCAATTGTCACTGGGCTAAAAAGCACAATATCAAAACAGATAACAACATACTCTCCACTAAGAGGTATTCATTAATCAAATGAGGAACGTGTCTAATTAAATTATCAAGTGTTTTTATAAGCAGCCAAAAATTTTCAAGTTATTTTTGTCATGTCCAAACAAGAAACACGATTGATAAGCGCCGTTTTTAATAAAGTGGGTTCAGCAAGGGCAATTCTCGAATGTTCCTAGAAAACGTTCAATGAGGACATTCTTCAATCATTCTTTTCTTTTAGTGGGTGGTGAGTTTTGTATATTGTCAGCATCATTTGTCGTTGAGTTTAACAAATGTGTGTCAGTTAATCTTGAACTTGCTCAATTTTTCACTTGGTTCTTTAAACGCGTAAGGAATAGAAAATTGTTTCACTTGACACAACATGGTTGTTTCAATTGGTGCATTGAAATAGCCGGTTGATGGGAAACTTGCGAGGATCTCATTGGAAAAGATGTGACTTTTGAAAATCCAGACATACATCGGTTAGATATGCGCAGAGTGTAACGATCATGTACTCCACCTCGTACAATGTTTACTTCCTCCCTCCGGCAGAACGCCTTACAGGGTGTCCCGTAAGAAAGCATGATTGAATAGAGGGAAACATGCTTGCAATGATCGTGTCAAGTAATTAATTTGTGTCCAATAGGAATAGGAGGATTAAAAATAAGGTTTTAAGACACTGGTCACAAACCAAAGCAACATTGTTCAAATCCAGAGCAATGTTGCTGAAAAGAGAGCAAAAGAAATGCAAAATCAACACCAAGCAAAAGGGATTGCTCATGAAAGGTCGAAAAAGATTTCTGTGGAAACTGACAGGTGATCCCAATTCTATCTTTGAGAATTCATTTACGCCAAAAAGTAAGTATGTTTAAGTTTGTGATTTGACAAACGACCCGTTGGCCATTCAAACGGATTCCACTTTGAATCCCTTTCAAATTTGACAAAAAAACTCAGAAACAGCTCTCACTTGTGTTTTATACGTGTCCCTTTCAGCTTAAAGGTTTTGTTTTGGTTTTTCATCAATTGTCACATCATGATCGAATGATGAGAATAGATAGCAACGTTGAGTCCTTGATATTGTTCAAAGCGATTGGCAAATATGTTTCATTCGTGATGTTGAGCTCTCCGCATTTGAAAGTTTGTCATTGCTTACAATCTTCAATTCAGGTGAAAAACATTTCAACTTTTAGTGTCTGCTCGACAATTGTGGCTAGAAGTTTTTTGGGACTAAATGGAAAGTGTTTGCCGTTTCTGCCAATCTTTCATAACGTTTTTTGGTTCAAGCTAATCTAAAGATTTCTCTCCCTAAGGGAGACTCAATCAGGGGTTGGTGAGAGGGGAAACATTATTTTACCCTCAAAAAGCTTTGGAAAATGTCTCAAGGGATTTAAAATATGACCGTGATGTTCATCGTTGGACGATTATTGCGGAAATTGATGATTTTGGGACAAATATTAGCTAGCCATTTTTCTCCTTCACCCATGTACTTCTTTAGATCTGGCTCGCGTGTTACAAGCTTTTGACGAATATATGGCAACTGATGATGAAGTGTCTATTGTTTCTGCTTTTGATACTTAATGTCATTGGTTAGACAATTAAAATCTTAATATTAAAAATACAATTTTCATTGGAGAAAAAACTTTTGTCGGTCGTTTTCTACCAAATCTAACAGTTCCTGAAAAAAACGCTGGTTAAATGATAAACGTTTTCCAAGTTATCATGCTTGGTCCCAAAGGGCTTTGGTAAGCTTTGTATCTCGTCACTTCATAGGATCAGTTTCAGGTCCCTGCCTAACCATGGCACGTTGTTCCTAAGATTCAAATGCAGGATGATCCTTCAAGAGACTTCTTTGTCCATCTCATGCTCTTACCGAGCGAAATGGATCCAAAATGGGCCATAGCTTCGCTTTTTGTGACTTCTATTCAGACACTCTTTTTTTCAACGTACTTCTTTGCATTTCACTTTGGATGGTCTGTGTTTCAACACATGTGCATACTGTTGGTAAAACTCGTACTACATAGATCCTGTACAACAGGAAGCGAAGGAAGTATGTTGGAAGTCCCATCAAAGTATGCACCGTGAAATGGTTGAGTCACAATGCCAAAGAGCGGATGACATCTTGTTTCTTTTTGAAGCAAATGTTCATGATGCTGAAAACTTTGGAGACTGTGCCTTTGTTGAACATTAGGTAAGGCATGATTCTTACTATAATTCCCATTCTTTGAGGTTCATCTCATGCTTTATTGAAATTATGACACCTAATCATCAAGTCTAGTGAATAAATCTTCTTGTAGAACTATGATTTTTGCCTCAAACACGAAGTTTCTTGACATGAGACTGACTTTAAGGCCATTTGATCAAAAGTTGGTTGCTTCATTATGTAAACCAACGTAAACATTTATTTTTTTGGGGGGGGGGAATTCTTTAATGGAGTTATTTTCTTTTCCATCACACAAGTTTGAAAACTGAATCTTGTAATCTAAAAGTTAGCTAATGCAGTCAAATCTGGGAAATAATACTCGGTAAGGGAATATCTCTTGAAATTATTGTTAAAATTTGTCGCCCACTACAATGTTCATTCAGAGTATAACTGTTGATTTTGTCTATATTTTAAGTACTTTCCAAAAAATCCATTATATAGGAATAACTCTTGGGCAAAGAATAATGCTACCGAGTGCTGATAATCAACATCACACTTTTATCCTGCTTTGACTGTAGTAACAACTAAATCATCTTGTACGTAGTCACCCATAAACTGGTCTTTATAAGGGATGGATTTTGTAGGATGCAACTTACCCACAACTTTGAGGTAGAAGTGATATGATGTGATTGGCTGAGTACTAATCTGGCACTCATATCGCCCTTCATCTTCCATTTGAGCGTTGCGAATCCGCAGGATCCAATGTTCCAAGGTCTCATCACGATCCAATTGACTGAAATCCTCCTCGTGAAGAGCTTGGAATCGTTGATCTGAGGTATAAGTATACCGACCGGAGCTAATGATGTTCAAGTTTTCATCTCGAAGCCAGGACACCTGGAAAAAAAGTATTGCTTTTTTTATTGTAAGAGTTCATGAGTACCGGGGACATCAATTAACATTTTCATGGCAAAATCTAGGCCGACCTATTTTTTTGCATGGCCTACAGAATCAAGGTTATTCATCTCTGAGGGACCATAAATGAATGCCACTCAATTCCCACGTGAAATCCCGCTAACTAGTGTTTATTACGCATTCAAATATTTATAAAAGGTAGACAGGTTTCAATATCTGGGGACTAATAACTTTTGTTGGCCTTATCAAGGTTCGACCGAGTTCCTCAGGTTCATTAATTCTATCCAGATGACTCAAGGTAAAGAAGAAGGCCTGGAAAAATGCTCGTCACTTTACCCTTGTGAGCCCACTAAAGCTTCAAACTCGACTAAATTTCAAGTGGGGAAATTCGGAGAGGATCTATCCCCAATCTGTGGTACATCTTGGCGCCATCTTTCCAACTAGTTGGTCCAAAACGAACTCTTCCCAAACTTCATAGTCCATGATTCCGAATTCTTTGCCGTAACGCTTCTTTTTTAACTTCCGAGCAAAAAGTTTTCTCATTCAGAATCACAGAAGTGGCCTTTTTCCAGGCGGTGAGTGAATAAAAAGAAACACCCAGCTTCGCAGTTACAAATCCAATTTAAGGATGTCAAACTGGACCCAGTGAGAAAAAGCGGAACTTGAATCGGTCACATTCAAATATTTAGAGTATGTTTATTCGGAGTTTGTTTCGCTTTGAAGTCTTAAAAGCGCTAGCAATTGTTCCTTTTCAGACAAAAAACAACTACATCGGGTGTTCCGTTCTGTGGTGTCCTTAATCGGTTCCTGAGGATCCCCAAATGAAACAATGAGCCTGGTTACTTCATTAATGTGTGTGTTGGGAAATGCCGCAAAAATAGTCAGCAATGTTGCCCCCGTTCATTGAGCCTTGGCAGAGGAATATATTTGCTCCGTTCCGTTGTTCAGTCTGAAATAGGGAAGTGATGTTCCACTCACTCTGTTGAGAGGGTCGTTGGTCGACTGATTTGCATTAAGAGTGGCCACTGACTTTCAATAAAGATTTGATGCAGCGCTCTTCTTTCCAACTCGTCAGTCATCCAGGGTCTCAGGCACTGTGAGAAATTCAAGGAAGAGGGTAAGAGTTTCTGAATTTTTCAGAAAGGATAAAACTCAATATTCCTTGGTTTAAAGACACTCCTGGGAACTTTAGGCACTTTTTGAACCAGTGAAATGAGACAAAGGCGTGATCCTTGGAGATGAATTCGAGACATGCACTCCCTCGAGCTCCATAAATTCATTTCTAGTTCAAGGATCCTCATACGAAGGTCGTTGCTTGCTCTCTCCTATAATGTCATGGAGATTCTCCGTTCAGTCAGTTTGCATCCACACTACCAAAGTCGAAAGTGAATTTTGGTCCAGAAGACGAACGAATCGTAAAAAAACGACGAGACTTTGTGACAGGAATCAACCCCTTTAAGAAGTGGCAGTTATACGAATAGGGACCAAACAAGCTTTACAACAGTAGTCTCTTTGACTTAAGAACCCATTTCTTTGAATTTTGACGTGCCGAAACTAGCTGTACGAGGTTTATCTAGATTGTCAAACCAGCCAACGCCTCTTCATCGATTCTTCAAAAAAGACCGAGCCAAGTGCCAACATAATTTCAAAGTTTAAATTTTCATTATGTAGTAATGGTAAGAAATAAACAAAAATATTGATTTCTTATCGAAATGTGATCAATCGTAGTCACCTTAACTTTATAGTGGAAAGACAGTGTGAGCAAACTCCTCAAATGGGATAATTGTACAATTATGTTGAAGTGATTTCAATTTTGCTTCAACCAATCAAATGGTCCTAACAAGTGCACCATAGTAATTGCAATGAATTTGGAAGACACCTTGCAAAATGTTCTACTTCCTACCACACAATCTTGAGTTCATCGAACCAAGTCATTAAGAAGACCTATTAGTATTTATTGTTCCATAACATGTCATCAGCAGGGACGGGCAAAAAGTGTAAAAATACTTTTGGTAACGTAAACACATTTATTTGCCTTTTTGCACTTTTCGCCTTTATTTGCACGATTTTTTTTACGAATTCGGCCTAAAATGAACAAATTGTTGCGAGTTTGCTATTTCTTCTTTGAAAATGTTTACTTTTGGAAGATTTTTTTTCAAATTTGAAAAGCAAATCTGAATTTACGGCTCCCTAGCATAGTATTGATTACTACTACTTAGATATCTAAATTTTGCTCTTCAAGATTGAAAAATAACAAGCAGATGACAAGAAAGTATCTGAAGCTTTTTGTTTCAGAAATTTCAGTTTTTTTGCGAATCTTTTAGATTTTATTTGCGCTTTTTTGGTTTTTATTTGCGCTTTTGACTTTTTCCGCATTTTATTTTACGATTTTGGGCTGATTTTTGTGCAACTTTTAGTAACTAAAAGCTTCTTTTGATTTGCACTTTTTGCCCGTCCCTAGTCATCAGTAACATCAAAACATAATTTTTATACTGATGTTCTCTAACATTCAGTTGCTAAAATGCGATTGGTGAAATTTTATCACATACTCGAAGCCTGCAATTCACAAAAGGTCAGTTGTTGAGGCCATTTGGAAGTTTAGTTCATGGAGTGGGAGGCTAGCAATGAGAATAATGATTTCCAGTAAGAACAATTCAATTACGTTCTTCTGCAAATGAGACCTTGTATATTTTGACAAGATTACGTATTTCAATTTTCAGCTCAATTGAACGTCGGAGTCAAAAGTTCTGCTCTCTCAAATTTCAGTGCAAATCCTACCGAGAATTAAATTAACTAGCCCTTTTGTGGTAGTCGTTTTACCACAAAAGGGCGATCTCATTCATTCTATGCTCTCTTCAGTACATCAGTTTGAGAAGGCATAACTTTTCACTCCGGCATCCGATTGGGCTGAAATTTGAAATACGTGTTCTTCTCTATGCAAGCCAGGTCTCATTTGCAGAAGAACGCAAATGCTTCGTTTCTGCTGGAAATCATTATTCTCATTGCTAGCCTCCCACTCCATGATTTCCGTGCTTCTTGGTACAAGCATACAGTGGACAAATGTATGAAGATAGAGTAGAAATAACAGTCTTCGATCAAATTCCGTTTTCCAGTAGCAAAAAAACGCACAGAGCATGATTATTTCTACTCCGTCCTAATTTGCTACACCTATGCTTCTAATACGATTCCAAAAGCCCCCAACCTTTGACCTCTATATTGCTGAAAGAGTGTGACGATCTTTGTTGCACTTTTTGAGAAAAATGCGCACGCTGGCACGCACGTGTTCAGTGAATGTTGCCCCGATTCATCATGAATCATGATTGATTGATGACTAGGGCCCAAATTACAAACTTTTACATAAAAATGACCGAGAGAACTTGCTCCAATTTGCATACGAAGTGAGAGGTACATCAATGGTGTCATATTTCTACTACTTCAAGATGCGGGATATGGGAGGGGGTGGGAAAAGACACAGTTACGAGTGTCTCAGCGGGAATTAAGAAAGAAGGGAACTATGTACCGGGACCACCTACCGTTTTATTTCCCAGATTGTACACCGCACACTGGAGTCGAACCTCTCGACCTTCAATGGCAGTGATGTTCTGAGTCATGGACCTCAGGTTGAACCTCGGGTTGGCATCGGTCTCAGCCATTGTGGGTTTGGACGGAGGCGTCGTGAGTCCAAACCCGTTGGGCAGGATGGCAGCTGCCGAGGCTGAAAACTGAAAATGGCTCGGGTCCATTAATTCCCCCGCCTGAGGATCCTGCTCCACGAGACGTGCAGAGGGAATTCCCAGCAGACAAAATAGAATCAGACCTGAAAGGTAAAGTCAGGTTTATGAGTCACCAACATCTATCTATCTGTACGGCGGGATGTTATTGTATCAATAAATTATTCCCCACCCAAACGTGAGCGACTTCTTCGGGGGATCTATTTATCCACTACCCAGGAAGGAGCTAGTTCTCGATCTCTGTGTTGCGTGGAATGGAAAGCTACTTGTTCTGGGTTAAGAACCCCCCAAGTGTTGGCTTTGTGTGCAACCGGGAACTCATGATGAAAAAGTGATTCCCCGCTGGTCCCATATCCCCGACAACTGGTTGGTTGTGTGCCATCCAGATGAGGAAAAACTATAAATAAGTATTGAAAGAGACAATGAAAACGAAGGCCAAGAGGAAGAAGATGAGCACCGCGTACTCACTCGATGGCGTCAAACGATGATGAAGTGGTTCATAATCAAACGCAGAGCTGCCAGCGAGTCAGCGATCTTATCTCCTTTTTTGGTGACGCCTTTGTGGAAAAGGAACAAGATCCAAACCCCATGGGATCCTTAAAATGCTTGATATTCAGTTCTACGAACGTACGATGGAGACTCGAGTCTGGCTCGCAGCGCAAATATTTGAGGGCAATGATGAAGGAAACATGAAAAACGCTTTAAACCCAAATTACATCCGCCTAGAGCCCCGAGGTCTCGATCCAATGATCTTGTATGTATTGGTTCTAATGGCTTTCGGTTTAGCAAGGGTTCTTCCAATCTTTGGCAAGTGACAACAGCTGAAGGGAAGGAAGACACGCAGCGGGAAAATATTGCACTCCAACTGTCTCGGTGGCAAAATCTGCACTATATGAAAATTTTAGTTCTATTCAAGCATGTTTTTTTTTATATTTGAACCCTAGTTAAATGAGCTAACTAGGTCAGAAAAAATAATGGTACATAAGCGACGTAGTTTGTTTTCATTTGCTAGAAGTTGCTCTGAGGTGAGTTACAACCATTTATAGCGAGAACGTAATCTATAGGTAGAAAGTTTTTTTTTCCAGTGAGTTCGATCTCACTGAGGCCACGAAAGTTTCCCGAAAACAAAATGACAAAGTTTCCTGTTCCTGAAGGCTGGAAGAACATGGGGCACGAAATTTATTTGTTTTCCTTTCGATAGAGAGTAAATGTGCAAAAAGTGAGTTGGAAGCAAATTTTCGAGATTGCTTACAGCATCATTTTTGTCCATTTCCAGTATGAGAAACGATCAATCCAAGCATGAGTAAGTAAACAGGATTGTTGTTTAGCAGGAACTTTTCATCTACGTAAATCGATTTGGTTAGGTTTGGTATCAAGATTTATTCTGAAAAGAAGCTTCAGGTGACTGGTGAGGGGTTAGCGTCCCCTCAAATGGCCATAAATCATGTGGGACTAAGTTCACCCAATGTCAGTTTAAGTAGTTTTTTTGCCTATCTTGAACTCGGTTCGAAAAGAGTGAATTTACCGTTGACCTGGATTCATTTATGAGCACGTCTTTTCTCGTCTTTCAAATACGTAAAAAGGTACACTCTCAAATGGATGCCAAGGCACAATTGGAACTTTTATTGCCCGACATTTGACCTCACAAAGCACATATCAGAGCCAAAAAGAGATTGTTACACAACTGTTCATGTTCTATCTTTTTCCAATAAAAGCAGAGTCGGTCCAACAGGATTTTTGGCCGGATTTCACCGTCCAATTTAAGTTTATCTTTCACGAATATCTGAAATGGCAATTTCATTTTCTGGGCCAAACTCGGCCGATTTCTACCCATGGGCTCAGTCCTCTCACTACACGACCCATCTACTTATTCCACTTCACTGTCCGTATTCTGCTAATCCAACGAATCAAATTTGGATGCCTCCTCTCTTTCCCTTTTTCCCTTGTGTGCATACCTTTGCTCCTTTAAATTTGAAAAAAATGAAGATTGCCTGTTTTCAATGCAAGGAGATTGAATCTAAATTCATATTTGTATACAGTCAAGAACTATTCTGAAATAGTTTCCAAACAGGAAGCAGCTCTTTTTGGTTTTATTTTCTCGAACCATGCCACCGAGACCAGGGCGAGTGAGATGTAATTAGCATGAGTTATTGCCTTTTCCACGGGTATGACCCAAGTAGTAGGTGTATTGTTAGTAAAGCCGGAATATTATGGAGTTCCCAGTGTGTAATTAAACACCGCCATCAACTTGGATAAACTTGGCTTGTTTTGGGGTCCTTCTGAGCTTTGACGATGGAGCACAGCGGCTTTGGATTTGATTAAAAATGGAACTGTAACTATGTAATACAGTTTGTTACATTAGCCTCTGGACATGGAGGGAAAAATTGCGCTTCTCAGACCTGGGCTCATGAAAGCTAATGATAAAAACGAGCCTCCGGCGAAATAATTTAGTGTACGGCAGTTGGCCTAAAGAAAAAAATGAGGCACTCTATTCAATGTTATATCGTTGCAATGAATTCGCTTAATTTTTCGTTTGGAATTAACATCACGATAGTCCTTATCTTGAAAGATGACAGAATCGACTAGATTGCATGTGTGTTTGGGGTCATAATCCAGGTCCCCTTTTGGCATACCAAGGTCATTTACATTCACACAAGTCGTGGTGACTGCCATTATTCTGAGAAGAAAACCCTTTCCCCCTCGAGTTCTTTGTTAGTCGCCTACTTCCGCAAGTCCAAGGTCTCTAAATGTACCCATGAAAGTGAGCAAGTACTTCCTTGCTACTATATAGCTACTACTGTTCAATATACCGGTAGATATACTACTGGATACGGTTTTGCTTCAAGAAGATGAAGATAGGAAGGCTGAGAAGGCCAGTGCCAGCCAGTGAGAAAAGAAGTCATTTTCATGACCACTTCATCCTCCAACACCATTAGTTTTACTCCAGATTCATTGGAGAGGATTGGGAATCCTTTGGCCTCGTTGGTTGCTCTTCCCTCAGCTTGCCTTCAGAATCGAAGTTAGGGGTCTTCTGGCCTTCGTTGTCCTTCGTTTGATGGGAGGAAACTGCCCATTCAGCATTCAGCACTAAGAAGAATCACTCCATCGTTGGATACGTACGTGATGTGATGATATACTAGTAGCCGGGGAATGTCGTGTGCACGAGAACAAATCCCCTTTTTCAAGTGGATTGAGGGTAAAATGTTGCCCTGAATAGGGTTTTGCCTGCAGGCGTGTTCCTTGTGGGATTATGAGTCCACTGTAGTGGTTCTCTTCTATTCCTCTGTGTACGTACTACTATACTACGTCTGCCCCTCCACTCATCGAGTGTGCTGAGTAGTGAGAGTTTAGCCCTTGCATTAGACTGCATTGTGGCATGTAGAATACGAGTAAACTGGCCAGAGCCATTGGTTCCAATGGCTTAAGGCCCAAGTCGTGGCGTGGAAAGACCACTAGTATGTTGATGCTTACACTCATACCACATCTTGGACCACGGCCACGACCAATGTTTGGAGAAAGGGAAACAAGTTTACCAGGGATAAACACAAGATTAGCACCATTATGTCACACTCAATAGCCATATGTGAGGCATATATACTGTAGAAGGGAGCCAAAAGATCCCAAAGGCCGCAAAAATGGTCTTTTCAGAGGAGCTGATGACAACGACCAGTATGGATCTGGTGGAAAGTAGGAAATCACCACCAGAGGCCAAAGTTGACTAAATATAACTTGCACAACCAACCAGGACATTGTCGAAAGGTCGTTGACAAAAGGAACTTACATATAACAGTGAAATTTGCGTGCCTTTTTGAGAAACGAAGAAGTGGTTTCGACCTTATCGTCTTCCTTCATGAGTGTGGAACTCCTGAAGAGTCCTCTGCGAGGTGAGTAAAGCACTCGAAATGTGCACCCGGGTAAATATTCACGTGTCAAGATCCAATTGGAATCTCATAAAGCTCAACACACAAGGTCAATGGAACGGCTCCCGTTGTCGAACCAATTTCGTTGAACCAACCAAAGACGTCTTTGTGGGGGCCTAGATTTATGGTCACTTGCGCAAGAAATGATGTCTAATCACAATGGAACTGATCCATCAACAATAGGGTCAATGGTTGTGTCGTGACAACACCACCATTCTTTGGGACCAAAGCGTGCTTGAGGCGAGTTAAAAATACAAACCATTCTGAGGGTATGAGTAAGGACTATTGGAGTGATTTATTCCCAGGACAACCTTCGGCCTCATCATCGGTCCAGATAGGCTACAAACATATTGGAGAATGCTCTGGACTCTTCAGATGTCAGACGAGAATATTGGCCTTCACTTGGACCTTGTTGGGATTTCATTGCTTTCCTCTAATAAATCTGGAAAAAATGTAGCTACCATGGCTCAAGACGTGTTCAAGGAAGAACCCAGACCCGAATTTTGGGAGAATTAGGTTGCTTCCAATCTATTCGAGTCCACTCTAACCGAAAAATGGAGCACAAATGAGACAATGGTTTTGTTTTCACTCACTCCAGCGTGTCGACTTAGCCTCCTATTGGAAGATTTTGTAATTAGTGTTGGTGTTGGGTGTCGAAGAACCTCATTATGGTGGTATTCTCAACGAGCACAGATCAAATAACGGCCTTTGAACCAATGTCAAGAGAGGATCGTTCCATCGAAGGAACCTTGGACATGGTGGGAACAGAGAGGATCGTATTACCGTTATATTAAGGATTTTAAGTGGGTATTTTTGGTCTCTTTTAACCCAGAGAAAAAAACATCTTGGCGACAGACGACCTTTACAGGCAGGTTGTTTTTACCAATTTTTTTGGTTTCCATCATACGAGTATCAAACATGGCTTGGGAAAGTCATCTTTTCGAAACCGCTACTCTGGGCTAAAAGTACAGTCCTGTTTATGATTCGCTCCTCAGATGGACCCGTCATTGGCAATGCGCCAAATGGGCACTTGCAAATAAAAATTATAGGCCAATAAATTCAGCCGATTGACGAGCCACATAAAGTCCGGGAGTTCAATGCCAAATTGCTTCACTCGATGACCTAATCAAGGCTGAACCAGAGCAAAACTTGATGTCATTTACTTCTTCTTGATGTGGCTAAACCAGACAATCACCGAGAGAGCTAAGCTCAAAGTTGTTCAATATCGAGTCCCGGATGCCAGAGACAAATACAATAAATCGTTTTGCTACGATAACAGGATGTGTACACCTTAAACCCTGTCTGAGATTGAGTATGGCAGTTTGCTATTTTCTCAAGTTGTTCCTCTTCGAATCCTCGTGTGTCTGTTCCTCTCTCACTCATTCCGGAAAACGTCAAAGAAAATGTTCCTAAAACCGACTTGAGCAAGCGAGATTCCTTCAACACCTCGAGTGTGGGCGGATGGCAACTCCTGAAATCCTTTTGGGCTTATATCATCCAAAAGGTAAAAGTCGGAACAAGGATACAACGTTGGCATCTCACAATCCATTCCGTTAGGATGAAAACTCCAAGGGAATGGCACGGATGAGAGTACAGTTTCCTCTTCATTGATGACGGCTGATGGGCTTCCAATGGACCGAGAAGAAGAAGAAGGAACAAGTTGAGAATTGGTCCAGACGCACAAAAAGTTATCACAAAATCGATCATGGACGACTTTGGAAATGGAATAAAAACCCTATCTGGTCACCTTCGAGCGGGCAAACCCGGGAAGTCAGCATACTGATGATGTGAGCAAATTCTTGGGAGCACGAACTTTTTTTTTTGCCTGCGACTCGCCTCGAATCCTTCTTCCCACCAAAGTTACGAGCTTGGCTGATCATCCCAGTGGTTCCTGCCGACCAAAGAGTCGACATAGTTTTTGCTTCTTCTGCTTGTTGCCTCTAGGAACGTGAGATGAAACATGGTTTCCTGTCTTTGACAAGGCCTCGACGGAATTGACCCCATTATTAGTACAATATTAGGTACAATATCAAGAAAAAAAATGAGGGATCATGAGAGCGACGAAGTTTGCAACGCATCCAATCGATTCAATATCGCCAAGTGATTGCAACTCCCCTAAGGCCCTCCCAATCAAATGAAATGGAAATCTCATCTCTTCTCGAGGGCCTTGAGGGAGAATGAGGGCGAATTAAATTGAAATGTCACGATCATATTTGCATTCCTCAGACGTGCGCGGAAGGGGACAACCCAAAGTTTCTTATAGTCGAACTTGTTCAAAAGATTTCAATTGGAGTCTGACGGCAAGCTTACGGTTTTGTTTGCCTTCTGATTCCAAAATAAGATGTTTCAGCAAACAAGTTCCAGAAAAAAAGGCCACAAAGGTCTCAGTGAAAGAAACGATTCACTCCAATTGATTTCTTCTATTTTCAATCTGATTTGTGCCGAATCATGTTTAGTACTTGGAAGTCTTTTGCGAAAAGGTAAATTGAACGTGAATCAACCTCAGAAGAGTACAGTGTGAGGGCATCCCTTTAGATATAGAGCACTTTATTAGCCCCCTCAAGCATATTGATTGGACAGTCCGATCGGTTCTGATTGACTCCTCTTTGTTAGGGTAAGGGCAGAACCCCTTGCATGATGGTCATATTTCTGGCACACATATGCATTTGCTTTTATGGCGGATGGACAAGCTTTTATCATCCATTACCATGCATAAAGGCATGCTATTAGTTCATACACGTACTGCATATGCTTGCAATTCTCCCCCATGTTTTGAAGTGTCTTCATGGCAAAAGGGAAAAGAACAAGGATGGAGAGACACACAACGGGCTAAATGGAACAAAAGATATGAGTGTGTGTTTAGTAGAGTGGGTGCACTTTCTATGCCACAATTTGAATCAGGTGACGAGAATCATGTGCACAATAAATGATCTCGTCTTACCCCATCCCATTGTTCTCAAATTTCGCCATGACTAATTACTCGTGGAACGTGGAATGTGGAACAATTCCGTATCTTTAGTTTCTGGCCTCAATTCTTTCCCTCCCTTCAAACGGAATTCTTCGGCAGGCCCAAATGCAGATTTGTTTGGATGTGTTGTACATACACTTTGGCATATTGTGGTATTTATCTTTATGTGTTCTTGCAAAGTAGTGGATTACTTTGGAATCATTGAAGGGACGTAGTGAGCATACTACGGTACATTTGTACTTTACGTACATATTTGGTAGAGTCCTCTGCACGCATAGTAATGGCTCTTAAATCATGTGAGTACGTAGTCTAGAAACAACTAAAATGCAGAGGACCCATCTGAGTAAATGAAAAAAAGGCTGCCAGTGGAACAAGTTTTTTGAGATGGGCTCAAACTTCAAAAGCAATTCCAGAGCGAAGAGTTCAGAGGAAATGGAGTAATCACTTTAAAACTCTCAGCTACCTTGATAATAT
Organism: Tigriopus japonicus; assembly: GCA_010645155.1. NCBI lineage: Eukaryota > Metazoa > Arthropoda > Copepoda > Harpacticoida > Harpacticidae > Tigriopus > Tigriopus japonicus. The sequence goes on from CM021323.1 coordinate 1,073,420, forward strand.
ATTCTTGAAAGCCATCTTGGCATGAGTACAAAACCGACGAAACCACAAACCCACGTTTTCCCGGGGATTGTGCAAAATGCTTCAAGGAAATGGCTCTTCCTTTTCAATCATGAAGAGTCAATAAGATTTCGTTTTCATTAAAAAGTCCCAGTCGCCGATTTCATGCACCTAATTTTATTGACCTCATAAATAGTCTAGCGAGAGCAAAAAAATGCAATTTCCCCGCCCCAAAAGTCTCATCCACGGGCGACAAACCTGCTTATCTTGCACTCCTTTCAATTTACATAATTATTATTGGTATTCCATGCATGCACCCAAATCGAACGCCCATTTTGCAAAAAGGCTTAGAAAATGGCAAAATAGTCGTTTCATCTGCAAATGTAAACTCTAAGGTACAAATCGTATAAACTTCAGATTTTCATATTCTATAAATTAACTCTTCTAGCACAATATGTTCCATGGATCATTTTCATAACTTCAAAGACACAAGCCCAGCATATTTGCTGTGGTGCACATTTCCTGGATCCCCATGTTTGGCAAATTAAAGTTATAAGTCGTAAGAAGAGTATATGGATGCCTCCAAATAAAACTTCTCAAACTCTCGGTGACCCGCAGTTTAGTATTTAAGGGTCAACCATATCCAACTACCGCGTTCCGAGGACCCAAGCAAACACTTTGGAATGCATCGTGAGGCGAAGTCTCTGTGACAAAAGTTGGGATTTTTCCTCTATTCCCTCCACTTGTTTTGGCCCTTACAATGGATGACTTGGCCATAGATCTTAAGACAATGCCACCGGACAAGGCCAAACACAACACTTTAGTCCGCACATCTTGAGAGAAAACAATGCAGTTGACTCACCCAAAGACTGAAAGAAAGTGTGTGTGCGCCCATGTTCTGTGGCAAGAATCGACCCAAGGCTTAAACTTTTCCACTTCTACGTGTCTTTGTTGCTCACTTGATGGCTCTATTCTCTGACATTCATGACCATTCCACCAACCAACACGTTTTGTGGGACCATTTTTCATTTAGCTTTGGAGACAAGAAAAAAAGTTTGCCTTTAGAGAGAGAATATATTAAAAAAGCGAGATTCTTCAACCTGATTCGTGATCATTTCTGGCTAGAGAACATAAGGAGGACTTACTCACTAAAAGTCTCGGAAACCTAAGTCAATGTACCACTAGCAAGACCTTTGATGAAAGGGCGACTTTTTGTTCATGGTTAGAAATGCAGCTTTTTTTCAAAGGTACCCACTTTTGTCATTCCTCGAAGGTGTTTGCAGATATTGTGGAGTGCAAAATGAATAAATGTAGATGTTACGAATTCTCAACAGAAGTACTGTAGCAGAATGTTTCCCGTGTAATTGAAATAGTTATCAATTTATCATATTCGCCCGTCCAAAGAGGGATGATTGCCAGGGTTGATTTGATCGCTCAATAGGTTTTTGGGATTCATCTCCATTTTGTCTGAATAACGATAGTTGCCCCTCAAGACATTAAACCCCGTCACAACCTTAAAGAACATAACCCAAATGAGACTTATGCAATGGTAGGCAACAATGAGGCAAACGCAACAAAAATCGATAAGAACATAGCGATATTTTTTAAATAAATTTGTCAATTTTGAAACTTTGATTCGGTGAAAAATGCTACTCAAATGTAATAATGCGTTGCAAAAAGAATTAAAATGAAGAAAAAGACAGTGAATTATGAAAAAAACACGTTTGGTTGGGTCAAAAGTTTAAAGTAAACAGAAAAACGCCTGTTTTGATCATCCCCAAAACAACCGACTTTCTCTGACCCTCAGTGCTCACTTAAGCAAACAGTCAGGTTCATGTACTTGGACTAAAAATTACTCAGCTAAGAAGAGAAGCTCCTTTATCCGTTTTCCCAATACAGGAATACCGGTTGAAAGTGCATATATGAAGAATTAATTTTGAGGAAGAAAAAGAGAATCTGATTCAGTGAAAATAAGGTCCAAAAATAGGGCGAGTGGGTGAAAAGGTGCAATATTAATTCTCTGGTGCATTCCCACGAGAGCAAAACACACAGACTTGTAGTTTTAAGGCTAGTATTTTTCTGCAGATTCTCCTTCACTTTGTTGGCAAGAACTTGAGAAGAGGGATATGTCACACCTTAAGGTGAATTTCGCCACGACTTTTGTGAGTCTCTGCTGCAATTCATTTTACAAAAGGATCACGTTCAGGACCAAAGAAGACTGGTTTTGTGTTAGCTTGTTGGAACAATCGAGACACAACTGGATCAACAATAAGCTGACAAACACAAGAGTAGACCTTTCTTGTTTCCAGAATCAGGGGAAACGTCAAATCAATTCAAGTTTAAGAGCAATTATGAGTGCTTGAGCGATCCAACCGAGCTGGTACTTTATACAACCGGTAACCGAACATACATACAGCATTGTTCTCGCAGCAACGAATTGGGGGAACAGAATGGAACAGTTGTTGTTGTTTGGAATTGAATCAAGTTTCTTCCCCATTTCGCCTGATCTGAGCCCAGTCTGGAATCAGATGAGCTTTAGGTAGTGTTTGTATTTGGAGGGAGAATGAATCAGTCTGTCGCTAAGGAGGCAAATGTGTTCAATGGCTCACGAGTTATTTGTTGGCTCTCCAGAGAAATTAGTCAAGAGTTATGATGGTATTTTGTGTACAATCATCTGGCAGCAGGTGTCAAGAGGATTGTATGGCAATTAATGTCACGAATGGTTAGGCGGAATGGATTCCAAATTCGCTTTCGATGAATTATTCACATTCATCAAGCTGTCACCTCTGGTTTGCGCTTTTGAGAGGTCCCCCAATAGCATGGAAAGTGTTGCCAACCTTCGTTAAAGAAAGGGTGGGGGTTCTAGCTCGAATGAAAAAGTTGCACTTAAACAAAAAGCCCGATTCAAATATAACGTTTGCTCATAAACCCCATCCACTTGACATAAATTCTTGTTCATTACAGCCATTGATGATGAAAGTTTTTACGAGAGTTTTACTTTTGAACAACGGCTGGGACGAAGAACGATGGAACCAACGCGTTTCAAGGCGTTAAGTTTTTTTATTGTTTTTGGCCCCAGCTAACCCATCTCATCAATTTATTTCGAGCTTTCATCGTCAAACCTGCTTCCTTTCTCGTTGTGTAGAAATTCCCAAAATTCATTCAGAAGACAAGGAGAGCACGTTAACGTACAACCCAATCGGTCCCAGAGGATAGAGCACTACATTCCTCGAGCTCATTTTCACATGTGAACGGGGTGCTCTAATTGTACTTTGTGGTCATTATTTCAGAGAGAAAGCGGAAAAATTAGAATCCACCCTTCTTCCCAAGACGAGTAGTTCTTGGTGAGGGATCGCTGAAAAGTTTCGCTCATTTCCTCGGAAAACTTGTTTAGTTGTTTCTGTCTCCCCATTGCCACACAAGTTAATGTGTTCCGCACGACATTTTCTTTGCCTTCCTTTTTGTCTTTTTTTACGAATCTCCGAGAGTAAAGCCGCGTCATTCATTGCATGGCAGTCGTTCCCTCAATGTTGTGTCATGGCATCAGCCAGACTTCAAATCCAGAAATGAAAGGGTGAAAAAGAAGTCGTTCCATCCCAACAAGCTCTTCGCGAGTGAACTTTTGTGCCTCTGCTTTGTTACTGTTTGGCCACCAATCCATGTGGCTGATGGTTGGGCTTGTGAACTTTGTATATACTAGAAAGACATGGAGAGCCTTTGTGCCCTATGGTTGTACTCCGATGGGAGCTTAGGGATGACTAGTCGTATCTGTGGCTGAAACCGTCGGAAGAGGACCAAGGAGGCAGAGGAAGAAAAAGAACCCTCGTTTGCTTGATTTTTTTGGGTGTGAGATACAATTGGACCATTAGGACCAGAGAAAAGTGCCAAAGAAGCTGCTGGAACAAACATTTATGGTTATGCCCCCTGGAGATGGCAAATTTCGTTACGAGACTTTTTTTAACTCTGGTCTCAGTGCCCTTGCCTTAAGTTGCTTGGAGTTGTAAATCCACGACCGATATGTTCGTAACCATGATTTAGACGCTTCCTCTTGCTCTAGGAAATGGGTTAAGCCAAGTTTGTTGTAGGTTGGCAAAGAAACGCATGAATGAATGGGAAAAGGTGTGAAGCCATACTTGAAGGTTCATGCATAAGAAAACTTTCAGAATACATTTATGCGCCTTAAAACAAGCCACAAAAGCCTATAAATCTGCCTCCCCAAAAGCTAAATACTACACCACTGTTATTCCACTCTCTCTCTCTCCTCCTTGCTTCCTTTAGGTTTTTTTCCACAACGTGAGCATTTCAAACTTTATGTGTTCTCTCCCAGGGTTTACTTTTGGTTGTCCTCTTTTCAAACCCTACCGTGTATTTGTCATGTGCGGTTTGGGTACAGAGTATGCGCAAAAGGATTCCAAGCCAATGTATACTCAAGTACTTGATAACATACCCTAGTTTTTGGAAGGATGCTAAAAGATCAAGTAGCAGGCCTGACTAACTGGCTGTCTGAGTAAGGCAGTCCATTTTCGTCCGAGGTAAAGTCAACCCAGACCTGCGCATTTGGGTGTTCGATCTGGTGCCATTACTACTGTGTAAATGTAAGGCCACGTTCGAAAAGAGACTTTGCAAGATGATCCGTCTGAGTGGGATCCAATGATATACGAATGGTGTTCGTTCCTGGCTCTCGTTAAGAAAGCTTTTTTTCTACGGTATCAGCATTCCGTCAGCTACCCCGATAAAGGGTTTCGAGAAGGTGTTGCTCTGCCCTAAAGCAATATCCATAATTCCGTACTTTGAATGCCCGTCTGGCATCAATTTCGACAACCATCTAGAAGATGGGGAAAGGTACGTTCAGGCAAATGTAGAGGGTAAATGTAGATCCCATCACAACTTGTGGTCTCTCCCCTTTCCATACGAGTCTAGTGCAGCTGTTGTGCTATGGAGGATTCTCGGTAAATGTCTTTCGATCTGGCCAAGGCGAGCATTGAACAGGCCCCGGGCAATATCATAACAGCTAACATATAGAGAAAGGGGGAAATTCAGGTGGCCAGATAGCTTCGGGCGACTTCTAGACTGCCCCTATTTCTCATCACTCATCTGTTGCGTACGTCCTAACTACTTGCTACGTACTCCAGGTTCAGCTTTCATCCAGGAAAACAACTTGGAGCGGACCACTATTTCCAAAGGGTTATTGGCCTTGGAAAATTCGGCTCGAGCAAAAACGGTTTCCAATATGAAAACCTTGGGCTCTTCAATCATGGTTGTACCACGTGCTGATGCCAAGATATGGACGACTCATCCATTGAAAGAGTTTTAGGTACTTTATAGATGAGGAAGTATTTTGCTACGTTTATTTATGCTCGGGATAAATGGAAGCTCTGGGCAAATCGCAACCAGTTTCATCGTTTCGCCCAAGAGGAAAAGGATCTTACTTTGTTCCAATGCCATTTGTTGTTAACAAAATTCAAATTTACCGTTGTGCAATTTGGTTATGCATCCATGAGTTAAAATTCTGCATTTTTCGTGACGATTCAAGCTCAGGTTAAGGTACAGTTCCTCGAAGCAGGGAGACCTATAACTCGGTCAAAGGTATCCTTGCTCGAAGACATGGATATTTCTATCTAAAAGTACTTTTTCAGCACAATTTTGCACAACCTTATATTATTTTGCTTAACTTGACTGCATGTTTACTGCAAATATTGGATTTATCAGATGAATATGTCATCTTTTTCCATGTTTGATTTTTCATTGCACAAGTATAGCCCTCATGGAAAAAGTATCGCAACAGCCAAAAAACGTCTTCTTCAATGTACTTTGATAGTTCCAACAGAGAGAATAAGTTTCGAGTTCTTGTCCTCTCATCTTTCTGAGGCGATTCATTCTCTCCCAGATCGCTACGATAGGAGCCAATGTGAATTCTCCTCTTTCCTCGCGTCTTGAAAGATCCCCAAAAGCCTTATCGAATCTAGTGCACTGAACGTTGGATGATACAACCAACATTACCGCAAACATTTGACCCGGGTCTACCGAGTCCAAGGATGGAGATGGGGTCATCAAGGAAATAAATGACCGGTGGGTCAGAGTTGGAGATCCCCAGACATTGATGGCAAGATCTGGGCCTGGTTGCTCTCAACATCGCCTTCATGAAAAGTATTTAGGAACGAAGCCCATGGTTTGACCAAGTTAAGCTGACTCTTTGCATTCATCTCAAACCAAAGAAGGTCCTTTTAGCAAACATGAACGTTTTAATGAACCGAGTTTATTCCACTCATTGAGGAAGGTCAACAAGAATGCTAAGAACTTTTGGGAGGGCCTTTTACTGAGTCCTGACGTCATATGCTAATTCAGGTGGGAATATCAACATGGGGAGAACCCAAAAAGTCCTGCTGGAGAAATTCAGCAGTACTTTAAGGCTCTCAGCATACGTTCTGGCTATCCATTTATTTCATCGTGGGACTAGATCAACATACATTGGAGGAAAATGAAAATTTTCCTTTCTCTAAAATCTCAAAATAAGCCTACTTGCTGCCTTCATTTGGAAGTTGCCAATTTTTGTCCTGAGAATTGAAAAAGCTCACGGTTTCTCAATTTCCTTGGTGGTGATCAAAAATGGAACGTGTCGGAGCAAAATAGATATCATAATCGATATCTTGATGTTTTGAGGAGTATAGATTAGATGATGAAAGTACGTCTTTCTCTTTTAGCTATTTTTCCGTGGGCTTTCCTTACCGATCCATGTAAAAAGCTAATATCCAATATCAAAGCAACTTGGCCTTTTTACCTCATTTTTTGGATAGTGTCAATTCAGTATTTTTGAAACATCATTTTTACACTTTCAGGGACAACAGACAAATGTACGAAAAGTATTGCAGTTTGGCTCGTGGTAATAAAGTGTGCTTGTGTGCATGATACAGTAAACCCAATCATTTCCATTGATGAATTAGGAGGGATCAGTCAGCTCATCGCAAAGACTGTTTGTCATTTGAAGGAATCAATGTAATGATTGAACGGTCATAAAACAAGATTGGATTTCCTTCGGATTGCTTGGAAAGAAAGAAGGCAACCAGTCTCAGATACAATTCACGAGATTGCAGCCGCCCCACAATAATCGTCCGGAATCAGATTGTTTGTCAGTGAACAGTACAGTGAATGTTCCAACTGTCTGTTTTTCCTTGTGTGAGAAACCAATAGCGATAATTTTAACAATGTTGCCAAAGTCCAAAAGCCAAGGCACATTTTCAAGTAGAAGATTACCTCAACATTTCATTTTTTACGACGAGATTGTTAATAAGATTGGCTTGGCTTTCCTCTTCCAGAAAGAGTTGCTTCAAAAATGACTCATTATTCATTCAAGGTTCGTGTTCCCTTGGCTCAAACTGACGAAGGAACATTTGGCAAAGGGGGATGGAAAGAGGAGTCCGTTAAGTCACCCCTTTTCCTTTGACGATCTGAAAATACCGCTTTTTGTTTATGGGCGAGGATCCATGATTGGCACTGACTTGACTTGGGCCACTCCCTTAATGTGGGACACGTGCCCTCTTCTTTACCCTTTGACACTGAAGAAATTTAAATTCAAATTTAAAATTCTCTCAGTTTCTGCTTTATTACAATTGAAACTAGTTTATAAATACTCAAGAAACCACTTTTGCTGCCAACTTGTCGCCAGGATTTGTGGATTAACTGGACTACATTTTAGCAAATGTTTCCTCTCAGTGTGCCCTTATCATCAGTCTAACGAACATTTTTGACTTCCTTTTTGCCGATCATTAAAAGACGACAAGATCCTCGTTCCCCTGGTTTTCGCTTATCTTTCAGACTTGTTCAGAGATCTTGGAGGTTCACAAGAGAGTGGGCAGTTTTTTCCCTTCTCTTGGTTCCGGGAAGTGATCCTTCCGAAATTGGGGGTAAACAGAATAATCCCCATACACATCATGGAAATTGAGAAGGATGCCATGATAAAGAGGGCGAAGGAAACCCCTTCGAAGGGTGAAGGACCACCAAGTGGTCTCTTTACGTACGACACCCTCATATTGTATGCTAGTAAACCAATCTTGAAGATGAGGTTGAAACTCCCCATTGAGCCATGAGACAAAGGGGGCAGCGATGACTGGAACTTCTGATTATCATTCACGAGGAGCATGAGGAAACAAAATCATACCTGTAAATCAAAGGATATGGAAGGTTTGTACATATTTGGATAAAACGAATCTATCCGAGGGAAAATGAAAAGAGATTTAAATTTAAACTGACAGCTCCTCTTTGTTCCTATGAAACATCATTTGTGAACGAGGAAGGGGGAAGCAGTAAATTCTTTGACTCATGTTGACATGTGATGTTTCTCCCTTTCATTTGATGGCACGGATGTCTGATGAGTGGGTTGGTTCTCCTGCCTTCTCTTTGAATTCACGTGCACTCTATTCAGTTATGTTTAAGAAGTCTTACTTTGCATGCGGCAAAGAATGGAACGCAAGCAACCCTTCCACCAGACCCTCGTTCTTTCTCCGTTCCAAAGTGGTTCCATTTTTCTCGGAGCGCGCAAACAACAATAATAATATTGCACATATCAAGTGAACGACAGGATAACAAGAGTAAACCCCCGATGGACCCGTGGTCTGTCAAGTGTGACAGTTGATGAGATCTCACCTCCCTCGCTGACTTTCATTTACTCAAGATACTATCAAGAGATTGCTCGGTGCCAAAAAAGGGTGCTGTCAATGTCGCCACGATTTACTACAGGCAGGCAAAATCCCAAATTTTGTCTCGGTCCACACTGTTCCATACTTGCGGCAAACAATGTATTATTATGCAAAAGCATAACGGCCATCAAAAGTTGATAAAAATCCCAGAGCAACTGGCTTTTATCTCCCATCGGACAAAAGCACGCTCACCCAGAACTCTATGCACCGAGGGTTTGTAGTTTGTACTGTACCACTGGTGGTTTTCTTACACGGATTGTAATGCAGGTTTCCAACCCTTTCGCTCAACACATATGGAGAAGTACCTTTGTCAAGACTAGTTTCCAGTCCTTTTGGAAGCAATTTACATTTTGACGAGAATGTTCTGTTGTGGGAATACCACTGCACATCCTTGTCGAAGGAGGTGGTTAAGGTATGTTTGGAAGAGGAGGAGTTCTAGTGAATGTGGTGGTTGGTCGATGGTGCGTATAATGTGGAAAAGGAGCCTAAAAGTAAACACACGTACTCACACGCTCTTCCTCGGAGATGGTTCCAAGCTGTGGCCTTTGCATTCCTCGGCTCTTAGCCAATGGACTAAATAAATCTAAAAGGGATTTCTGCAGATTAAACTGGCTTACGATAGACCCATAACTTGCCGTGAAAGTCGCTGAAGGTAGGATGTTACAACCAACCACAGACAATAGGTGAGATCAGCTAAGTGAAATCAACTCCTTGGCTTCTAAAAGCTAAGATACGAAAGATGAGCGATTTAGTGAGTGGGAGTTGGAATGGGAAAGTGAACCCCTTAATTTGTGAGCACGAGCCACGAGATAACCGCATTTGCATTTTGGTTCTAAAGTACGAGTGTGTTGACAAATTTTTGAAACGAGGCCACATTCAAATACGTTTTAAAATTGGGACGTAGTTTTAGCACCTTGTAATCTTTGTCACATCTTTCAGTGTAACCTTGATAGTCCCTAAACGAGAGATTGATTTTTGGCGTAACAGGTGTTGTTGTTCCTTTTCGCATCAATCATCGGCAAAAACTGATAACTAAGACGTCCTTGAGTATTCCCATCCAAAAGCCTTGTGTTTCTATCACACTTCACTGAGATGTCCTTGAATATTCCTATCCAAGAGCCCTGTATTTCTCTCACACTGAGAGCAAAACCAAGTGATCACCAATTTCCCTTTGATTATTGGAATTGCCATCCCATGGTCGCTTTCGATCGCCTTTGGAATCTTGAAGGTGACCAAACAAAATCGTTGTTCCCTATGTTCCCATTGCCTCCTTGCACCAAAGATGGTCCCGTTAAGACCGGGGATCAACAACAATATTTCCTTTTTTTGTGTGTGTTTTCAGATATCTGAGTTGGGCCCTGTTGTCAATTTCCAATAAGGTGAAAAGAGAAATAAATTGGTACTCTAACGTAATTAGCTTCCACAATGCCCTGTCGAGGCAATGATTTCGTGGAGCCGTTTCAATCGTGTTCCCATTTGACGATTCTCGACACGTCGACTTGTTCTCACTTGAGGGTCCAAAAGGATCTAAAGGAAACTTTGAACCTAGAGAAAAACTAATACTCCCACCAACCTCTTCAGTTGGCCTAAACCATAGGGCACGTTCCATTCACTTTATTGCTCGATGAAGATGCCTCGAAGCTCTCTCTGGACATCCGTTGAATCTTGAGGATGAATTTAAAACTTGGAGGCTGAAAAAGGTATCTCCGAGAACAGGTAAGAGAATGGACTTCTCAATCTCTGTTTTGAAACGAGTTCCTTATTAATCCCCATTCCGGCTCCATCCCATGCCTAAGGCCAGACAAATAAGCCATTCCGAACTCTGAGAGCAGCCACTTTAAGGCCCTTCCTATAGCCCTTGAAGGTTCACGGCCGAGATCGAGGTAACTCGTGACAAGAGTCTGGTTCCTTTGGTGGTCCAAGCGATCCTTTGATCCTCCAAGAACAGGTCTTTAATGAAGGCCAAGAGGTTGTTCATGGAATTTCAGCCCAACCCAAACAAGTATCAATTTGGCTCAAAGTGAAAAAAAAATCACGGGTGCTCTGGTCTTAAGAGGGATCCTACAATTCAGCTCCTGTTTTAAAGAGAGGTGTAGAATTGTGAGAATAATACAGAGTCGTCAGTTCCATTTGTGCCTTTTGTGCCTAAGGAGTGGAACCCTAACAACACCTTTTCTTCCATCATACTTTGTGGAATTGAACACAGATGCCTACCAAGCAATGGGCGACGTACATTTTGGTACAACTTCTCTCCAAATTCACAAGTGCAGTTAATGAGTTCATTCAAGCTCTCGTTGTAGCCAATTAATAACGCCCTTCTTTAGGGTGTTCAAATGTGTATGCCATTCAACGAGAAGGTAAACTCGCTGGGATTCTGTGCGCCAAAATTCAATTCGTTGCAACAACACCATTTAAGTTTGCTAAATATGCATTTGTATTTAGAAATATTTTCTGCCTCTTCCCATTTGGTTGCCATCCCAAACAAGCACGTGTCTAGTAGATAACATACGATGGAGCCTAAAATGCTTTTTTTAACATAACTCCAAATAAATACGGCGGCATTTTCTGAACAATTACTTTTTTTAATGTGCAAGGCAGCCTTGGATTAACCGCATAATGGAAAAAATATCTCACTTCAAAAGGAAGGAGAGGAAATTAAAAGGGAGTGCACGAAATATGTCCCATGTTGGCCATTAGGACTTTCAGATGCAACTTTGACCGAACTTTCCGCCATATTCGTGAACTTATCAATTTGCTTTTTTTGAATTGTTGGTGCTAAGGTCCGATGGTTGAGCCTCGCCCGGCCAGCGAAGCCAAATCGTCCAAATATTTCCAAGAGGCATTTCAAGTCTGAGTATCAGAATGGGTCTTCGTCTGTGGGTGTGGATTAACGTCTAAAAGGAGTTAGGATGGGAATCGAACCTGAGACCTCTTTCACTATAGGAAACTGCACTAACCACGACACCACGACCCTCACCTCCTTTCAAGTATCTAGAATTTATAAAGAACATTGTTTTGTAGACAGACGTTTCACTTTTCAGTCTTTTAGTACGATTGCACACGTTATCTAGATATTTCAATTTCATCAATGAAAACTGTCCTTAACTTTGTCCCTAAGTTGAGATTAAAAACATTAGGGTTACACATCCCAATCGAAAACTTGATGATTGGGGAAAATGCATGAGTCTAAAAGGCCCATGCTTCACTTTCTATGGGTCTTTTTTTAAACCTTGATTAGTAACCGCCATAACTGCGAAAAGACTTGGTTGTTCAAGAAAAATGATATTGTGACCATGTTTTAAAATAAAAATTGCTAATTTTGTTTTATTTAGAATAAACAACTCAATTTTCCTAAGCAAATAGTCGCAGAAGAGGATGAATTTCTTTTTTTCTCACCCTGGCTGCTCATCTTTTCACTCCACTGCCCAAATTCCGCCCCCTTAGTTGCATCTTCTGACCCAATTTGTCAGCTTTCTCCCTTGCAACTTCTTGCTTCTAGCATCACCGGTCACTTATTCCGATGTCCCTTTTCAAAGCCTTGCTTTTCAAACAGTTCCAACCGAACGAACTTGATGCGTCGAGGGAAGCAGAATGGGGAGCGAAAGGATCCTCAAAGTCTTCTTCTATCCTTCAGTGGCGAACTTGGTTATTTGGGGTGAGAAGTCGTCCCTAAATCCCTCAAGCATTTTCTTATCCTCTTCTGACCACCACTCCACAATAACCCATCCCATTTCCCTTATCACCTACATTTTGCTGCCACTCCTCCGAGGACAGGGAATGGGGGGACCCATCGGATGGATGAAAGAGAGGCACAGAAACGGATGGGGATGGTCAGCACATTTTGAATGCGTATTTCGTGCACAGCAAACCTACGCTGAAGCCGGAGTGAGATGAGCGTGGTTGGTCGAGTGCCAAGTGACAATGATGCCATGAAGCAAAAGGTAGGAGAAAATGATGTCGTTTGGCTGACCAAGGCGACAAAATAGACGAGGGTCAATGCTTCAATAAGACTTTCTGCCGGTTCATTCAGATGAACTGAAGGTGGTGGACGAGTGCTCAGTGCTCATTTGGCCTGAATACTATTTTGGGCGGAGTGAAACTGCATCCCGTGTCGACTCACAAGAAGGGGACAAATTGTGCCAAATGAGAGCTTGATGCATTCCATTGGTTGCTCTTCCCCGGGGATTTTCTTTACTCATACAATATGGCCTAACATTATTGTACCATCGCTCGATAACAATCCTTCAATCGATTGCCTCAAAGCAAGTTTCGATCTTAAAGTTGATGTGGTGAAAAGGTCATTTACAATGTGGTGTTCGGGTACTCCCAACGACTCTTAGTGTTTCCTCAAGGTTTGGCAAAGAGCTCTTTCCGAGAAGATTGTTGCGTTTAACTTGAATCCCTTGCCATTGATTTTTCTAATGGAGGCAGACGAGATCTAAAAGGGTCTGAACTCGAGACGAATTGAAGAACTCTAGGATGCCTCAAAGGTACTTGTAGTGGGACCAAAACACGAACTCATCTCAATATCAAAGGCATCGACCCACTTGAGTGGAACACGAGATCATCAAACAGAGTCGGTAAAAGCAAGAAAAGATGGGAGGGTAAAAAGCCGTAAAAAATCCCGGAGAGCTTGACCAATCAAACATACTCGTTCAAAAGATTGATCGAGTCAGAAGGAACTCTTCAGGATCTTCCGCGGGAAGCATGTTTTCATCCCTCATTAAACACGACTATTTCCGGCCATCCAGGGATTCCTCTTTTGAGTCCTTGACCTTCAATGTGTCTAGTTTATTCACCATTGAACAACTTGGTTCCTTTTCAATCCAACATTTTGCTCACGAAAGAATAGCGTTCCCTAATCCGGTTGACGACAAGTATCAAAAAATTTATATCTTCCTAACAAAGGGAAGTGTGTTCTAAAGAAATATTTCAAAAAATCGCTTCTCAATGCGAATGGCACAACACTAACGTACATGGTACTTTGCTAGTTTTATAGCAATAAACACTATTGGCAGTTATGACAATAGCAAGGACGCAAAACCCAATTATGACTTGACGGCAAAACGGCAAAGTAGAAATTAAGCTTGAAGGGCTAATGAGCAATGCTTAGCTGAGTCTGTGGCTTTTACATTTCTGATCAGGACAGCTCGCCCTTGTGCGATTTTTTTCTTGGCTTACGTTCTATGAAAACTTGGATGCACAGTACATAAAGGGTACAATAAAAAGCCCAGTTATCCAAGAAACACAAAAGCTCAGTTTCGGATCAATCGTAAAAGAAAGCGAGTTGGCATCCAAGGGTGACCTCATCACATCAAGACCTGTCAAGATCCAAGAATATCTAAACAGCTCAAGACCACTTCAAGGTACAGCCAAGGCTCAAGAGACTAATTCTGGCCGCGAATGGAACCAGAGCAATCTACATGAACTGCTTTCTTGATGACACTTTTTTGGCCGGGCGTTAATGAGGGGTGCATGTTTGAAGGAAACGAGTATGTGGTATTGTGCTCATGATTGGTAACCTTGAAAATCTTAATGCCCAAAGAGAAAAAAACGTGGAATGAAAGGAGGAGGGAGTAGAGGCGAAGACGCGCTTTTTCTTCAATATTTCTCACGGGCTTGGCGAGACTGATGAAAGCTTTACAAACAGCATATCTCATCTTGAAAGCTGCTAAAGCACCCATAACACGAAAGCGTCCTCCCGACGAAAGTGTGCAGAAATAAGGTAGAAGAGCCCTTTTCTTGAATGCAGGAGACAAAGTGAAGGAGCCTAAAATCCTTTCGAAAGGAATCATTTTCCCATAGACTTTGTCTTTTCGTTGCCATCTCCTCGTTTCCAGTCATTTTCTTGCCGTAAAAAAACATCTCATATCTGACAGGCTTGGAAGTTGGCTGACCAAGGTTGCAGCCTTAAAATTGGCAACCATAAACCCTCTTTTACTGTGTAGAAGCAATATGTCAAGCCAAGTTTGGCCCGCCCAATTCAGCCAAAAGGGATCATTTATTTTTAATCAAGCTCGAAATGAATAATAGAGTGGAACTTCAGAGTCCAGGATTCAAAGAGCGGCTACCTTTGATTGGGGAACAGATCATCAGATAACCTTGCTCTCCTCAGTGCAAGGGGTTCCGGTCTCTACGACCCCTTTGTTGAAAAGCTGATCATTAAGCTGAAGGTTGACGAAGAAAGAAGGCTTACCCTTGACTCAAACCACCCAAATACGAGAAAAGAAAAGAAGAAAGGAACCGGGGAACGAGCGAACCTGCACGCATGGACCGCGTCTTCCTGACGAAGGCCGCACAAGCCATCAATACATTGTCACGAGGAAGAAGAGGAGTCATCAAGGTTCCACTTACAAAGGGGCTTATTATTGCCGAAAGAGGGAAAGGAGAAAAAGATCTGGTGTCTACCTCATTGGACGACATCCAGGATGTCTATTATGACATACTTGGGTCCCTGAATGGAACCACAATGAACGGATAACGAAGTAAGCGCTCATTCAAATGCAATTTGGATAGCATTCTTCCGTTTTGTTGGACAATGGCTAGAGGAGAATGAATGCATGTACGGGCGTGTATGTAGTTGGTTCAATCTCATGGGCTCGAGTCCCAAAGTTTATGTACGATACATCTACTTAACCAGGAGCCCTAGACTAGAGTATATCAATCTCGTGAAAATGACTCTTGAATCACAATTTACTTCCCCAAGGGAAGCTCTTCGACCTTCTCTCTCTCTCTTTCGCAAACGCACTCAAACGGGCTCAGTGGTCACATTGGTTGGTTGGTTGGTTCGTCCCAAGATCAGTTTGCGGATGGAGTCAATGAAACGCTCGACCATTACTGTGTTTGAGGGATGGCATGGCCACTAGTGGCCAAGATTAATAGATAGCTCATAAAATCTTGTGGCCTATTTCTCCGGGGATTTATGGCAATTCCCAGGCTCATTATCAACCACTAACCAAGGCTGAGAATCCTTCACAAGTACATACAAGCATTGGCCACGCACAACCTCACTGCAATATCGAATAAAGACTAGACACATTATTTAAGTAACCTCTATGAAAATTCTGCATTTTTGGAGCATGTGGTGTTCAAACCAATCCTGATTAAAAGCTCACCTACGAATGCGATGGCTAGTTTTAAATCCGATTTTGATATTTGCGTGGAAAGAGAGAGAATTGTGTGAGGATGAGCTCCGAGGTATCCTTTCCATCTCATTTTGGCTATAAAGACCCCGACTTCTGGACAATTAAGCAATCATCGGAGCTTGCTTCACAACGAGGAAGCAGAAGAGGAAGAAGAAGATGAAGGCCATCAGTACGACCTTGAGTCACATCTGTCGACAACAATCCTTATGGATTGCATTTATCATCCACCAAGCATTTCCATAAGATTGCCTTTGAATGGGATCATTATTAACCTAAGACAGGCCATAGCTAATCTGATCATTTTGAGGCTTCCCAAGAACGCTCAGAACGTTGGGGAGTTTGGGCGGGAAATTAAAAGAAAAATGCATTGCGTTTACCCTCGTATTTCACATTTGTTGCCTCGTCCAGAAAGTTGTAATTGTATTTGCATTCTGACTTCTTGTCATGCATTCAGTCGAACAAAACAAGTTTTCCTCGGCGTCGTTTGAATTGATCTCCAAAGCCACTCGAGTGTCAGAGTGCCGAAGTGCTTCAAAGTTGGAGAAACAAGCAAAAACTTTGGGAATTTGCTCCCGTGTCGAATATCCGAACCCATTTCCCGGCTCCAGGTTCAGATTTTGACAGAAAAGATCCCCCTCGTGGATTTCCATTCGTGGTTGGTGCCGAGGTCGTTTGCCCGCCATTTGGGGACTCAGACACCCATCTAGTATCCAAGCCAAGCCAAGACGTCCGTCTCCTAGTGTATGTGTGCATATACTTGTCTGTCAGACTGCTTTGGAAATGGCTGGCAATCTTTACTAAGATCATCATGATTTGAAAGACTGAGAGGATTATAAAAATTCGACCTTTCCTCAGCTCTCGCGAACGATGAAGAAATGAGAGGAAAAAGAATGGCAAGACTCTCCTTGCCAGGGTAAAAGCAATCCTAGCGAAAGGAGGAAGGAGATACATTTGTCAACTTGGAATGGTCGAGACGATTGGAGTCAAAAATGAATACCTAGGGATTTTTTCATCCTTTTCATGTGAAAGCGATGTTGCTTCCGACATTTTTGACTTGCTCTAAGCCGAGTAAATTAATTTCTCCCGCTTCCTCAGAGCCCCAACTTGTGACGTGGGTCTGAGTGGTCCATTCCCCAAAATATGACGATTCATCCAAGATTGTCCGAGAATCCTTCTTCGTATAAACCGGAAATTAAGTGTGCGTCTCCATCTTCGAGTTCGCTATTTTCAAGCGGTAATTTCGTTTTTGCCAAAGAAAGCTATTGAGTAAAGGAAATGATCTCCTGTCTTGCTTTATTGCTGATAAAATCAATAGAGCAATGCACCTCATTTTACGAGCCAGCATAGGAGGGGAAAAAAGTTCGAAGAAACAGATATGTCAGCCAAACCCTGCACCGTCCATGTTGTTTCCCGTTTCCGGGGAGCTAAAGTTTAGTTCTTACCTGGAATTGGCATAAGGTTCGATGTCATTTTTTCGAAAATGTCTCTCTTCTTGAACCAGATGCTATAACAGAAGCACCAACAACCAATAAATTGGGTCTCAATTACAGACAATGAGCACACTTGCACGGTGCGTACGACACCGGTGGTTCTCAAAAAAGGCCGTCAGGCAAGCACTAACTGCGTTGGTCTCGAGTTTGTTAAAGTCTAACTTGGCCAACTTGGCTCCTGCTTTCGGGCCAATTCCGGACAAGAGACTCTTTTTCTGCACTTTCAATTACCACCAAGGGTCCCAATAGAAGAGAAATTGTCCTTTTGGCCCCGAGGATGGCGATTTCCTTTCAAGCTTTTAAGTAGATAAAGACAGAGGAGTTGAGAAGCAAGCTACTTGTGTGTAAGGAAGAAATACGAGAACGCTAAGAAAGTGCGAGAGCAATCGCACGGGGGACTCTCCGGGTGAAAATAGCCGGGAGATCCTTGATAGGGGATGATGATTCTGGTGGCGTTCCTTAAGTGGTCCCCTTGTCCTTTTTTGTCCCTCACTTCCTTGAGGGGGATGCGAGGGGATGAAGGAATGACCAAGACCCTTTTATAAGCACTAATAGCATCCAAAGATCGCACACTAGGGTTCTCTGAAAGCACCCCGAGGTCAAACGGATCTTGAGAGAGGATTAGTTTCACACTTAAACAATGCCCAAAACACTCCCTCACTCGCTCCTCTTTGAGCTTTAACCCGAGATTGCGAGCACTTTTTTATAAACAGTTCGAACCGAAGTGGACCGCAAATCACTGAAGATTGACATATTTTTGTCCGAGACACTTTTGGCGCATTGCCCAAACATTCAATCGTGAGGGGTTTCAACAAGTTCCACACTCACTTCCTGACTGGAGCAACAACAGTTTTCCTGACAACTTTTGCTAATCAAATTCGCTGAGACAATGAGATGTAGCATAAATGTAGTTGCGATACTATGTGGATTCCACCGAGTTCCAAGGGAAACTGACTTTCGCAGAACCGGAATCGGTGGAACGAAGGAATGGGAAGAGGAATGCTTCTTTAGCTCGGGACCGAGCCTTGAAGGAGAAAGAAGGAAAGAAAGAAAGAGAGGGAGGAGAGCACTACTACTCTTTGAACGAACAGTCGTTTTCTCCGTTCAGCACGGAGGAGAGCGAAAAACGAACGGAGTAGCAATAACAACAAACCCACCTACCACCACGCCGAAGTGATCTAAGGATATATACGGTAACTGAAATGAAAGTCAAACTCCTTCTATTTTCAAGCCTGTCAGCTAATAAGGAGGACATCAAGTTCCAAGGGAACAAGGTTGGATCGGGGAACCTTGGGGTGATTAGAAGAGATTTCTTTGGGCGTGAACGCTGGCTAATCCAGGTTCTCAAGAATACTGGCAGCTTTCGATTTCTGAAATACTTCATTCATCTGGCATTGAAAAGTTGATGCGAGCGAAGGCATGGAACGAAAGGGGCCTTTTCAGGCTAATTCTTGGTCACGTTTTCTCTGTAAAAGGGAGAACTTTCTGTGATCAGAAACCATGTCCGTTCTGGCTAAGGTTTGCTTTAGATGTCATCCTGCTTCCTTGATGGCTAATAGGAAGATTTAATCTGGACACATTCTGATTTGATCGTTGAACTTTGAAATGTCAATCTTTGTTCCTAACATACATTTTCTTGATACTTTAGAACCTTGTGACGTTCAAGTTCAATCACTAAAAACAATACAATTGTGTTCAATATGTACAAACTGAACATAACCCCGAGTTCTTCCAACCTGTTTTAAGCTAAACACACCGATGTTTGTAAATGAGTTTAAATCTATTTGAAGCAGCTTGACTATCTAAAACAGTAGTAGTTTATTCTTAGATGTAGCTGGTAATCGTCGTTTAACTTTAAATTGACACTTGACGCAATCGTAATGTTGCAGCCAATCCGAGTTTGCTCTTGAACAAAATTATCAGATAGATAAGCAAAGTTGCTCATGAAGGTCATCAAAAATATTGCACGCATTCATGGCGTACCGAAAATAGTTAAATGACATCAGTTTTATTAAGATATCCAGTGAGTTGGGGGTGTTCAAGTGAAATGGCTAAATCGGACCCTGATGAAGAAATCTCTGTTCAAAGACAGCCCTATGATCTGGAAGAGGCTCACAAAGTCACCGGTTGGAAAGCCAAAAATGAGAGTAAGGCGTTTCGAACCTAAAAGATACACTAACACTGTTCTTGTGGTACGTTATTCGAAAAAGTCTTTCAAGAAAGATTTTGCTTTCTATGACCCATTTTGTTTTTCTGAAAGGCAATATCTAATGCGTCGCATAGTTGCGTTTTTCGCCAGATTTTTACGTAAAGTCCATGAGGAAAACGCATCAGGGAGGTACAAGGGCCGTAGGTAAATTGTCAGAATAGTTCTTTCGTCGTTTCAACAGATCGCTTAGAAACGAACCTGAGGCTCTTGACAAACTTTACAACTCGTTCCTGTTCGTATGCTAATTCACAAGATCTCTTGGAGATGGCTGACGTTTAAAATGGGACATACACTGCAAAGTTAAAAAGAAGAGTCCCATTTTCCTCTTTTAAAAGTTGTTCTTAAGTATATGTATATACTATGTTGAATGTACTCTACCTATCAGTCATGAATGAATAGGCCTTGAAAACCAGTCTATAGACATATATACAGAACGATAAAAGGCAGTTTTGTACAAACAAACGTTTAAAGTACATCATTTTACAATGACGGCAATATTAATTGGAAGCAAAGTAAACAGAAACTTGTTTTTATCGCAGAAAGTCTTCAAGAGTCCTTACATTTGGATAGGAATCCTTTTCGAAAACCCAAGTCATGGAAAAAGATATTCAACAAGTACCTTCCCATCACCGATTGGCTCTTCAACTACGATATCAAGGCCGACCTTGTGTCAGATATCATTACCGGAATCACGATAGCCATTATGCACATTCCCCAGGGTAAGCTTATCAATTTAAGCACAATCTAAACAAATAGCGTGAAGAATGAATGTCGTTTGAGTCCAAGTGCAACTTACCTTGCACTGACAATTAAGATGCATTCTTTTAGGCATGGCCTACGCTCAATTGGCCGAGACGGATGAGATGGTGGGTCTGTACACTGCCGTATTTCCAGTCATTATTTATACACTCTTGGGTCCGTCTCGACATGTGTCCATTGGTAAGACAAATCGAATTCCACAACCTGAATTCTCGGACTTTAAAGGCACTCACTCATTCATTGAAACAAAGAACCTCGGATCCTCTTACAGGAACCAACCCTTTGACATCAATCCTGTTGGGAGCCATTGTCAAAAAGTATGCCTTCTCCGAAGACGACTCGGAAGGTGGGGACAGTTCTTCGACCTTGGCCCCTTCATCCTCGGCCTTACTGGCCTCAAATGAGTCTCAAAAGTACACCGACATCCAGGTGATTACGGCTGTGTGCCTGCTCTCGGGGATCTGGCAATTGGGATTTGCCATCTTGGGCTTTGGCAAGCTCAGTTGGCTTCTTTCCGAGGTGCTGGTAAGCGGATACACAACAGCTGCCGCCATCCACGTGCTCGTGTCTCAGCTGAAAGGGGTGTTGGGAGTACATCCGGATCCGGTGGACGAGTCCTCGTTCTTTCGATTCAAAATCTTCACGGTAGGAAGAATATAAGGAAGGAAATTGTCCCAACTGAGCATAGCTTTCTATTTGGGGAAAAGCAATAATGGAGGATTTAACGCTTTACAGACTTTGAAAGGACTCATACTCAAAATTGAGGAGTTTAATTTGGCCGCCTTTATCATCGCTCTTGTGTGCGTTATCGTCCTGGTGGCCAATAACGAGTTTTTAAAGGTAATATTTTTCTTTCATTTTGAGCTCAAAAATGAGATTAAAAAGAATGTATGTACGATAAAAACCGGGTTGACTTCAAAAGAGTTCTGATCAAAATTGTACCAAGTGCAGCCATATCAAGCCTTTAAAACCAACTAAAATGTTTCAGAGTTTTCTGAATACGAAGTTAATGATCTTGATTTTCCAAAAGCATCCCCAAAACAAGTGAAAATGTTGAAATCAAATGCAAAGAATAGTAGTTAGTTAGATCATAGGTACTTTTTCCTAGGTCTTTTCATTTGTTAACTGATAAATGACCTTTTGTTCACAATTCCCCAACATCCAATCGTTGCAAAACAAAAAATACTGTCTTGCCAATACATAGAATGGTAAGTCAAAGTTCATGTCTGTGTTTTGGCATGTTTTGGTATGTCAAAGTAAACTTAATAAAAACCTGCCCGAAATTATTCGTACTTTAAATCATATCTGCCGGGCTCTAAGGTCAAAACATTTCAAGGTCGCTTATCCACAACTGTATATATTAGAATTCTTTGACTCACTTTTCCCACAAATATGTACATTCTAATCGAGCTCAATATGCGTAGGAAATAAAAGATAATATTCCCAATCATTAGTCCCAAGTTTTAAACTTTAACTACCCACCAACTCAATTTTCTGGAAAGTGAACGCCCCGCAAAACACCCATTGTTAACGTCAATTCTTAACTCGCCTTAGTTTGCTTTTGTTCAAATCCAAGTTTAAACTTCCAACTCTTAGATTGTTGCACAAACTCGACACCTGATGCGTCCTTCAATTTACCCTTTTCATATTTTTTGCTTGGAAGATCCATCGTCCATCAATCATAACTTCCAACCTTACTTGTAAGGTCCGTCGACAAGTTTTCTTACCGACCACATGCGCGAAATACGTATGCTGGAGCTCTCCATTCCATATTGACCGCCACGATCCTTGAGTTCGTGTGCTTTTTGAACACCTCCTTGCTTCTGTTTTCTTTGCAGCCCCAACTGGCCAAAAAGTGCAGCTTTCCTGTGCCAATTCAATTGATCGTGGTCGCGGGTGGAATCTTGTTTTCTTACTTCTTGAACTTCGAGGAGAAATTCGGTATTGACGTTGTGGGAGAGCTCAGGACAGGGTTCGTAAAACGAAGAAGAGTAAAACAATACCACTAGTAAATATCCAACACCTTTTCATGGGTTCAAACCCACACACCCACTCACTCACTCAGTTGCCAGGCTCTTCAAATGAGAGCTTGGGAAAGGCCTTGTGGGTTTGGGTGCGAACAACCCACAAAGGGCGGAAATAATGGACTTTCAGACGTTTATGTTTCTGAAGGTTTGAATAGTTCATTCTGGTGAAGCGAGTATTTGAAACTCAAAATACAATCGAGTAACATGGCACAATGTTTAAGTTTTGGCCCAGCTAGAAAACAAAAGTCTGGTATGGTGTAAATGAGTTTACCGGATCGAGTGATTGGAATTAGAAGGTTTGGAAGTGGTACTTTCTCTTTTCATTTTTAGTGAAAGCTTTGTGAGTGTGAGATCTGGAGAATGTTCTATTTGGATTGCAGGTTCCAAGTTTCTGTTCCTGAAGTGAGCCTTTTCTCGAAGATCATCGTAGACTCGCTCATTGTGGCCATTGTCGGTTACTGCATTACTCTATCAATGGCCAAAATATTTGCTCAAAAATTCCATTACTCAGTGGATGGAAACCAAGAACTTTTCAGTGAGGTAAACCGTCTGTTATCGTTGTGATTCTATATCACAGAATGGATACATATGTGAACGTGAAAAGTCAAAGAACCCTGAAGAGCTAGAGAATAATTTTGAAGGGCAATGGCGGCTGGCAATATCTCAAAGAGATCACCCAACGTGTTAGCCCGAATGTCTGTCCACTTCCTTTTCTTTCGACTTCAATCTTTTCGCGAGATTACGTTCAGCCTGTCCTCTTATTGCCTCCTTACTTTTTTGGGCGATAGAAGTCTCAAACTAGCTTTTAATGGCAGTTTTTTCTGTCTATCTCTAAGGTCTCTCCTTTTTTCCCATTCCAGGGTGCTTCTAATGTGGTAGGCTCGTTTTTTTCTTGTCTGCCCTCGGGAGCCTCGATGTCCCGAAGTTCGGTCCAAGTTGCAGTGGGCGGAAGGACCCAACTGACCTCGGTGGTCTCCATTGCCATTCTCATTGTGGTTATATTGACTGCAGAGGAACTCTTCTACGCCTTACCAAAGGTAAATGACCATCTAGTCCCTTGAAATACACAGCCCATTTACTCACTCACTCACGTGGGAGTCCAAAGGGATCGTTTGAGGGATAGAAATTGAAATTCATCTTATGAGATCATAACAGCCTTGAGACTGTCATATTGATGGTCGTCATCATAAAGGCTGAAATGCACTTGCACGTAACCTATTATGATCCAAATTCATCCCCGAAGACTCAAACAAGTGAATTGTTTTAGATCCATCTCCCATAAACAATGTTCTCTTGAAACATGATAAATAATTTGGCAAGATTGGCCTTACCTACTCGATACCTTTCCTATTCTATTTTAGTTGTCGGAAGTGGGTGGGGTTGGAACTGAAGGTACAAATAGAGATTGGATCCATCTCAACTCTGTAATAAACTTTTTTCCGACCCCCAGATTTTCGAATTCCAAGGTCGATTGAATCGTATCGAAATTCATTTTTGGCCCTGTCCCTAATTGTTTGGATGCTCAATCCTAAATAACATATTTTGTTCAACTATTTGCGAAGAGTCAAGAGCATAATAACAAGGGCTCATTTTGCGTTCCTCCTTTGCTGATGTGGTACCTTTCTCATTAACCCCAATTCCGAAAGAACCTGGAGTTTGCGTAACTACACGTACAGTTAGTTCCCACCACAAATCGCCGGTTACCTGACTGACTGCCTTTGGGTTCTGGGACCAGTGTGTTTTCACCCTTTATTTTGGCAATGCAGTATTGGGAAGGGGGTTCCTCGAACGTTTTCATTACCAAGCAATCTTTATCTGACTTGACAACATGCCATCAAGTGAGCACATTGCACATATACTATGGAGCAGTCCCAAAAGAATGCAACTGTCAATCTGGGTAGGCGTTATCGCCCGGGATTTGCTGTTGTGTTTCAAACTCACATAGAAATAGAATTCGAAACCCCAAGCTTAGATAGTGGTACCTTAATGTGTATCGAGCGATAGATCCTTACGAGTTGCAAAGCAAATTGAGTAAAGGAAAACGAGGTGGGTTCTGGCGCTCATCCATTGCTGCAGGATATCCAGCCATTCGTGGAGGAAATTGTTATGGGATGCATTTCCTGATGAAAAATTGGCAAGCCAGAGTCGTCGACTTTAAGAGTACCCACAATGGTAATGCTCAATTGGACCAAAGCTATCGCGAATCTGGCATCACCGCATGGGGTCTGTTGGGTTTGAACAAAAATATTGCTCAGATGAGTTAGGGCTGGAACATGAAAATGACCCCAATTAGCGGTGCAATGTGGGTCCACAACCTGATGGATGGATATTCACTTCCTGTCAGAGAATGCTTGGACTCGGTCCTGTGTACGTGTTGTACCAGTTAGTGACTTTGGTAATGCAAGTAGTCCAAGGTTCTGCGGTGATTGATTGGACAAAGCCAATCTTTCATCTAGGTTTACTAAGAGGCCATTCGCTGACAGAAAGAAAAAGGGAAGAAAAGAAGGAAGGCCTAAAGGTTGTGTATTGTGGAACCAGGAGAGAGGCAATTCTTTCCTCTCCCAGAAATTCTAGGTTTAGCATCGCTTCTTAGAAAGGCCAACTGCACTTGGGCTTTGTTGGTTGGGTTCGTTCCTATTCGACTACTTGAGCCTATGTTGCAACAATATGATTGATTCGATCCCCAGTATATTGACCTCGGCCATTTTTTCTCTCTCCGTTTCAGGCTGTGCTTTCAGCGATCATTTTGGTGGCTCTAAAGAACATGTTGATGCAATTTCATGACTTCCCAAAGTTCTACAAGAACTCCAAACTGGATGGCTTTCTTTGGTTGGTCACATTTATTGCCGTGGTCGTGTTGGACATTGATAGTGGACTGATCATTGGTATTGCTGTGGCACTTCTGGTCCTCTTGTTCAGGAGCATCTCGACCAAGATTGAGGAAGTTGGCCCGGTTCCGGAAACGGGATTGGTTGTCGAGATTAAAGAGAGCGAGTTTGCGATTCGACCTCGAGAGGCCGTGATCTTGCGCATTAGTGGTGCCATTAACTTTGCTAATTTCGAAGGCGTTATCGATCGATTAAGGAAGAAGGTTTTGAAACTCCCGGAGGAGGATCGAAAAGTGAGTGCCAGGAATTGCGGTTTCAACCAGCTTGAATAAGAACTGAATATAAAGTGCGATTTGGTTCCAGCTGATCGTCTTGGACATCTCCAATGTTCCCTATATGGATCAAACGGGTGCCAAAAAGATGAGCTCTTGGTTGAAGGAAGACAAGGAATCTGAGAGGACCTTGGCTGCACCCACGGGTAAAATTTCGAAGTCATCCATCAACTTAATATTCGATCCATTTTTCGACGGGTGAACGTTCATATTGGTGCTTCACCGATCGAAAAAAACGATCTTCGAAGTTAATTGATCCAAATCGAACTCGACATCACCAATCAAACCTAGCCATCCCGCTTGCAAAATCTTTTCGAATTGGGTTGCATTAAAATGATTGTGTTGATGTATATTAGCTATTTGATGCAGCAAAGTTTTCATTCATTTACATGTATTTCTTTTCAAAATATGTATTTAACATAAAACATATCTCCTGAAAAGTAACAATCCTTTCATCATAAAAATTGATGAAGTTACATTTTTCTTGTGTTACTTAATGCTCTTATCAAAAGTGGATGATTAATCACAAGATTACAGATCTTTTCTTAAAAAAGAAATAGATCCATATTTCCCGTTGCACTTTTTTAAACTAGCGCAAATTTCACAAAGGATATAAAGTTTGCTCGTGTAACTTATTTGTCTGCAAATCTTATTCAAACACTTTTTTCTTCCCAAAAATAGTGTATTAGCGAGTTTTCATGATACTTAAGATGAAAAATTTAGAGTTTGTCAGAGGTCGTCGAATTTGAATTTTCCTCACGCATGAACGAGTTCAATTTCAATATCTTCCTCTTTCAGCCAAAGTGGAACGCATGTTGAAACGAGTCGAGGTGGACCAGGATAAGATCTTCCCCACTGTGATGGATGCTTTGCTCAAGAAGAGCCAATCTAGAATCACTCCCTCTACGCCGAAAATGGACCACGACTCGCCAAAGAAGGAACATCAAGATCAGGCCAAAGACAATCCAGGATTTGAAGTCCAGTCGGAAGAACCAGTTGGAGAGCCCAAGACCTCTTCCGATCAAGATGACACCCCACTTTGAGAAACACAAGACACGTCTATTATATCCCACCATCAGTTCCAAGTTACAGTGTAGAACTTCAAAATATTGCAGGATACTAAACTTTTATTCTCATCTTTGTGTTCCACGTGAAATAGCCAGAGACATTAATCAAGGTGGAAGTGAAGACTTTGATCAAAGAGAGCAACCAAGGGCTCTGGTCTATCAATCGATCAAATCCCTTTAGGCTACGATTTCGACCATACATTTTCCTTGCTCTGATGAATTTGCCAATGACGCAATTATGAGCGCATTTCTAGAACTGCAATAATGCCATTCTCCAAAGAGACTGTCAAGACGCTAAAAGGTTTTTGAAATGGATCTCGGATTATAGGCGGTGTTTTTCAATGACTTTGTCGGCAGAACCTCGGGCAAGTTCGCAGAGCAGGGCGTTTAGCATGCACCTCACATGCCAAGAGTTCAAAGGGAACTACAACTCCAAATTCGTTGGATCTCACTACCTTTGGGGAGGCCCGTAGGGCCCATGCAGTTCCAGCATGAGTTTTGCACGTCGATCTTGGCTGCCCTGAAACTAACGATCGGAGCCCTCCATGCTCTTTTAGGACATATTCGCTTGCACTATCTTCCTTTGGATGAGCTACGTGTACAGGCACTTACTTTGGTATTTATGGGGAGGCTCTCGGTAGAAATGCATCTCTTTGGAATATCAGTGGTCCAGGTACTATGAGAAGGAGAAGTAGATTCCACGTTTAAGGCCTCCACTGTATTTTCCTTCGCCACGAAAGCCATTAATCAGAATGGAAACATGGTCTACTATGAGCTGGATGGATCCCTTCACATTTACGAGGGCCCATCCGATTCACGAACGTAAGCACATTCTCAGGTGAGGTGTGCGAAGGTTCAGACTGAGAAAGTGATCTTTGGCACCATTGGCAGCCAGCCAAATTTGGCTGGGCCTTCATTAATCTTCGCCTGGAATCAGCCATATCTATCTGTCCGTCGGCTCCCCCAATAGTCGAACATGGGACCTACAAACTGGCCAAGGAGGTAAACAAGCAAGTTTAATCTTTAAACGTAGCCTAAATCGGCCCTTTTACCCTGAACTAAAAACAATCAAACGCATGAACTGTTAAACCATGTTATGCATAAGTAACACTTCATAATCAGTAAGGAGAAAAAAAAGATGAAGAAACACCGTAGTGCACCATATACATATTGAAAAAAAGAGCCATCTTCTATTTGAACATCCAAACAAAAGCTCTCTGTCGTAAAACTTGTCATCTATTCAGACTTTCTGATTGTTATGGTTTCCAAAAATGATGCTACGTCGATATTCCTTTCAGAGCCGAAGTTAAGACTTCAAAAAAACGAAAATGCATTGACATACGTATATTACCTGCTCTCAAAATATGAAATCGCATTCAGAAAGAAATTTGCATTTTTGAATATCTTGAAAAAATGATTCTTTTTGTTCGAGCATTGCTTATTGGCCTAAACAAGGACTCTTGGTTTATCAGTCAAACTCACAGGGTTCCAGAGCGGCTATGTTCAGTCAAACTCGGTAAACTTTGGTCGTTGGAAGGGTAAATAAATGTCGAAAAAAGAGCAAATACCTTGCATTTGCACCTAAAAAGTCATTCGTAGTAAGAGTACTCACGGCGCTTAATTGAGCTAGAGAAGTCATTTATAAGTTCTAAACACATTTGAGACTAATTTTGAGGTGAAGAGACAATGCTGCACTAGTAATTGAGATCTATTAACTAAGCCACGACCAAAGAAAGGATGGAAAATTATTCAAAATACATTAGAAAACAATTTTCTGAATTTTCCATTCCTAAGGTGGTCTCATGGTTGTCCGTAAGTAAAATATTGTCAAAATCTATTGAGCCCTTGTTCTAAAAAGGCTTAACCACAGTTAGTTTTCGTCCTTCGAGAATGTTGTTCAAAAATACCCATTGAAAATTGCACGAAAAAATAGACGTCACCAATTCTTAAGACAACCCTCGACCCGCGTGTGCCTGGCAATTGTATCAAAGAAAATACTCATAAATGTGTTTTAAGCATATTTAAGTGACATTACTTCAATGTTTGGCCACTAACCTAATTACCAGAACTCAATTTCAACTGTGGCATTGTCTCTAAACCTCAAAACTGGTCTCAAATATCTTTGGAACTTAAAAATGATTTCTCCATGTTAAAGAAGCACCGTGTACCGTTACACTGATATATCCTTAGCTGTTGTTTGATAATATATTATATTATTATATAGCAATATTATAACTTGATGTTTTCAAGTTATAAGGGCCTTTTTTAGAAATAGCGATCTTAGTTGACAATCAAACTTAAGCCTAAAATCTACATTATTTGTCAGATCCTTCCATTACCATAACTTTAGGGGATGGGATGCTATTGCTAAAACCAAAATGGAGAATAAACAGTGAGGTTTGTGTCTGAAATGAACATATTTCTTCAAGATTCTGAGAATGTTTGATTGCAAATGAAGCTTTTTTTGACAAGTTCAAAATTTGGCCTTGAAAATAAAAAATTCTTTCAAAATTTACCAGATTCTCAAAACCTTAAATTTCTTTACAATTTGTCAATTTTGGCCAAAATTGTAAATAAAAAGTGCAAGTAAATGTGGAAAGTGCAAAAAGGCAGAAATATGGGTTTATGTTACGAAAAATCTTTTTACGCTATTTGCCCGTCCCTACTTATTACAGTTGTAACAATACGTAATTAGTTTTTAACTATTCCAAGTCTTGATTTTTGAATTACGACTCTCAAATGATAGGAGTATATGATAATGTCAGTTTCAACTGCAATTAATGAGAATTACCAAAAAAATGCGATTTCGTTGCATTATTCCTCAAAATAATTTCAAAAAATATTTCTTTGGGCAATATTTCTTTCCGAAATTTGGTGGCCCTGTAACCAAAAGAAAGTTCAAGCATTGCAAGCATCAATCCAACAGGTGATGTTGGGGTCACTCGGTTGTATTTCAATTTTGAAAATCACGTTTTAATTTTAACCTAGAAGATTATTTTGGTTTCGTTATTTTTGGTTTCTTCGTGGGCGAAACTTTGAATTACTAGTAGATTGGTGAAATGAGCAAGACGTGTAAAATTTGCTACAAGCTGTCAACTCTCCTCTTAGCATTATTTGCCTCAGTGTTTTATTCATTTCATAGAGAAGCTCATTTAATAGAGACAAAGAAAAAAGGTCACAAAGCGACAAATCATCACACATGTACACAAATTCTGTTCTTCTCCGAGTGTTTTCACTGATTTCTAACACGTCACTTTATGTTCGCTTGAAAAAGTAGAACTGAATAGACGAAAGCATTGATAAAAATAAATGGTTTTAAAACGTCGAAAATTATTGTTACAAAAACGCTCGGAGTAAATATTTGCCATATATATTGCCGTATATATATTTAAGTGAACAAGGGAAATTTCCACCCAAAAACAGTGTACTGATGCCTTACCATGAAGGAAAAAAGTGGGGGCAAGGATATTTTTTGCAAAATGTCATCTAAATAGTGGGACAAATGATATTACAAAACGAGGAAATTTCTGTCGCACATTTACCTATACCAAGTACTAACTTTGATTATAAAAAAATACAAGCCATTATTTCTTCGATTCCTTACATACAAAAAAATCTCTCTAACCAGCCATGCTTATTTCAACTCTTTATTTATAATTCACATCAAAGTCACGACTTGTCTCCGAATATGGAAGAAATGGCCACTTTGGAAGCATCCGTTGATTTCTTGGGAAATTGTGGCCGTGCTTTTCTTGTAAATATAGATTTATTGTACCTTCTCTCTTTTGGTTGCATGATCGCTCTCAAGTCAACACTATTCCAAGAGTCCCCTGGTTGAAGTAATTCTTGTTCCAAAATACTCTTGAATCTTTTGCGATATTCTACCGGTCCCATGGGCACTAGGTCTTCATTGGTACTGGGATTGAGTGACGTATGGGCCTTGAACACGGCCTCATCTCGGGGCTCCAATCGTCCCATGCTCTTCATACGATTTCTGAAAAATCGCGACGGAACCCATCGTGCTGCGTAAATCCAATCCTGAGAATATTGGAGCTCGGCCATGATGGCCATCACGTGATCTATATTCAATTCGGCTCTCATGCCAATTTGCGCTCTCAAAGGTAATTGGGCATGCCGAATTCCCTCTTTTTTGGCCACGGACAAAGTCTTGGGACAATCACTGGACTTGGACGTTTGAGCCCCGATGATGTAGATATCATTTCCATTAAACTTCAAATCCGTTTTGGAGTCTGGAGAAAGGTAGACAAGATCTTCACGAGGGAACAACTCGGTGTAGCTTTTTTCAGTAAGCACTACGGGAAAATGGGACTCGCCAAGTTTAGGTAGGAACTTGAGTAACTTTTGACTTTTGATGCAATTCGGATCATAATTACACAAATAAAGAGCAAAGGTGCCTTTGAGGGTTTTGAGTCTGTGCACTCCGAATTGGATCTCACGATAGATTGAACTCAGACATCGCGGCTGCGAGTATTTCAGAAATTGCAAATCCACCACCATATTTTGTCCCCAAGCTGGATTGAATTCGCGAATCATCCGCCATTCATCTTGGAAATCCATAGATTGGTTGGAGATGCGCATATTGAGCGTATTCTCGCCCAAACCATAAATAAGATGACCGTCAGCCTTCTCGTTTCGCTCTTCAATCACTTGAGAACGAGTTTCTTTAGCCTGAACTCGACGAGTAAACGCGCTATATTTCCGTCTGACTTGAAGCAAATGGAGTTGATGCAAAAAGGTAAACGTTGAACGGACCTTGGCCTCACTCTCAATCATAAGCAAATCGGTCAATCGCTCGGGTTTGATCTCAAAGGGCACGTCTTCCCCTTCTTGACGCATACTGATGTAAACCTCGCGCAAGCGATTAGCTCTGAATTCCAACACTTCTTGACCTAGATTGGGCGGAGCCGAGGCTTTAATCGCCTCGTCCGTGAAGTCAAATCCGGCGTGAATGCGTTCATCCAAGACCAAGATCTCATCCAAGGTGATCCGCGCGTGTTCGGGCGATGACAAGAGCATCAGATAATAGGATCGGGGCATGACATATCGCAAATCGGCTAAGGTCTTGATTTCGGCGTCCGTCATGGATTCGGGCAAAAGCATGCCGCGATTCGACAAAAACTGGACGCTGTCCAAGATCTTCAAGTATTTGAATTTGGCCACGGTGGATTCGCCCAACACTCGGGTGTGATCCCAGGCACTTAAATAGTCGTATAATGGTGAGTCTGGCTTCTCAGAGGAAGAAAATGGGTCGGACTTTGGAGGGTGATACAAGCGAACGGACACGTGGAACGGTGTTGGGACGAACGCAGATTGTGGGACATGGATGAGTGGACTTGAAAGAATAAAAGGATCCCGGTGAGACACGCGCATCCATGGTAGGGTGCGCTTAATCCCCCTTAACGTAGATTGGAACATGATGGATAATTGCCTGGATTGGTCCTCAGATTCGTTGATGTTATTGTTCCAAGCACATGTTTTTTACAGGGCAAGTTCCGATATTTGGTTTTAGTGTTGCCAAAGAGAACGTATGATTATGCCAGTGGCCAGGTTCGGTGGCAAAAAAACCTACGGTACGATCGATTGAATAAAAGAATGTTGGTCATCAGTAGCTCAGTTATAATCTCAGATGATACTCGTGTATAAATGAGAAATGTGCTCTGGAGTGAAGTTTCGGTTAACAGTAATGGTTATGGTATATTTTTGAAGAAATTTATTCCTATTGTGGACTTATATTTAGTCCAACATTGAAAACATCTTGGATGCCATTTTTTTAGGTTTAATTCATAAAAACTTCGGTCTTTTACGTTCTCCTGTTCTTCGTCGGATGGAATTGGATTGCCATACTTTCGTAATTTTCATTTCATTTCTTGCAAAACAGCATCCCTTGTTTTGCAACAGCTCCTTTTTGTTTACTTGAGTTGACCTAACCATAGGCATATCACAGATCATACAATGACTAGATGTCACATTGGCTCGTTCCGTCGGCGAGAGAAAAGTGACATCACGTGGCCCAGCTGCGCTAGCTTCAAAATCTCAGAGCAACAGCGTGCTCAGAAACAACGACGCTCGCTCCCGTCAAGAACAAAGTACGTGCAATATTTTGAGTTTGTTCAGGATTTGGCCACGCTGACAAAATTTTGAAAAGTTCGAAATTCCTCCCATTTTAGGGTGTAGTCTTATGTTGCAGCTGATAAAACAAAGTTGTCCACCATTTTCTCGCGCGAAGCGAGGTCTAGCCATTTTATGGTCTGTGAAACATATTCACTGAAGAGGATGCGAAGACAGCAGTTTGTTCTTGTTTTTGAGAGCCCAAAACGATCCCAATGAACAAACAATAGACAAGTGTTACGGACTCAAAATTCACTATGTTATACAAACTCAGCGCATGTCTAGACATTATTCTAGCAGGTGTATCTGTCTCTTAAAGATAGTTAAATGTACCACATTCTTGGGTAGAGCACATTCACCAATCCTCATCAACAACCTCATACAACTTATCCTAAAATACCAATGGTTTCAGATTAAAAGTACCTAACTAGACCACCAAATTGCTCCATTAAGGTGGCCTGCTCCTTACTGCATTCTGCATAAACAAACATTCAGAAAGAATCAACAAATTAACTATAAAATGACAAAGAATCTGTTCAATCTAGAGCGTTCTCTCTGTTTGGCCCGTCAAAAGGTTGATATTTGGAATTCAGTTGATTTCAAGCACTACAGCCCATATAATGTTGACTGAAACCGATGTTTTTATGGGACAGAATGTGTGCACTGTGGCTTTGAGCTTCATTGTTAATAGAAGAGCCTTATTTTTCCAAGCAGATGCACAATTTTCAGGAAACTTTGTCTGAGTATAGTTATACCCGTTGTCTGAAGTTGGTATCATTGTATCAAAGTTACAATTTTGTTAAATTGAGATCCAATCTCGGTTTTGCGCAAGCCATTATTTTGATGTTACTAAGTTTTGACGAATCCCTTTGAACAGAGGGCATCATTATTAAAATCTGGTCAAGGATCTTATGCTGAAAGTGTGTTCTTTAAGTGAAGTTTGCTATCAAATACCTCTATGGATCGTCTTTTGGCAATTTTTGGATGACTCATGATTAGGGCCCGGAAAACTATTTTGCAAAAAGTGATCAAATATCCAATATATATTTTCTTCAAAGAAATATTTTTTTCGATAGGCCATTTTTTGGTATTTTTGTCTGTGTGCACCGATTTTCCAAATTTGTTTCTGGTGAAATTAATGCATTTGGCCGTTTTTGGGAGTAAACTTGACATGTAATTGATTAAAACAATACAATTTTCAATATGCCTCAATAGATGGCGCAGTTTTTTCGTATATGACAGTAGTTTTGATTGCGAATATCTAATCTCAGTACAAATGCCATTTTGTAGAGATTTTTGTATTTTGGGTTCATTTCGGGAAGGCTCTATTGACGATTGGTCATTCATTTCTTTTCCTCAATTTTGCCCGAAATATTTTTTTGACTAGAATATTCGTGAAAATATTTATTTTTTCCTTGAAACAGCCAAAATATTAAAAAAATCGAGGAAAAGTGGAGAAATATTCTTAAACTATTTTATATTTTAAAAAGATTATTTCCAGGCCCTACTGATGATAGCTTCGTCAGCACATACTTCTAGCTAGAAATACTAAAAGGCAGAGATTGGCATTCAAATCTATGATTGCCCGACCCAGCACGGACTGTCTGTGACGTCATTCATCATGCGGGAAGCCGAAGTTCATGATTAAAGGAACCTTTTCTTCTACGAAACACATCTAAACTATTTCGCTCATTTGATAGGGCAGTTTGGTTATTGAAAATCCTCAAGTCTGCTGGAAATGTGTCTAAGGTATTTACCCGATACGCAAAAAGTGAATTTCAACTAGTGTGGAGTTTAAACAGGGGCCGATTAATTCACATGATTGGGTGATTGACAGCAAAATCTTAATGATGTGGAATCTGGGCTTGCGCAAGTTTTTTTTACGGGAGGTTGCAAGGTAGGGTTACCGCTTGGAGAATGGGTGCTTTGCTCTTGTATATGAGCAAACAAGAATGTAAGTTTGAGTTGCAACCCTGCTGAGAAGTCACTAAAGTCAGGGATGCCTTGCCCTTTTGGTGATCCTGAAAGAAAAAACGGGTTTATGAAGACTGGTAGACAGTGGGGAATATGATTTCACATAGGTAAATTGGCAACCCCAGCACCAAGTCAGATCACTACAAAATCAACAAAGAAGAAGTACTGTGGTTTGTTATTGAACTTCCTTAGAATTAGCTGAATGTTCAACTGAATGCTATTGACCAATCACCAGCATGAATTATCGGCACCGTGTGTTAGCCTACGAGTGCCAGTCTCTGATATAGGGTCCCTACTTCTAGCCAAGGAGGACAGTATTACATAGAGTGGGATCAAGTGAGGGCCCGTGGAGGGCCCGTTACCGCGTCCTTGTTAATTTTACTGTGTGATAGCCTGGAGTTAATGAAGAAATGCAACGTAATTGGGATTAATGTCATTTTTATACATAACCTATAAAACAAAAGTTCACAAGGACGTCACAAGCAATCATTTGCTACCCAATTGTGCTCTCAAAGAATTGAAACTATGCTATTTGATTGTACCGCTACAAGGAATGGGATTCCCTGTAAAGAGAGTCAATCATTAATATAGGTTCAATAATTAATGTTTATATGAAATTTGATCTACCAATGAGTTACTGTCGGCAGATCGATACAACCCTGGTAAATTGGTTTGGTCAGGAATAGTTTTTAGAAATTTTTCCAATCCTGCCTTGAATGCTGTTAAAGGATCAGCTCCTACATATTCCCGACGAAGACTAATGGGTAACAAATTGAACAGTGAGGGAGCCCGACAAAGAAGAGAGGAGGGCTTCATTGTTAGAACTAGCCTTGATTCCCTTGGATTTGGAGGTGCTCTCAGAACGCGCGTAAAACCTCTACGATCGCTACAACTGATCTCAAATCCTGAGATACCATCCTGAGAGCCCATGAATGCTCTTGAAAACATACAGTATCAGATACCTTTCATACCTTCTCTGAGTACTGTACAACCCTAACTTCTGGAGCCTCTCCCAATACGAGAGCTCTCTCATTCCTGTGATGTTCCTAGTAAAACATCTTTGGACCTGCTCGACCTTTTGCAAACCTGCTGAACTCATTGGAACCCTAATGGGTGAGGCATATTCAAGATGAGGCTGAACAATCGACTTGTACAGAGTTAGCATCGTAATACTATCTCTGGACTTGAAAGTGCGATAGATCCAGCCACATGTTTGAAATGCCTTCCCCACTTTCAACTGGATATGCTCATCAAACTTTCCATCATCTTGGATGACAACTCCTAAATCCCTCATGGATGAGACCTGCTCAATATCACAACCTCCATTGTCTTTGAGTGGAACATCTAATTTGGACGTCCCATACGTTATTGTGCGGAATTTCATCCCGTTTAATGCCATGTTACTCTCGCCAACCCAAGAGTAGATTTTCTCCAAGTCCTCAACTAAATATTTTGAGTCCTGACCATTCCTTCCACAAACCAATTTTGTGTCATCAGAATATGAAGAAATACTTTTTTTTGTTCTAAACAAGAGCGGGCCTAAAATTGAACCTTGCGGAACACCTGACTTGACATCATACATGCCGCTAAAAGATCCTTCAACATTAACCATTTGCTTTCTTTCGCTTATAAAACTATCAATCCAAGTCGGGACCTTACCCTGGACCCCAAACTCTTTAAGTTGATATACTAAAGTTATACTGAAAGACCATGATCTACCTTATCAAAGGCCTTGGCAAAGTCAAGATAGACTACATCAACTGACTCGTGACTTTCGAGCCCTTCAATGATTTGCTCAATATGATCAACCAATTGGGTTACTGTACTAAAATGAGCTCGAAACCCATGCTGTCCAGAAGGAATTAAATCATGGACTTCCAAATAATCTACAAGCTTGGACTTCATAATCTTCTCAAAAACCTTTGCAACGGTGGAGGTCAGAGAAATGGGGCTATAATTACTAGGGAGTGACTTATCTCCGCCCTTAAAAATTGGAACGACATTTTGAGCTACTTTTAGAGAAGAGGGAAACTTGCCCTGATCTAAGATGCAACGCATCAAGTAGGAGAAAACTTGGGCAAGAATATGTGAGCATTTCATTTTCGAGAATTTTTAAAGGCAGCGAATTTTTGAGAAAAAACAATTTTTCAATGTTTTTGAAACTCGCGCGCGCACTGAAATTGCGAGGATTTCACACCTAACAGTGTTTGAAAGGATCAAATCAAGGAGAAAGGAGTAATCACCGTCTTGTTCATCTGGTTGATCCAATTTTTGTCCAGAAAAAGAAAGATCAATATGGCATTGGTATCACTAAAAAGGACATTCAAAGATTTGCTACAACATTAATCTGCAAATTGTATGGAGTTTTGGATCAACAAGATGACCATAATGATGAAGATGAACACAATGCAATTGCAGAGTCATCTAAAAATGCGAGCATTACTTACAACAATTTGAGCTTTCAAGAGGCCTTGAAAATGCACATTAAGCAGTCACGGGATTCCTTGTCAGGTGCCTCAGATGAAATTGTCTTTAAGCATGCTTTAAGTGACCTTATAACGTATGTTTGCCCGTGACCTAATTCCAGCAATTACTAGTGACGTCATCATTTTTGGCGGGAAAAAAAGTTCGGAAGACACAAGTCTTCTGATGAGCGTGCGAGGTAACTACAACGAAGGTTTAGGCCCGGTAATTGCAACAATGCCTTTCTTATCTGCACAACTTGAAGTTGAAATAGCAATTCTTAACATTGTTTTTGCAAAAAAGTATGTTTTTTTGCTTTTATCTAAAATTTCGCTACATAAGTAGAGAGGGTTCTTCCGAACTTTGAAATTAGGAATGCCCTACTTTGAATAACAAGATGGCCAGAGGAGATCGGTTCCTGGGGCAACTAAACCTAAAAACAAATAATTTATTTAATTGAAGGCTTCCAATTTCTCCATTTGTTTTCAAATTACTTCTCAACATACATTAACCATGCCATTGGCCATAAATGCAACATTATTCGAAAATCTGACCCTTGAAAACTGAGGGTTTTTTTTGGCAAGCCAACACTGCCAATACGGACCAGCAGGTCCGTAAAATGATACGGTAATCACTCCTAAAGAACCTCTTGTAATCACTCCCATTAAAAGAAAATAAATTCATACGCAGTATTGCATTAGCACCTCAAAAGTCGTTTCAAAAGTTTTTGAATTAAAAAAAAGACGTCTTGAGCTCAAATACACACTGTGTATCAAATTATAAGCATGCAAAATTCACTTCAAAATTTAATTTGTTCATGTGCTTGATGTTGAGTAATTGCAAATAAAAAAAAGGGAAAATAAGTTTTTGGTTTTTGAAGCAAAAAATGTTCAGGTTTGGTGTGACATTCCGGTCTGTATTGTGAATGTCTGGTTTTTGTTTTGTTAGACACTTTGAAACTGAAACAAAAAAAGCGCTTTTGGTCATCACTAGTTTAAGTTTAATCCGGGCCAATTTTCGGGAAAAATTGCATTTTGCTTAAATTATCATGCTATGTCTCTCAAATAACTTCAAATCATTGGAGAAAATCACTTTTTACAGTTGTCATAAAAAATAATTGCTGCAGGTCTAGCCAATCTTTCAATTTTTGGTTTATTTTACAATCTACGCATTGGAAGTTTTTAATACCAAAATTTTCAATGAGTTTAACCAAGTAGAAAACATATCTTGTGTTAAACTCAGCA
Organism: Tigriopus japonicus; assembly: GCA_010645155.1. Lineage (NCBI taxonomy): Eukaryota > Metazoa > Arthropoda > Copepoda > Harpacticoida > Harpacticidae > Tigriopus > Tigriopus japonicus. The sequence goes on from CM021323.1 coordinate 1,111,777, forward strand.
AAATTAAAGTAAAAAATCGATTCAAATATCCACTAATAGTCATAACAGCCATTGCAGCCCAATATTTGTATTTCGATAAGTAGCGTTTTTCTAGTCTTTTTCTATTTTCCAACTAGCATTTTTCTATTTCTTTAATAATCTTTATTGCGTGTTTTAATTAATTGCACATTGGATATACAGATTCAATACATGTCAAGTGATTGTAATTGGAGGTTCCCATTCTGGGTTCAAAGCTGGGTTCTATTTCTTTAGTATTTTTCATTCTCCAACTAGCAGTTTCCTACTTGCATTTTCCATTTTCCAACTATCAAATTTCTAGCATTAATTTGACTTCAGCTAGCATCATTGCTCCAAAAAAATCTGGCCATCTTCCTTGTTATTAATAAGTTTGTGTTTGAAGTAAGAATTATATTAGACTCTTAATCATTATAACATCCCATTTGCTACAAGGAATTTTCGTGAAGACATTTAAAAAGCATACAAAACAAAATAAACCACTTCAGCCATTATCAAATTACAAAATTATCATATCTTTATGAAGGGTCGAGACCTTATGGTCATTTTGAAGTTGGAAGATGGAATTTCTCTTCACCCCTTTAACGAGTTTCTTAACAAACCAGATGGCGTTAACAGTCTTGGCTAGCTAAAAATTGCCCGAGTTTTCAGGTATTGCACTTTCATAAGATACTACATTTAAGATCAATGACGTGGATTAAATATGTTGAAGAGCATTGCAAAGTGATTTAAAAACAGGAGGAGAAACGGAAAACCTTCAATTAAGCAAAATGTTTGTTTTTAGGTTTGGTTGCCCAAGGAAAAGGTCTCACTCATCTGGCTATCTTTTTTTCAAGAGTTCCAAAGAGTCCTCTCAATTTTTAGAAAGAAATTTTAGATAGTAGCAATGACACATTTTTTTAAATGTCAAGAAATAATATTCCAACTTCAAGTTGTGCAGATGAGAAAGGAATCATAGCAATTACTAGGTTTAAACAGGGCAGTTGTGGCGAAAGTGCAGTATTTCGTTTCTTTTTTCGCAAAAGGAACTTTAATGCCATTAAAATAAAAGATGTTGAAATTGTAACGACCAAAATACTCAAAAAGTACCCTTTTTCAATACAAATTGTTTCTCTCTTTTATTTTTATGGAATTGGGTTGGGACCATGGTTTGAATATTTTTTTTAGTCAGTGGTTACTCATTTTCTTTTAATTGATTAAAACCTTCAAATGTATATATTTTTATTGAAAATATCCTTAGATATACAAAAAAAACTTTTTATTATAAGGATTTTCATGCCAGAGTATTAAGTATGCGCAAATTATGTAAAAAGCTTTAATCATATTTATTTATTTATTTATTTCTTTGTGGAAGGTAAGGTACCAGTCCCGTCACATTCGTGCGACAAGTGTAAAAGTTCAAAAAAGAACCACAAATGACTCGCGCATTGCTTGAATAGAATTTAAACGCGCATTTTTCAATCACTTGGACGAAAGTTAAAAGCAAACACCTTATACTATGTCATTCTTTCCACCATAGAACTATCATAGAAAATGTACCCGGTTGAATTTCAAAGAATTTTTTCTCGAAGGACCATCAAGCTTTATTTAAATCGAACGTATAAGAAGATGTTTCGTTTACACCGTCATATTCCTTCTAGTCTACAGACCGTCTTTTGATATATTTTTTGAGAGCTGTCTAAACCAGAGAAATTTCAATTTGAGGGTTAAGACATAAACATCCAAAACAAGAACTTTTTCAATTTCTTAGATCTTCTCATTTGGTCCCATCTAGAGACGCTTTAGTCCCATCAAGTAACAAAATGCTTTCACAATCAGATAAAAAGAGAAACAAACGGTCAATGTGAGTGGTACCATCACTCACTTTAGTAAGAAACAAATAGACGTTATTGTTGTGTTTAATTAACATCTTAGTAATCTAAATTAAATCTGCCAATACTATAAGACACCAAAACACTGACACAGAGCAATCCTCCAGTGGCAGCCAAAGAACTGGCCGATCCCACATACACATGACATTGCCCTGGGCACACGCACTCATATTGTCCGCGGAGATAACTATAATCCCAACAATCATCCGAATCATAAGCTCCTCGCAATCCCTTGGTCATTGCTTTGGCCAATTTGTAGGTCCCATAGGCGGCCAAACCAGCCACAGCATATTTGCCTACTTTCTTCAAGATCTTTTTCCGGCGGCTCTCCTTTTTGATTCCGGCACCTCCTGCCAATCCTTGAGAGGCTCCAAAGCCCCCTGCATTGTGTCCACTGTTCCTCGATTGCCCCCGATGACGAATCTTATCCACAATTTGACGACCCTTAGATTTCACCTTATCCACAACTCGTCGGGCTGTGCTTCTGCCTTGACTGCCCCTACTTCCGCCATTTTTGCCGGCAGATCGCTTGTCTCGATGTTTGCGGCATTTGGAGGTAAGTTTGTCCAGGCGAAGAGAGCCTAGTTTTTCTTGAATTTCTTCAAAATGGCTGTCCATACAGAAACGGAGGTATTCTGAGCATTCCGTGATATCATCGAATTTGCTTAAAAAGATAGTAGAACATGGTTAGTTGCAGTTATTTCGTCAGTCAGCATTTTAATAAAAAAGGTTTTGAAGTATGAGTTACCTGCAAAACTTTTGATTGGACAAGGGTTTTAGTTTGAGACTTTGCAGACCATTTTGAACGACGCATTTGTCGTACCTCTCACTAAGCTCTTTCCATGAGAATTCATCGCATCCTGCAAAAAAATGATATAAAAACTCCCTCAATATCTACTCCTTAACACTGATGTACCGTTATTTCATTTATTCGCATGTTTTGAAATATTGAGCAATGCGCCTTTTACTCACCTGAGGTTAAAGTCAGCAGAGCCAGGAATGTTGTTAAAGCTTGAAAGATCATGGTGTAAAGGTGAGTGTTATTCTAATATCATTAATGGTTGAGAATATTGCTTGTTTCACAGCACGATTATTATTATTGTTGTTGTTGTTTTGGGCGTTAGACAAGGGTTAAGCTTCCATGAAATGTTTAGACTGGGTGATCTGACTCAGTGAATATTTCCTGTCTTTCATCTGAACACCGTCATGTACCGACTACTTGTGGCTCAGCGTGTATTCTGGTCCCGGAGCTGTGGGTATTTGACGCTGTTTGCTATGAGCTCAATGCATACACACAACTTACACACATGTACGCTCTTAGGCATTCGTGGGATCTAAAGACAACGCTTGAAACGCAGTATGGTGCAGTACAGTTGACTGTGGATGAACATCTTGGAGGCAGTCCTCCGACGTTACGCGTTCTTGGCTACAACTTGACTCGATTCCAAAATAATATGTTAAGGTGTATTCCTCTTATCGAATGGTCTTCTTGGTCGAGGCTTACGCAGTGGTTTGTCCATCCATAGAAGATCTCAATTCGTACTGGTTGACTGAACAAAGACTTCTACTGAGAAAATTGAATTGGAGCATGTGTTTTAAACTTGCGCTCTGGTCTATGAATCAGTTTTGTTTTATTGAAGAACGAGTTTGAACTTTTACAAAGCTCAAGCTTAATTACAGAGGATTTGACAAAGAAACTTTCCCTTGACATTTTTTTCGCTTTGATGGTCGCTTGAACGCGATCTTCAACCTCTGTTGGTTTAATGCTGTTTTAGTTCCACAAGTTCATATCAAATCTTTTGCCAAAACTAGAGCGCTATAATAAAAGAGTACGCGCATGTGCCATTTTGGTCCCAAGACGTCGGTTCCATTGTACTGTGGTTCTTGGGTTCGACCTGTTTGAGGCAACTTTACCTATGTACTATTTAC
>CM021323.1:1115797-1126568 GCA_010645155.1 Tigriopus japonicus
CCGCCATTTTCTTTTCAAAGTTTGTACTCAAAGCGCTCGGTCGAATAAGATCGACTTCGATTCCCAAACTGGGAATGCTCATTTTGTTCCGGTGTAGATCAATGACAGTTCCAGTTCCGCTTAGAAAATCTGTTCCCAATGCAATCTCCACGGGTTGATTTCGAACCATAGTCAGGGGGAAATCAACAGTTTTTCCGTCGAATTTCAATGGAATGCCAAGAATTTGTTTTCCAATGATTTCATCCTTGTCCATGGATCCATAACCTAGCGATTCGCCAATATCCTAAGAATGAGATGCCAGGAGGTCATGCAAATAGGTCCGCAACTCTCTAAAGTAGTTCGACTCTAACCATGGAAATTGTTGAAATGGGCGAGGTGGTATCTATTAAAGCCATCATGGACTTGTCTTGAATACTACAAGGAATAACGAAAACCATCAAATCCTCCCCTGTTTTGGGACCACTTGCGTAATCATTGGAACGTGCTCCAAATCCCGAAATGATCTACAAAAATGTTTTTGTAACATGTCATTAATGATGGAGATTGCTTGGGTTTCATACTCACTCCGGTTGTGTCATGGTTGTTCGAGTTGCTCGTCCGATCAAGAATGGATCCAAATGACGAACCTCTAAGTGCAGAAGATTGCCCAAAATTACTCAGAAGTGACGAGGATCCTCCTGATCCAAGAAATGAGGAGTCGAAATCACTATTGAAGCTCGACGTGTGACCACCCATTGGAATTGGAACCGGCATAATAGAATGGTGACCAGAGCCAAAGCCATTGGTTCTCTTGTTAAGCTTCTTGTCCAACATCTTCTTGGCCTTATCCGCCACCTTGTTGATGACCTTGGCAGCCATTTGAGCTCGTTTACTGTCCCCATTCTTGTTATATTTGGAATCCACATATTGTCTCACTTTATCTGCTGCTTTGTCTACAGCCTTATAGGCATATTTGGTCTTGGAATTTTGTGGAATGGGACTGCTCGCACTTCCACTGTGACCATATCCATCATGGTTAGAGCTACTGCTGTAGCTGTTACTGCTACTGCTGAAGAATCCGGGTAAAGCTGAGCGTTTGGTTCTTTTCATTCGTTCAAATGAGCATTGGAGACTAAACTGATTCATTTTGAGGTCATTGACGAGCTTTTGAATCTGTTTGAAATGGGAACCAGAACAGGCTACCAAGTGATCGGTACAATCCATGGCCATGAACAATTTCCTATACAAGTACCAAAAGGTCAAAGAAGGGGATTATTATGGCTTTACGGGATTTACAAACCTGCACAAGTCATCTTTAGGAGTGCTCTGCAAGGCTTCGAAGTTCAACTCATTGCCACGAATACAGTCGAGGAAGAATTCCTTCTGAATTCGCCATTGCAACGGCTCACAAGCCAATGCTAAAAATGGATGAATCACTCGTTTTTTATTGCTCAAAATAATCAAGCAGACTTCTTTTTATAATTACTTACTCCAAGTAATAACGACATGCAAAATCAAAATGCACGTTACTTGTCTCACCATCTTGACCGTCGAATTTGTACTGTTAAAAACCCCATGTGATTGGTTAGCATACGAAAGAGAACTTAATAGTTAGAAACGACGTGGTGCTACTATGTGATAAATCTGGTGGAATGAATCTAAGTTTATTTTCCGTTTTATTTTGCGAGATCGAACCAACACTTCACAGTGCTTGATTTAGCTAGAGAAATCAATGAAAGTTTCAAAGACATTGGAAACCAGTTTTGAAATGAAGAGTAGTTTTAAGTGTACAAGTCAAAGCAGCATATATATAATCGAGTCCTATTAATTTGATCACGGGTAAAAACGAAGTAATTTCTTTTAAAACATGCAAAAAAATAAATACTTGAAGATCTCGTGTAACCCATGCCTAAGGTTATCTTAGCATTGTCTGTTTTCCTGTATCTGAAATATTGCCAAAATGTATTTTATCCATCGTTTCAATTAAACTCCGATTGTGTCCTTCGAGAATGCTTATCGAAAAGAGCTCTAAATTTGATAGGCACAATAGGTACCACTACAAATTTCTAAATAAGGATTACAATTCATATAGAACAACGCCGACGTCAACTATCATTTCAAAGAACATGCTTGAAGTGACATTTTCAATGGGCCATTGTCAATTTAAAGCAAAAGAAAAAAAGGAAATGTATTCCCAAAAACATTCTAAATTACGTCTTTCCTCATGTCGACCACTTTCAAAAAGAAGAGTGCTTCTCTGCAATAGGTTTTCAACCAAAGCATTATTTTTGTTTGAACTTGATAAGGCGTAAATGTGAGGATCACATCCGCCATGCCTACTTCACTACAGGCAACGATATGCTTTGCGGCTGAACGAGCCATCTCACCAAACAAGTTATATAAACAAATTTGACAAATGATCTTATATTTCTGTAACCATTTTTCCTGGAGCTCTCAAGGATTAGATTGATATCGAAACAACCTGAGTTAACAAATTCGAACAAATTTGCGATTGATACATAATAAAGTAAAAAGAGAGGCAAAGAGGGCCGGGCGAGTAGCAGCACTACGTACAATCAAGCTCAGGTAGCAATGTAACGTGTTTACAACCAATGTTCTCGACATCTGTCAGAATTTCAAGGATTTCGCAAAAAGGGCGGCGGTAGCTTGCTCCATGTCTCCATTGTTGGCCCGCAATTCCGCGATACACTTGTCTCGAGCAAACCCGTAACCCATAAGTTTTCTGACACTTTCGTCGGTGAACTTGTCAGTGGGCAAAATATCACTCGCGTCGCCGGATGTCATGGCTGATGAGGAGGACGTCGATGAGCTTGTCGTGGCAGTACTCGGGCTACTTGAGGTTCCGTCATTGCTTTTCAATCGCTTACTATCATTCGCACTCCTGGCCATAGCTTCCTCTAATTGCTTCTTCTCGTGCTCTTTGGACGATTCCTGGAATGGGAAATGGAACCGACACTTTTTATCATCAGTTTCTGGAAATCCGGGTTTCGCGAGCAAACTGAAATTATGTATCACTGAAAGAGCAGTCCTGTGGCTCTGTAGATAAGCTAATCTTGTTTATATGTAAGGGAAGCGGTTTTTATTTTAAAACAAGCCGGTAATCCGAGTTAAGTATTTTGAAATGGCAAACTTTTTTAGTTAAACCGCTCGAATCTTACTTCAGACAAACGACAGCGAGGCTTGAGCTGAAACAGATGGACAAGTTCATTAAAGCAATAAAGTCCCTTGGGTCAACGGTATTTTTCTTACATCGTTTAGAGGAAAAATCCTTTTATCGTTTCAACGCATTCAGCTCTTTATATAACTTACACAAACGGCTGACTTTTTACATCTTAATTTTTTGATATTGACCAATTCTGGTCCTGAAGATCAAAAACAGTTCATCGAAAAGTGAAGTTTGATCCTTTGCCTAAGCTAGCTCTGTTAGCAACCCTCAAACTGCCTGCAAGTATGAAGGTGTCATGTGGGTTGTCAAACTTCTTTTTGATGGCATTCAACATAAAATACCATTCGTTCAACGGACTTTGCAGGGCTTCAATGTTCATATTAAAGTCTGCGATTGTAAGCGTTTCGTTGGAGAGTAATGCTCGTGATTCCTAAGCCAATGTTACTTGAACCAAAGTCATCCACATTCTCACCTGCAATGCCTTCTCCATATCAATCATTTTAGAGCTGAGCTTGGCGCATTCGGGTAGTTCCGATTCCGACAAAAACTGCGTCTCCGTGCCCGAAGATCCGATGACGAGGAGATTGCGATTCAAATCAATGCAACATTGATGGCGTTTGAGCATGTCCAACCCGAGCAGCATGTCCATGGGTTGCTCTTCCAAGATGGAAAACGAAGTAGACAAGTAATCCTTTTCGATCTGAATCTGGGCCAAATGAACCCGTCCAATAATCTTTTGCGTGCCCACGCCTTTAGCTATCCCGGCCCACCGTTTATCGACCAAGCGCATAATCCCACACCGCTCAGCGGCTGCCTACATAAAATCATGCAATCGATCAATCCAAAAGTTGAATAAAGAACCCTGATCGAGCGAACCCTCGCGTACTTGGGACATAATAGTAGCTTGCGCTCCGGAATCGACAAAGGCTTTGATGGCGTGTCCATTCACGCGACAATTGATATAGAGCATGATGACGGTGCCAAAGGCTTCGGGGTTGTGTTCCATGGCCAATTCCATGTTCTGCTCAATGTTCTTATTCTCAATCTCCAATGCGATCAAACGTTGGGCCTCCATATCAAACGGGTCAGCCGTCAAAAGTCGAAGTCGTTGACGTTCGCGTTCAGCGCGAATCTCGTGTTGCTCATTCAGTACCTGAAATCGTCCCCATCGGCCGTTCAATCCCATGCCTTAGTCCCCAACAAGAAAAAAATAACTTTTACCCGTTTAAATCGAGCGATATCGCCCGAATCAAAGGCTTCGGCCAAGGTCGGGTTGTTGTGGCGTAACACGCCCAAAGTTTCGGGACTCTTCTTCAGCATATCATAGATCACCTCGGGATCTTCGGCGTTATTCCCGGCCCCCGGGGGTGAATTCCGGCTCCTTGGAGCCCCCGTACCCGTACTCGATCCCGGAACCCGGATTTGACTGAAATCCAGGTTGGGCAAACCGGCCAAAAGGGGCGCTTGAGACGGGGCCGATCGGGCGGGCTTCTTGGCCAAGACCAACATGTCGCCGTCTTGAACGCCGTAATCTCGGATGGCCTTTTTGTCGTCGTCGAGCGTGCGACCTTGGAAAGTCAGTCGGATTTGAGCGGTGGGAATGCCGGCCTCGGCCTCGCAAAAGGCCTTGACATTCTCCAGTTCGAGGTCATCGGGCACGGTGATGGAGAACACCGAGTCCGTGGCCGGACACGTGATGTTCAGGAACATCCTCGAGGGATTCAGGCGGAACCGAGGGGTTGGCCACGTCCAGATCCAAGCGGAGATGGAGCGTTCCCGAGAAGAAGGAGGAAGAAATAAAGGCGACAAAGTCACTCTGTCATCAAAACAATAAGCGTGACCGATCAAAGGAACACGGTCATTGGCGTAGATGACTTTTCCAAGAGAGCTCTTGGCCCCGGAAGACTAGAGGTCAAAGAAATATTGCTCAAAATTAACGGGATGGTGTGGGGTTGGTAGAAAAAAAGGGCGAGCATTGCTTTTCACGACGAGCAATCAAGGCGAAGATAAGAGGGCTAAGGGTCAAGGTACAAATGGATGGTGAATTGTGAATGATCAAAGGCTAGATTATAAGGCGATAAAAAGACTAGAATACGAGTAGGCTGATTAATAACTTGGCCAATGGATTTTTGTTTTCTATTTTCACTCACCCGGTCCAAGCAAAACTTAAAACGGAGTTATATATTGAGGAATATGCGACAGTCACATTCAAGTTATTGGTTATCCCAATTCGGAGAGCCATGAGAAAAACATCGCTCTCTTCATTGAAAAGGTCGCATGGTATTAAGAAATTTAAAGGCAAATTTATGTTTATAGATACCATTCAAAAAGAACAAATACCAACGAGGGACTTAAATGATGCATACATACGTTCAGTTCAGTTCGAAGATAAGAATCACGCCATGAGAAAGTCGGTCAAACACCTCTCGTGAGCAATGCTGCTAAATATTTATATAAATGGCCAAAGTAACGGAAGTTCTTCAAACCACCATTGATAAAAATGTTGTCAATTGATATGCTATTGCAAGGATGGCTCAAGCCAGGATTACTTTCAAAATACACACTAGGTCCGATTAGTACAATGAAAATTCAACGGAACAATATATTTGTTGGAAAAAACTCACATTTTAGTACAATGATCGGACCTAGTGTGTATTTTTGAAATCCGTCCTGAAGTACAGTGGTTCCTGGCTATTGACAACATTTCATATCAGAGAGAACTTCATTTCCGCCTCATTGTTATTTTACTATTTGCCTATCTTCGCCTGTCTCTCGTCTTATATTCGTTCACGTCAACCAAAACCAATGCGCTTTATTATCTTTCTTTTTTCCCCGCTCATCTCAAAAATCTATTCTCTTTTCAAGCTAGAGAACAAAAATGAACACTTATTGATTGACAAGTCCCTAAATATGTCAATTGGAGTTTGCTACATCTGGCATTCTTTCGTTCGTCCTAAATGGCCGCACTGATGTTGTTTATGACTGACGATCGAAACACTTGACTTCGCTGAAGAATGAACACGGCATTATTTCGAGGGGTGTTCAAGTTATTTTCAACGCTATAACTCGTCTTCTATTCGCACTTAACCGATTGGTCTGATCATGAGGGATCCATACGAATCCGAAGCGTTGTACGTGGATGGCGATTACTTGCACGAGTACTACGAGGATGACTATCCGGACCCTTTGTGGGGCGATGAAGTGGATCCGGCAACGCGAGATCAATTCCAGGATCACGAGGATCAGCCATGGAAGATGAGTCATAGCTTGGAAGAGATCTTTGAATACTGCGTTCAACCCACTCTACAGGATGCCGGCCTTCACATTGGCAAAGTCGTCTTTTGGGCCGGCCTTTTTCGATTGGCCACGCAATTATCACGTAAGAAAAAAAAGGAAACCATCAAATTTATCAATTGGATGTCTTTTATTTGAACTTGAGACAAACGCCATCGTTATTCATTTCCGGTGATATAGTTGCCAATTATGTCCATTGGCAATCAATGATGGGATGATGATAATAGTTGCACCGTCTTGAATGTTTGTTTGATAGATAATCGAAAAGTCCAAGACACCTTTTCTGCTTCACAATTTGGATTAAATTTGTTGATAGGCCATGGCTGCCAATTTGGACTTCAGAAAAATAAAATAAATAAAAAAAACAATAAACAGATTTGGTTAAAATAGAAGCGTTGAATGGAAAGGTTCTTTTTATTTGAAAATCCGTTTCGGAGACGTGGCACTATTTCCGTTAATGCTAAATATATTATTCAAAAGCTGAATTCAAATCGAGTCCATGTTACGCATTACAAAGACCACATAACTGTAGCTCATGAAAATACGCCGTCCTTTCAAATTTCGAAAGATAATGTCAAATCACGATCTCAAATAGCGTTTTTTGTTAGAAACAATTTAAAGGTTTCATTAAATAAGGAATTGCCGGATGTAAAACAAGTGACTAGCGGATGAAATTAATTTCTCTTATGTTTCCAAAAGCGAGCAAATCTCTCTATTCAGCAATGACTGTACTCTTTTTCATCATATTTTTCCCTACTGGCAAGAATAATTTTTTCATGATCCGAATTAATCAAATGAGACCATGTCTAGTTTGATTATATCGGATTAAAATCTCAATTGAACCATCAATTCTTGCTTGTGAATACCGGCCACACGTGCCGTTTTTGGTCCTGTTCTATTTTTCTCCGGTTATTTCAAAGTTAAAAGTTTGTACTCCTCTTTCAGCTTCAATTCGTCCTTGGATACGGCATTCTGTGGCCGTGATAACGGGCTTGATCGCCGCTGCTCATTTTTTCTACACCAATGTGGCATATTTGGTGGCCTTGGCGGGTCTGTCATATTTCGTCCTAGCCTTGTCCCATGGAACTTTGGGCCATTCCAGAGGGCCTCTCATAACTGTGACTTGCCTCACATTCAATCTGGTGGCTGAGTTCTGGCTAGCCACGCCCGTAGATTGGCATCAGATCCGGGGTGCCCAAATGATTCTTACGATGAAAATGATCTCACTCGGGTTTGACTTTGACCGAGAAAACCAACGCATTCAAAAGGCTGATCAAGAAAAAGCAACGGCTCAAACAAAAGAGGAACCGATTGAAACGCCAGTGACAACAGGAGGACTCAGAATGCGTGATCGACGAGCGAAAAGAGGACCGATCCCCAATGACACCGATGATTCGAGCAAGACGAAATCGGACGTGTTTCAAGTGGACTATCGACGACGACCCACTCTGTTTGAGCATCTGGGCTATGCTATCAATCCCGGGACTACCGTGTTTGGTCCCTGGATCAGCTACCACGACTACATGGCCTCTTTTCACCGACCTATTTGGGTATGTTCCTGTTTAGGGTACTACGAGCATGAGTATTTGACTTTGATTAATTTGAGGATCCCTTCTCGCAGAATTTGATTTGGGTCGTCAAGATCGTGTTGTCTCTCGTGTACGGCTTCTTGTTCTTAACCATATCCACTTGTTGGAATCCCTGGATGATCCCGGATGGAGTTTGGCGGTAAACTCATTTCTAAATTAACGAGGTTTATAACATGGTTGTCCATTCATGTTCCTTGATTCTGTTACAGATGGTGGACAGCTTACCGTGATGCCATGTCCTTTCGGGCCAGCCATTACTTCGTGTCGTACATTTCCGAAGCGACTGCCGTGGCTGCTGGATTTGGAATGGGAGAGGCTGGGGAGTGGAACCTTCAGGTGGTCCATCCCCATAATATTGAGGTGCCCAGATCTTTGACGGAAGTCGTCAAGTCATGGAACATTCCCATGCACGTTTGGCTAAAAACTTGTACGTGCTCACAAACATTCTCGGATAGCATCCAAGAATTTCGTTCATTGGGATTGGTTTCCTTCTAGATTGTTTCAAGGTCACGAGACGCTTCGGGACTTTGGTGGCCGTGCTCACCACCTATTTAGCAAGTACAATGCTCCACGGGCTCAATTTTCAATTGGGAGCCGTTTTGCTCTCCCTGGGAATTTACACCTTTGCCGAGTTCAAATTGCGGAATCGTTTGGCCGAAATTTTGAAAGCTTCCGTTCATGCCACCCGAGTTTGGGGAGAGAAGTTCAAGTATCCGGAGGGTTCGATGGTCTCTATTGGTATTAACTTTGCATTCGGCTTGCTGGCGTGCTTCAATTTGGCCTACCTCGGGGTCATGTTCAACCAAGATGAATCTATGGTAAGTCTATGATTGGCTAGTTCATGTTCAAGAGCATTCGATTGTGTTCGTACTCTCTGAACCTGGCCTAGAGATTGTTGGCAGGCTCGGTTTTGTGGTTGTTCTGCTTGTTTAAGTGTACAAACTGGACATTATTGGGCGAGTACACCGGCAAAATTATGTCATACTCTTTGGAAGATAAGGTCAAACTAAACGATTTTTCAGTGTCTCATACAAAGTTTAGTTTGAGACTGTTAAAGAAGAAACTGCAACCTCGCAATCGCGATAGTTGTGTTTGACGATTTGTGACTTGCTGAACAATCAAAGAAAGATTTAAACGTGAGTCTCCATCGAACATTATTTGTTTTCCAGAGCGAGGGTTACTCGTGGCGACACACCCTGGATAAATGGGCGGAGCTGGACTTTGCCTCCACGTATCTGATGAGCTTTCTCATGCTTTTGGCCCTCATCATTTAAAGATCTGATCCAACATCTAAGAGAGCATTTTGTGATATTTACACCTCATTCCAATTGTGGCTTGCATCCTGTCAAATGTGCCAAAATAAATAAGAACCTTTGACTTTGCGACGCCTAAGATTTCTCCAATCCAAACTCTGATTTATTTTAGAAACCAAGATGGTTGTGGGTCGCCGTTGGGTACTGAAAAAGCATTTCGATGGTCTGCCTAAGAAAGATGACTTCGAGCTCGTTTCCGAGGAATTGGGCGACCTCGAAGATGGAGACATCCTCACCGAAACGGAATTCATCTCCGTGGATCCCTACCAAAGACCTTACTCCCGTGGCCTCACCCCTCCAACCACGATGATGGGTAGCCAAGTAGCTAAGGTTATTGAGAGCAAGGACCCAAAATACCCCGTGGGCTCACGTGTGGTATCGCATACGGGATGGGTGGAAAAGGCCAAAATCAATCCCAGCAAATTCGCAGGAGCAGTAGGATTGATGGGCGTAACCAAAGCCCCGGAAATTGGAAATCTGTCACCTTCTTTGCTTCTGGGAGCTTGCGGTATGCCCGGAAACACGGCCTACTTCGGATTCCTAGAAATTTGTCAACCCAAGAAGGGCGAAAACGTCTTTGTCAATGGAGCTGCTGGAGCTGTGGGTAGTTTGGTCGGCCAAATTGCTAAGATCAAAGGTTGCAAGGTGGTTGGATCGGCTGGAAGCGACGAAAAGGTCCAATGGCTGATGGAGACATGCGGTTTTGATTACGCTTTCAACTATAAAAAGGTTGCCATCTCTCATTTGGAAGGAGATCTGTGAAAAATTCACATCGATTTTTTGTGAACTTTTAGGTTTCAATCACCGAGGGACTCGAAAAAGGTTTTCCCAGTCCAGAGGGGATCGATTGTTTCTTCGAAAATGTGGGCGGTCCCGATTCGAGTGTGGTCCTATCTCGAATGAACACGAGAGGGCGTGTCTCTGTATGTGGTTCCATTTCGACTTACAATGATCAAGAGGTCACAATGGCTCCTAGTGTTCAAGGACACCTCGTTACTAAGGTAAAAGCTGATACTTGATAGACGCAAAAAAAGAAAATAGCTCTAAACGTAGATACATGAACTTATAGGAATTGAAAATGGAAGGATTTCTAGTTCCTCGGTGGATGAATCGTTGGAATGAAGGTATCATTCAAATGGCTGAATGGATCAAGGAGGGCAAGATCAAGATCAAGGAGACCACTTTGAATGGTTTCGAGAAAACCCCCGAAGCTTTCATCGGCTTGTTCACTGGTGACAACATGGGTAAAATGGTGGTTCGGGTGGGAAAGCAATAAAAAGCCCTATAAGCATTCATCCCAATCTCCTCGGTTGTTTTTCTCATACTACACTCAACCTGTCGCTCTGTCACGTAATTGAAAATACTCGGATAGATACATGTAGATCGATTTTGCTCCATCCTCTTGGAAG
>CM021323.1:1137872-1148879 GCA_010645155.1 Tigriopus japonicus
AACAGGAAAGAGCAATTTCCCCTGCGGTGGTCTTATGGATTCTCTTCTTCTTCTTCATTAATAAGAAAGTTTTTTCTCTCTCTCTTTCTCTCTTGCTTTCGTTGGAAAGATGAAAAAGAAGTGAGTACATCAAAATACCATCATCACTTAAATTGCCACAGGCCAGTAATGAACCCGGGTTCAGAGAGACTCTCAACTCAACCCAAGACCATCAAACTAAAAGTTCGTTTGCTGTTTGATCTTCCAAAAAGGCTTGATGGGCATCCATGGGCCAAATGAAAGATCCTAGCTTGATATCTCAACTTGTTAGTTAACTTCCACAAATCCTCATTTGTCGGTCATAAATTTATCATTGAGTGTTTTCAACCACTGATTTTCTCTAAGAACCCAGATCCAACTGACATTTTTTGAGAATCTAAATCAAAAGGCTTTCCCTCTCTCAGTTTCGTTTTTGTAGATTGGAACCAATGTCTTTTTCTCTACGGCTCTGTTCCTCTGTTCCTGTGCAAATTGATCACGGGATTTGAAAATTCTCGTCCTCTTGTGCGCTCTTCAATTTTCTTTCATGTCTCATAAAAGCCCTTTCAATATAAATTTGAAAGACAGATATCGTTCAAAGACGACTTCCATCAAATGGAACATGGACTGAAGAGGGCGTGCGTTCCAAAAATGAAGCCAAGAGGAGCTGAAAAATGCATAAATTCCACGAAACTCACTTGCTATGCGTGTTCCGAGTGCTGGCAAAATTTTCGAATCTGCATCGAAGTCAAGGAGTTCGAAAAGTTCACTGTTAAATCTATCTAATCCCAACCCCCGCCAAATCCTCCACAGTTCCCCACAAAAGACTCTAAATCGTGTAGAATGCCCAGTTTCTGCCAGTGAATCTCAAGATGTAGGATACTTAGTTGAGGGACGATATTCACAGGTTGTCTCCCTTTCAGTCTTGGAACATGGCACCAAATGATCCATTAATGAGAGACACAAGTAGCGTTTAGGGTGGCCTTTTCCATTACATATAGTCAGTGCTTGGTACGGTCGAGGCTTTTTTCGGGAAACTTTTGTCTTTGCAACACAGGATCAAGAAGAGAAAGCAAGTTTTAATGAGCTTTCTTTGAATATCTTCAGCTTGAAATTAACTTGTCGTCAAATAATGTGCCAGGAGTAGGGAGAAGTTGGACTTACTCATGTCTTCAGCATTGTGGAGAGCATCACTTTTTCTCATTAATTCCTCACAAAGTGAGCAAGCAACCCTTTACAACGCCCACCAAGCCAAAAAGGCTTTCCGAAAAACGAACCCATCGGCACAGCTTCTTCTTTGCAAAATGATTCAATTAAAATGTATGTTGAAGCAAACTTGAATGTGGCAATCATTTAAAGCGTTCAAATATTTTTTTTATCTCCTCATATTTTCAACAACTTAATGTATTACGTTTACTTACGAAAACAAAACATGCCAATCTTACTATTTCTATGTTAGTGATTCCATAAATTTAACCTATTTTATTCGACGATGATGTTCCCTTTGTCTGAACTAAAAGTAATTAACAGCTTTATTTGGATCTGCCTGTATATCGTATCTTTAGATAGTTTGCAAGAGACTCAAGTGAGCAAGGATGTGAACTGAACTTCAAGCCCAGAACTTTGTACAATTAATGCCCCAGAACTTGATGTGAAAAATAGCCAAAACAAATTCTTGGAAGTCCATTGTAAATACTGTATATACCTCTCTTAATCCATTTTACTGAACATCATTACCATGGTAACAAAGTCCGTCTCAGCTCATCTAGCAGAAGTTCGATGGAAGTGACAAGATTGTTTTGTTTTTGAAGAGTTCTCTGAGCCAGAAGAGAGAGAGAGAGCCTGGAGTAAAATCAAGATTTAATGCTCACTTTTCTGTCCATCACTTCCTGTCTGGTTCCAAAAAGCCATTTAGACCAAGGGGTTTTCTCTATCCCTCCAGCAAGCAAGGTAGTGAGTGAGTGAATGGAAGTTCCAAGTCACCAGAAGACCATTTCCATTATGATGAGTTCATGGGATCCATTGTGGAAAATGGAGACAAATTTCCTGATATACCTCTGACTCTACTCCAATTTGAGTGCCAGAGGCTCCCTCCACAATGGTCCTCCCATGCCAAGTGGACGGCATAACAGATAGTGGGATGAGATCACCAGGTGTCCATTTTGATTATTTTGACAGCAAGACTGACACCATCATCATCATCATCATCACCTGAGCCGAAAGTTCTATTTGAATTGGCCCAAACAAGTCCTTCAGTTCAATTTTGATTCTGAAAGTTTTGAAAATGTTGAAGCCACCGAGCGAAGATGCGATGGCATGTGGCTTGTTTGGAACTTGGAGATCCCCTCTCTATACCATTTGGCATCATTCGAGCCATTTGTTTTGTTCCCGCTGGAATTGAGATCAATCATCAGAGGGCTGATGCTGACATTCCTCGTTCTCTTTTCTCTATCTCTTATTTTCGAGTTCGTGCCAGTTTGCTACCCAGTCTTCTGTGGGTGTAGAATGACTGCTTCCCATTGGATCCCCCTTTTCGTGTTCCAATGTTTCAAAGCATTCACACTCCATTTCCACCAAGGATCGAGGATCTTCGAGCGCGATCAGGCCGGATCAGCCGATTCCATTTTAGGCACACATCATTAAACTGGCAAGTGGATTGGAGATGAAGACCAAGACTGGAAGTATTAAGATGGTTGCGAGGTTGGCTGAACTGCTGGCTGTCCTTCACCCCGTGATGAGGCGAGGCTGCTCGATGAATCCTTCTCCGACTGAATGCCGGTCTTCCCAACGATGTCGATGACTATGGTCGGTTTTTGAGTAGAATAGGATGGTTGGTTGGGCGGTTGGTCGGGTTTGGTTTGGCAAAGTGGGATTCAAACGAAAGGAATAGAGATCTATGAAAATGAGCCAAGGCCTCGAGGATCGAGGAAAGGCTTTTTGCTATCTGGCAAAGCATCAAGAGAAGGCGGAATTGATGTATCTGAAGTGTACTTTGGCAATTTCAAATATTTCACCTTTTAGCCGTTAGAAAAGTTGTGTCTTAAGTCCCAACGTGCTTTTACCAATTGTTCGAAAGACTTTCAATGTTTCTGCATGAATGAAGAGAGATTTCAATTTGTTTGTCCCAACACCTTTGTTGGTGTTTTTATGTCCCAAAAAGCGAACAATTGTGCTTGTCTTTGTCTATCGAATAGTTGGTGCCGTTCGTCCAAAATCCCAGGATCAAGCTCCTTTCCATTCCTCGTTTATGTATAGGGAATGGCCCATCACAGGGATCAAATGTAGCATCGTTCAATTCGTGTTTTATGACAACGAATATTCAGACTGATTCATCGTTCAGTATGAGCTTCTATTCTTCTTCAGGTCTCCTACATACAATGAACAGTCCCAAGCACTGTTACGGGCAGAGGGGAAGGCATGGTCCTCTACTTATAGTACTTTGGGAGGGCTCATCTTCCTTTCAAATGGAACATCATCTCTACTGGACCAATGCCTTTTGTTCGCCCTCATCTTTCGAAGAGCAAGATTGGAGACCCAGACAGTGAGAGGATATGGAATCAATAAAATATTTCTATGCAAATCGGGGCACTAAAACAAGGAAATGACAAGTTCCATGGACCGAACGAGGGCCCAATGGAGTCGAGCAAATCCTCTCGTGCTCCCTCTGAGTCTCTCTCTTTCTCTCTGTTTTTGGCTGAGCTTGCCTCGTCTTCTTTCGGACTGAAAGAATTGCGAGAGAATCCTCTCAGCTGGAAAATGCCTTTGTGGTTGGTTTCCAACCTTCTTCCTTCGTTCCAATGGGCACGAAGACGATAATAGCGCTCTCAATTTTTGTGGGACAGCGCCAACTAAAGTCGACCAACCATGCGAACGATACTTCTAATACAAATTGCAATGTCTTTTCCTGCTTTCGAGCCGAAATCGGTACCGGTGGGCGGGGAACGTCTGATAAAGCATATCTTACGTAGGCCGAGTTTCCCATGGCACATTGAAGGCTACGGAACAAATAAAAGTACTTGCCATCCTTTGGACTGTGAAATGCCAATAGCAGTATGAGTGGCGTTCCCAAAGCTCGTTACTTTAGTGGGTCCTATCATATATTCAAACAGTGGTAGATAGCTGGCTACATACGTACGTACCATGTAGGAAACACACAAGTAGTGAGTGGGGAAATAAACAAGACTTGGAAAGTAATAATGCGAAAACAGCGGTAGACAAGCCAGATGATTCTATAAAGAATAGAAAAGCCTTTTGTCGTGGCAAATGATCCAAGCATTAGAAATGGATTCGAGACAAGAACGATGCCTTCAAAAGGGGAAACAGAATAACAATGGTATTTCGTGCTACCATCAACATGGTTGTGGAATTTATACACTGTTTTACATCGTTCAATACGTATGTATGTACATACTACATTGTCCTTATCGCCGCCCACAATCAGTACCACGGATAATCAGATGTTGTACCAAACCTCGAGAATGTTTGTTGCAAATTGCAGTCCCCGACCCTGTCAGACATGGATAGACAAGGATGAGAGAAGGAAGAGGAAAGTATGCAAAAGAGAAGCTGGTATCTCTATTTGGCATAAAATACTGTCAGTTCCCCCTCTTTTCCTGTTGGTAGCCCCAATGAATTCTGATAAGAATGGAAAAAATAGTTATTTCGCTCCGTCGAGGGACCATCATATAGTTACGTCTTGTTTTAATTCCTCCAACGGGGACATGAGTAGTTGAAGACCCGGGTAAGGAAAGCGAAACACTTTGTTTAACCAATTCACTTGAATGAAAAGCACGCTGCTCAGCAATAATCTCATCTGGAACGGTCAGTGTAAACATTGCCAAATGTTAATGGTAGAACATGGATGATCAAGAGGGTTAGGGAAAAAAAAGTTTTATTGGGGAGTCGAGCTGAGGATCATCAAGTTTATTCCGAGGTTCGCTTTCCTTAGGTGGTGCCAAAGGTCCTTATTTCTAGTGGGATTGCTATATCTCCTAGTACATCCCGGGTCTTATATTAATTCTCTAGGAGCTTGACTTCCACTGAAATGGCCGACATGAAAAAGAGAGAGCGAGAGAGACAACGAGAAATGAAGGTTGAGCACCACCCAACCCAAGTTATTCCCATGTACCTATGAACAGTCAAAAGAACTGCAAGAGCGCCACTCTCTTTCTTTCTTTCTCTCTCTCTCTCTCCCTCACTCTCGATTCATTTCATTTCGGTTGAAGGTGATTATTTTCTATGGCTCACTGGTGGTTTGAAAAAAAGGAACCCATCCAAAGACATCTCAGGGTGATACTTTCACATTCATTTAAATTACTTTGAGCCTCTAAGCTTACCTTCAGTCGACAGAAAGTAAGGGTTTGTTCTATCTTTCTATCTTTGCGTATCTACTACATAGCTACTAACTAAATCCTCATCCTCTAGCCAGAAGTATTCAGCTAAATTTGACTTTTTTATTTCTGTCAATGAAGACTAAAATTTATAAGGAGAGGTGTTTTGGTTCCAAATGCTACTGAATGGACCAAGGGAATGTTCAAAAAAGTGATTGTGAGTGAGGATCCAATATTCAATTTTCGTTTTAGGAGCCGTTTCGGAAAATGAACACCCGCTTTATCGTATAAAGGCGTTCTATTGCATATTGAATTGTCTTTTTTTTATTAGAGGAAGAGATCGCCTTTTTATTACAGGTATTGGTGCTAGTCGTCCGTTTCGCATTGTGGGGATTTCTAGATTCTTTCTGCACCCATTTACAGACATAAGAGAGATCCCCTGTTCCACTAAGTTCCATACATCCAACACAAGGTGGAAAAGCCGCTTGATCCTTGTTTCATCCCATAAACAAGCGTTTCCATTTTCCAATATCCTTTGGTATTGCGTCAATGAGCTGTGAAAAGGGAGCTCGCAGATCGTTCCAAGGGTTGTGAATTCGATTCCAATGGAGAGGAACCAGATGGAACATGATCCCTTATAGTCCTCTTAACAGCCCCATTGAATTTTGAAACTTGTGTCCAAAGGACCAGCGAAAGGCGCTGGTTCCGAACGACGGCCGTCTTTTTCTGCCCCAATGCGAAACTGTTCCTCCATGTGAATGTGTTCCAGTAACTAGTACCAAAGCTTGATCTTCTTTGTCCATCCAGACGCAGATGGAGAAACCAAAATGGACCATGACCATTAGAACCAGTTGCCTTTTTTTCAAGAGAGAAAGAGCGAAGGAAACGTTGGCGAGAGGCAAAGAAAGGCATGAAGACTATCAGAGCAAGAACTTAATTAATGGGCCAAATCAATTAGATGGTTTTCTTTTCTCCTTCATTTAAGTCACATGACCAGGCACAAAAAGGGGCCTCATCTTCTCATTGGGTGGATTGGTCCAAGTCCGCATTACCATTGGTCAAACGGAGGGAAAGTGAATTTTTGATGCCCAGAACATTTTTTGTGGTCCGTTCCAAGTGGAGGGATCTCTTTTAACTGACCAATTGAGACAAGTGGAACTCTTCTTGTGGTCTCTTGTGGCTGACTTCATCTGCTTGTTCCTCTTAGATAGATGGCTGGTCCATGAGATTCGACCCAAAAAGGCGCAGATCTACAAAACGACGCTTTTAGGGCCCATTTATCGTCCCAAATGGAAATTGAACGCCCAAAGATAGAGACGAAAAAAACACAATTAAGACATATCTAACATTGGGCTACGAACTATATTGCGAAAACCACGGCCTCATTGGGAACACACCATTTTATGATGGAATGAAGTGCTACAGCACTTTGTGTATGTTTCTCGTTTGATTTCGTTTCGAAAACATGACACATATTATCTCTTAAATGAAAAATTGAATTCGCCGGAGAATGTTTGGATGGACAAAGTATTTTCCTAATTATCGCATTTTCATCAACATTTCGACGACGTTTGTTTGAAGAAGGCTTGACATGACGTCCTAATTCTCAAATCACGGATTGCACGACCAATTCAAGTGCTGGGAAATATCATTCGGATTCTTTTTTTTCCAAATGCAAGGTAGGAGTGACAAAGTCAAATATGTCAACTAGAAGAAATTTGATATGTCTCTTCACTTATTTATTTGTTGTGTGTGCATTTATTTGGTTTGTTTTTGAATGCGCTCTTCTTTCCACTGTCACTGGGCTCCGTCTCGGTAAATATGCAATTATTTATTTGATGTCTGTGACACGATTTGCAATGCAAATTATAAATGAATAAAAATTGGGGGAAGTACTTGATATTGAATGAAGTGTCCATAATCACACTAAGCGACAAAAAATCTTTTACATTCAATTGAACGGATTGTAGCGTCTCCCAAAGAAAATGGAAAATCTTGAGTGAAGCCAGCAAATTGTCAATTCGAAATTATTTCAAACTTGCTGAATTACTTAATTTTAACCTCATGATGAGCTCTCCCTAGTTTCTTCTTTCTCATCAAAAAAAGCCAATTATTTGTTTTATTCAGGGTATTAGTCCGTTGCTTATTAAAGACATTCTGAGAAAAGTGACAAACCATTCAAAACTGTCTCTTGATTGCCACGACAATGAAGATTTTGAAGGAATTGTCGGAGGGGGAAGCTATCATTATGGTCGTCATTAATTTCCTGAGCTTGGCCGGATACCAATGAGTTAAGATAGGAATCTCATAATCAAATATTCACAGAAACTTCTCTAGCTCCTTTGCCTTCACTCTTAAGACCATTGAAACCCTTTCTTCATCTACATTGACACAGAAGCTAAGTGCTAGCCAAATATGAAGCGATGGGTTGATTCAAAATTGACCGCTTTCAGGATGAACTCTATCCCAATTGTCTCAAGATCAACACCCCTATCTCTTTCGTGGTAGCATTGTTTCATTCTCCCAGGGTTCAAGTACAGGGTAAAGCAAGCGCATTTCCTGACCGGGAAATGAGAAGCAATGGATGTGATAAGAAGACAAGCGTTGACGGCATTGAAATCGGCATTAATTAGTAGTCTTATAGCCTGACTTCTAATAATGGAAATCTCCAAGAACTTCCTTTTGTATAACTGGAGTCTGGATACGTTCCACCAAACGGTCATCAAATTATTTTCAGAGGATAATGTGTCTCAAGCATTGGAGCTATCCCAATCCCCCTCTCTTCATAGGAGACCCATGTGTTGGCTTTATGTGGAATTGACTATCAGTTCGTGGATCTCTTTGTCTTTACTCTCTTAGGGACGCGGGAAAGACTGGATTACTCGGATCTATATCTCTCTTTATTTCACCGAATTTCAAATGGAAATTTGAGAGATCGGAACCAAGAACATGAGAGCGTTCTACTATCTAATGTGACAAAGCAAACCACCGCAAACAATGAACACTAAAAGCAGACAACACAACATCTGGAGTTTCAAAGCAGCAGAATTCTCCCCATCCCCTTCAATCCATGATTCATTGGGCAAAGGGGCAAAGGGGCCAGTTTCTCTTCCAAACCAATTACCAAATTTTATCTTTTTTCTTGACAGCCCACGGGGCCTTGATATCAATATTGATTTGGAATGGAATACGTAGTTCAATTGTGCAAATTAGGAACTGAGTCACACAATTGCGTGGTCTTTGCACAAACAAGGATCAGTTAAAGTCAGATGGATGAAAATCTCTAGCATTGAGTGTGTTTTCTCAACCTTTTCTTTGCAATCCGACCAGGTCGACCGACCTCGTGAGTAATGGCCTCGGTAGATAACATTTCCTGTCTTTTAACACCTCGAAATCCTTTTCTTTCTTTCGTGTTTGCACGCCCTCACTCGGTGAGTGACTGACTAATTATCGTTTTCAAAACCTGTGTAGAATGAAGAGGGAACTCTTTTCCTAAGCTCATTACAAAAAGCCATAAAACCTATCTTGGCAAGATCAGCAAAATATATCCATCAAAGAAGAAGTATTTTAATGCTGATTTCTCCAGTCAGATAAGGCACGTCAAGTAGCATTGTATGAGTACTAGTGACGAGTTCTGTAGGAATAAGTTCAGAGCGAGCACATCCACTTCTGGAGGCAGTCAAATAATAATTACATTTGCTTTTTTTACGACAACCTCGAATAATCAGATAATCTGGTAGGAGATCATCGGACGAAAACCATTGCCGTGGCAGTTAATTGATATCAAAATCTTTGTAGACGATATTAGCCTTTGGTATTACCACCATGAAGACCAACCATCCATCTCCCACCATTGTTGTGGCAAATTTCTTGACGGTTATGATATTCAAGATTTTTCTATTTTCTTCCAGATCTTCCATTGTCTTTCATCAAGTCAACAACTGACTCGTCACTGAAGCTACAGACGTGAAACTTTGGCTCCCTCTGACAATCTTGAGGCAATTCTCCAGAATGATCATTTTCTCAAATCCTCTCTGCTCTTCTTTCGATGGTACTTACAGACATGAATGTCTGTACGATTGATCATTGAGGTCTTGATGACAGCCAAGAGCAAACAAGGTTATTCTCTCTGGGGTATATAACCTGTATAGTACTATAGTGGCAAAACGACATGAGAGTCTCACGTAGAAGTCATTGGTAGGGGAATCATCATATGAAGTACAAAATCTGCGTCGATTCGGGTGCACTCGTTCAAGAAGAATTTTAATTCTCGGCTATGGAATGCTGCTGTTGCTGCTGATGTTGATGCTGATGATGGAGTCAAGCTGAAAGAATAATGAGAAGATCGGAAGATAGTTTCCTCATACACACGGTTGAAAAATGAGAATTAATTTCTCCAACCATAGCTCACACAGCGACAAGAAAAGAGAGTTTGAGCAATTACTCTACCTCTCTTTCTCTTCCCAAGATTCCGAGTCTCTCGAAAATGACTCGCATTTTGTGTTCAAGCTCTTCGTTGTTCCATTTTTGTTGAGATTTGTTTGAAATATTCATCAGTCATCCGAGACCACAATTGAAATCTGATCTTGAAGCCTCAAACTCGGGGTTTAGGTACAGTAGAATGCACTCAACTGACAATAGTGGGCGCAATGGGCGACTGATTGGATGGAACGCAGTGGCGTCTGCTAGTGGATAATAGCGACGTTCCTTCGTTGTTCCACATTCAGTCGCACACCCAAAACCAGATCAAGAGAGGGGACAATCGGCTTTGAAAGTTTGATGAAAAATTTTCCGGATGAAAGATATGTTTCGGATTTCCATGTCGACAATTCCTAATCCGAGCATGCCAAAGTTTAAGTTCACTCATTGGAAAAACTAATGGGTTCAAGTAGGAGATATGAAACCAAAGAATGCCAGATCAACCACACAATCCAACTTTTGGGCTTCAAAGCAACGATTTGTTCGCTGTTCAAATCATGTAGAAAGATTTACAATGGAACTAAACTTGTCGGGATTTTCATTTTCGAAGGAAGACATGACGTGATCCATAGTGAATCAAAGGCCACATCTTCTTTGTGGTGATCCGAATCTTCTCATTTTCATATTCTATTCACCTTTCCATCTTAACCTCTTTTGGTTCCATCTGGTCCCTCTTTGCTTTCTTTCTTTCCTTCCTTCCTTCTTTATCGTGTGCTCACAATGGAGAGGGCGAAGAGAAGGTTCGAAATTACAAAAAAAAATTGAAATGAGAAAATGATGGAAATTGAAGATTGGATTTTCTCTCAACTTTGGCAATAGACGGCAGATATTTGAGAGCACCAGGATGATGATGAACTTTGAAATTAAAAATTCTGTTTTGAAAGAGTTTTTTTTCTTCTTCTTTCTTGTCCACGATTTCTGCTCGCTTGCCGTGGGTTGGCGAGGTTGTCTTTGTCTCGGATACTCTTCATTGGGGACCGGTGCAAGGATTATTGGAACGCCAAAGGCAGAATTTTGAGTAGCGAAAGCAGGATCTCAGATTTTCCAATACACGAAACACAGACTCACAAAGAGGTCGACAGTGCAATGGGTTCTGGTGAGAAATGAAATGATGAAACGACACGGTGGGCAGATAGTCAAGGAAAACACATTCCAATTCTTGAGGTTACAAGCCAGGGAT
>CM021323.1:1148982-1305381 GCA_010645155.1 Tigriopus japonicus
CAGACTCACAAAGAGGTCGACAGTGCAATGGGTTCTGGTGAGAAATGAAATGATGAAACGACACAGTGGGCAGATAGTCAAGGAAAATACATTCCAATTCTTGAGGTTACAAGCTAGGGATGATGCTACTGAGGACGAGAAGATTGCTTCGAACAAACGTTCCAATGACTAGTCACCCTGAGCAAATATGTTTTCGCCACATTTGCGGCTAGTATGATGTCTTTCGAAGTATTTATTGCTCGAATCTTCCCCACTCTGCCTTTAGGTTTGTTCATTTCCTCCCATCAAATAGTTTTATTTCAGAATGACTAGTCATTGGGAGTCAACCCTTGGACTACAATCTTGACTACCGGACGACTTGAGCGAATTTGTGCTTTGTGCTCACATTAGTCAAAGAAAGAAGAGACCTCCTATTTGTAAGTAATCACTCAAGCTAGCAGCTCATCCTAGACCTGACGAGGTAACTCCAGGGTTTAGAGTCATCCATTTACACATCCGTGCTTTAGAGATATTGCCTCAATTGGAATTAATTGGCTCCCGGTTCATTTACACCGAATCTTATCTCTGTCTGAATGCCATTCAAACGCACGCAATTGGTTCTCCTCGCTACTACGTAGACCTGCACAAACCATACAATCGACGACGTCGACAAGAGCTCTCTGTACGTATCTTTGTACTATGTAGGTAGGTACATGTGGTTCATTCCAACCAATGTTTTAACTCCACAATGAGACCAAGAAACCTGCATTAGTTCACGATCACAAGCAAAGATAGGGGGGAGTGGAGGACCTGTCTCGACCAATTATTACTCGGTTTCCTGTCAATGAGTAGATTTTTAGCGTTCCCTTCTCATCAACTCCAATGTCAGAAACGCGATGAATTTGGGGTCCGTATTCATGATGTTGTCATCATTGGAATGGTTGATTCGAGGTTCTCAAACCGCAATTGGTAATATGTACAACATGTGATCGACGAAAAATTCTTAGAAAGAAGTGAGACGACTTTGTAGCCGTGTCTACATATTGAACGAAGTAGTATATTTGGAACTACTAAATTTGGTGTGAATTGCTTGCAATTGATGGGGAACGAGACCGCGTGTTCGATGATGAGAAGGGGCTTCTCCGAGATGGCCCTATTGAGCCATAAAACGTGATTGAAATAATAGACATTGCAGAGACAATGATCAGTGACTGAGGATTGTGTCTTGACTTGTGTCTAGTAGCTCACTCGACAGTGGTGGCAAATTGAGAGCAGCCATAAAGTTGAGGGATTTTTGGTACACTTTGCGGTTAATCATCGCCAAGATCTAACACGTATCGTCAAGAAGAATTCCTCGTTCTGACAGCTTCAAGGGGACTGTTCAAAGCTTCTGGGATCATGTTTCAATTGATTCTTGGACTTCAAAGGGACTTGCAAAGCACATCCGTTTGGCCGATGCACTTATTCCTCCACCCTCTTCTCTCTCCTTCTTCTTCTACTTCCGCTTTGCTTCTCGTGTTGGTCGGTGTCTGTCCGTCCATCTTATCTGGATTTGAAGCAATTCCTCATTACGAAATCCCCCAATAGCTGTTCCCCTTCTGCTCAACTGGCGTTTCCGTCTGGCATCGCGAGATGGATTAGTAGAGAGTCAAGTTTGAGTCCAAAACTAGCCACACAGCTACTTATACAGAATAGGATGGAAGATCATCTTCATCATCATGACCAACCAACCAGACCATCTTGGACCCTTGATCCAAACAAACTTCTGACTGACTTTCCACTCATTCATTCGTTCGTTCAGTCAGTCAGTCAGTCAGACAGCCATTCACTCACTCATTCTCTCCTTTCCCAAATTCCCTGGAGAATGCATTTAAAGGAATTTGGAATCAATGGATGGATCCCTGCCACCTCTTTTCACCAATTATTCCTTCTTTGAAACCAGTAATATTTACGAAAAATGATGGCGTTTCTGATAACCTAACGAAGTGCAGGTTAACTTCTTACGTTTTTGTTCTGATTAGGCTTTTCCTAATAAAAGCATTCAAAGCCAAAAATTACAATCCAAAACGATGGCATATCCGTTGTCCAAAGTTACCTACGTGGTTGACAAGATAGATGGCCAACTGGACGGAACTGATCACAATCAGGATTCGGTTGACGGCGATTTCGTTGTTGTTGCTTCCACACGAAGATCCTTCGGAAGTTAGAACTCGAGTCAGTAGAGTGGTAATGAAGGAAACCAGTACGCCATTTTGAATAATGAATTTGACGTGACCCTTGGCCAATCTTCCTTCTAGATGGACAACCATACGTGTTCCCTTTATTTCTTGATTCCCAGAGAATGGTTGAGTCGGCTCCGTTGTTCGGTCTAATAAGGTTCCAGGCATGGGGAATTTGGAATTGGTCTCAATGCTCAAATGAGGTCCATTCAGCGTCCGAGTTAGAAGTCCCTCTGTGCATCATCATAATCCACACAGCCTTTGAAATGGCCACAATGTGTCAAGGTATTTGAATATAGAAAATGAAATCTCAAAGGGCAATGTGACCATTCCAACTAGCAACTAATCCATGCAGATTTTGGTGGGAGGGGAATTCAAGTTTTTGCCCTAAGCAAACACCTCACTCACCTCAATCCTCGGCTCTCCTCAGTCGTGTACGGCATGTGGTGAAGTGGAATTCAAATAAGTGCAAATTACGCAACTTTATTAGGCCCATATCTGCACACACAAACTATCAGCTTGGGTTGTCATAGACTGGATACTTTGGGACCTCAATTTTTCTAATACACGCCATTGATCTTTCAAATTATGATTCAAATTCCCTCTTCCACAGATTGACTTGACGATGTCTCCCAAGAGAGAGCGATGGTGATCATTGAACAGTTATGGCCAGATTCCGGATGAAAGCTGGTAAAGCCACTGCACTTCTATTTTGAAATAAATTTACTGTAGTCTTTGGATTTCATCGGACAATGGATCTTCTTCTCTCTTGGGAAAGCGAAGTACAGTACAGAAGCTGGAAAACCATATATATCGTGGAGAAGGGGTATGGTATTTACAACATACCCTCCTGTTAGGGACAGAGAGGAGTGGTGATGGTGGTGGCCAACTTAAATCCCTTGATGAATGGAACTTGGAACTTTATAAGAGGATTTTGTTTGAAGAAATAAATAACCAGATTATTTGCCAAACCGTGGTCACATTTCGAGATTTCTCGCCTGGCTCACGTAACCACTGGACGGGACTTAATATTTTGAGATTTCAAGTTTCAACTGGGACAACAAACCAAAGAAAATCTGTCAAGGAACACTTCCAGAAATTGGACCAAAGTGATTTATCTACCCTCGTCAGATATAATATATTGCCCTTAACTATGAAGCAGACCATGGACTGGACTTGAAATTTATTTTTTCTTCTCTGAATTAGCTTTCAAATAGTAGCTGTCAGCCATAGGGTGCGTGTTAAGAGTTTGACGTTAAGAATCAATATCAAGGATTTCCATAAACGCCAAGAAATATTGCGAGATTTTGACGGCCAATCTTGAACTTTTCTTCAGAGTTTTTTTGGCCCTGTATTTGACACACTTGATTGAGGGGCCATATGAAAGGAGAAAAAACTCTGACGTTTTCGACAGGCTGTCATCTGGGTGTCGATCACGCTTCAGCATGAGGATCCTCAAACAATTGGTGAGCGCCGCGTCAAATTTCAGTTGTTCTTTTTTGGGGGTTAATTTATGCAAATCCGTCATAATCAACTTGTTCTTTCCCTGGCAAACATGCTTTGTCTTCATAGTTCACTCTACAGCATTGAGATTCGTGTGGGGATTAAAACTGGGATTGAGACAATGGTCACTCACTTCGAAGAGTGCCTCTCAATGGCTAAATTTTGGTCACTCTCAATTTGGCAAATTCACCAAATCTTGATTGAACCAATATGATGGAAAACCTTGACCAATATCAAGAATATTCCAACCGCATTGGTATAAAATTCCATAATTGCCCGTATATCCTGTTTTCTCAAGATATTCATCCCTGAAAGGTAATCATCACAATGCCCTCACTACTTATCTCAAAAGGAAGCAAAGACTCATCTTTGAATCGAAACCTGACCTGGATATCCGATCGTTCCATTGTCTTTGACCAAAGCTTATATTGAGCCGTCGCATTAATTAGTCTGCAATGGGCTGTCATGATTAAAGCTGAAGTGAGGAGGGGGAATTTCGTAATGACTGCGGATGTCATTGTACCATTCGAGGTCTTGTTTTACCGCCGGTCATGTTTATATGATCATCAGTGATGACCATAGTTTGTACCAAGAACAAAGCTTCCCTTTTCTCTTCATCTCGTAAAACAACCACCACGGTTGACGACCAACCACATCAGAGCCTTCAACCAGTCACGACTGATAAGGATTTCCACTTGTTCCTTTGGCAAGGGATTAGCGAAACTTTGGATGAGCCAAAAACAATGAGCCAATGATTGACCTAATGAGATTAACAGCATCAAAAGTGGGGTCAATTGACGTGGAACAGACTCTTTCAGAGAGGGGGAATACAAATGAGACCCACAAAAGGACAACTTCAGCCACCTGCACATGGCGCTCGAAAGCCCTCATTATTAGGTTGTAATCCACGGTATGTTAATGACTGAGTGGACTGGAATGGGTGACACCCAAAAGACACCAATTCTCGGGTTTCTACGTGATCGTCTCTCTTTGTGGACGGAGCTAAAGATAAGAAAGAAGTGTTCTTGCGTTGCAGGGAAAATATTATTCTGCAGCAATGTTCCTTTTTCTCTCTCTCTCTCAACAGTCTTCGTTGTTATCGGAACTTGAGCGAGAAAATGCGATGCGAAGAAATAAATTAGGTCCCTTTTTATCTCCAATTTATTGATGATTGCCCTCATATTTCGGCCATTATCATGCCATCAATTCCAGTGGAGAGGAAGAGATGATCCTGGAGGCAGCAACCCTTTTTGCCCAATTTATAGTGTACGTACGCGCACACACAAACACACTCGGGTATTTTTAGTATGGACTGGAGTGAGTCTACGAAGTTGTATGGACCATGTTCTCGGTGTTCTCAAGGGAGTCTTCGATTTTTCTTGTCCGGTCGTTTTTTCCCACTCGAAAGGGAGCAAAAAAAGATTCTCCATGGTCAATCTCAAGAATTGCCAGTCTCGACTTGGCGTGAATCTCTCACACTCGGCTAAATTATGGGAAATTATAGAATGGAGATGGACCATGGTCGATCTGGGATATTCTATCCACATTTTGCAAATAACTTTCCTAACTTCGGAGTTCCAATATTCATGGCGTTGGATCATGGAGCAAGCTGATGGTATAAGCGATAGTTTTATTCTGGCGCGAGTAAACCACCGTGAATGGAGTTGGGGGCCATAATGAACTCGGAAAGATAATTTTTCATTTGATAGATATTGATCTACGAAAAAAAGGGAGGATTTCAAAATATTTCAAATACGATCATCTTTGCCTGCCTCGAATGCAGTGCGCCCCTTGTCAAAGTTGGAACCATTTTTCTATTGAGAGGAATAAACAATCATTTTTGATGTCATTGATATGAATATAAATGATATCTGCAACTTTCCACCACCCGTGAAGACTGTTCCCGTTCTTGGGGTCGGTGGGTGGGTCGGTCTGGATCACAATACACACGCACCGGCTACGATACCATTCCCTTTCAATATTCCATTTTATATTTCCTTTCAATGGTTCCATATGGTCTCAAGCAGTCACCAAGGACTAGAATCAGGGTTCCTTTTCATCTTTTATCTAGTAGCCATCAATTTCCAAATGTAAGTTGCGATGGCTAAGAAGAAGATGGCAGGTTCCTTCTTTAAAGGTATGGATTACTTTGGGAACCCTGAAGTTTGAGAAATGGCCTCTCCTCAATTTTGCCCCTTTTTTACGACTGTCAAAAGAGGGAATATTCCCAATGTATCTGTGATGGCATCGACTTTGGCAGGAACATCATGAAGAAAAAGTACTTCGCTGAGTGAAATGGGATCATCCAGTCCCATTCTTTTAGCCTTATTGGAGCCTCGAAAGAGACGTGTTCATTGTATACGATACGTAGTACGTACGCTTACGGAAAAGGCAAAGAAGAATGGAATAGAGTTGGGTCCATCATGATATGCTCTCCGAAGAAAAATGGCATAATTCAATTGATAGTCGACGAACGAAAGGTAGAACGACACAATCGACTAAAAGGATTCGCTTCTCTTTCTCTAGGGTGACTTTTTCGATATCCTTGGACACAAAGAGGATGGCAAAATCCAATACAAGCCTTCTTGAAATGGCAGTGCATTCAAATCAATACGTGGGTGTCTAAAAAATAAAACGGTACTACGTGTTGGTAAATTTGGTCAGTGCCGAGACACAATCGCATTCGATGGAAGAGGTCTCTATTGAATCAACTAATGGTACCCAAATACGTAGTTCTCGAAAAGGGTGCATGAGGGGACAAATTCAGAATTTGATTTGAAAAATTGTTTCTTCTTCGGGTCATTAGTCACCATTGAGTTTGACAAAAGGGATTTGGAAGATGGTATACCGAGATCAAAATGAATTGCTATGATTTGAAAGCTTCGGCGAGCACTTTTTCGTACAGCCCCGAGTTCGGTAGATTACCATCAAATCAAAGTATTGAAGAACTTCGACATCAGTTTTGTGCCGAACTGAAGTTCCCCAGAATATATCTAGATGGCGCGGAGACCCTCTCTTTTACCATTTTTCAAAGCAGCGATTTCCAGAAGGATAATCCTTAAAAAGGCAGCAAGGAGACTTTCAGCGAGAAGATTAGTTTGGAAGTGTGGTGAAGTTCAATCAAATTTGATCACAAAGTTCGAAAACATCTTTTCCAATTAACTTTCATGATCCACAGCCAGTCCCCTTTAAGCCTTCGACCGCAAAAGATCCAAACAAAGTCGACGAGATCGTCTTTTCAAGTTGGTTTTTCTCAAATTAGATTGGAAAATCCGGATTTCCCTCGCCTGCCTGGCTAGAGTTCTCGATGGTTGGTGAGAAGGCTGGTTGGTTGGTTCTCTGGTTGTTCAGAGATTGGACTAAACCCAAGCAGAGGAGCTCCATCCTTGTGCTGTCGAATAGCTTCGGCTCTCAAAAACACGATTAATATTCAGAATTAGGGAATACTGCCTACTTAATATGCATGAATATTGGATATCTCCTTCAGATCCAGTCATCTACTACCACTGACTAACTAACTGGCCCTGCTCCAAACCACCTCTTCTACTCTCAGACAAAGGGAGGACGAGTTCTCGCGGTTGGAGTCTATAGATATTGGTTCCAAACTTTAGCTCTTTTCAGCTCACCATATTTTTACCCCATTGTCACGCCACGTTCATTTGCGAGTAAGGTCTCCTTTGGAAAGGAAATCACTTCATCCGTGGTTTATATCTGCTCTTCAGACAACATCTGTGGAAAATCAGTTCAGGATCGAGCTGTTTCCGAATTCAGGGTGCATTGCAGATCAACTTTGGAACAAGGGCGCTTCAGATTGAGCAGCGAGACAACGAAGAATGGAAACAGATTGAAGATGACTTTGAATTGGGACGAAAGTGTTCAGAGTAGATTTTTATTCACTGATGTTTCGTGACTCCTCTCCCGTCTATCTCAATCCCTGCATCTCGTTCCAAAGTCACTTACTACTCACTACAGAAGACAGTAGTGAAGGGCGTGCTATTGTCTCATTCAAATGTTGGAACAGGTGGTGAACTTTTCAAAAGAACCAGCTCTGATGGATTTTTGGTCGAGTGGAACCTGCTGCTGGCTTAAGTGGGCCTTCCTGTGCTCATTTTTACACTCTTTCTGGCGCATTCATTGATTGAAGTCTAGAAATATGCGGAATGACGTCAGTCTGGGATGTTTTGGAAATTTCTTCCTTACTTGTTCGACAATAAACATGAAACTCTTAGACGGGGTTAGAGAACCAGTTGTCAAAAGATTGGCAACACGAATCAGAAATGAAAGTGCATACAAAGAGTACCGGGAACTGACAGATTTTGGGAGTTCGCTAATAGCGTTTTGACATACCCAGTTTGAGCCAAGGGCTAGTTTCTCTAATACTAGCCCTCTAACCCAACCTGATCGTCGTTTTCTCATCGTCTCCCGTTTCTTCCGGCTCATCTTTTTCAAGCTTCTTTCTGAACAGGGATTTGATTGATAAAAGACTTTGGAAGCCTGCTCGATCCTGGGTTAACTTCTTGCGCTGATACTTCTGGTGGTGGGCTACTGTTATATACTCACTCTAAGGACTGTCTGCCTGCCTCTCTTCTCTCTTCTCGTTCTTCAAGGATGGATGGATGGATGGATGACGAGAAAGACGAAAAGAGCTCAAGTTTTAATTTCCGAAGCCACTCATTCATTTATCTAGATTAATTAAAATTGAGCTGCGCTCAGAAACATGACGCGACTGTATGACGTTCCAACAAGTCCATTATGGGTCCTTTTTTATATTTATTCAGGGACAAAAGCAATTCTGAACTCCCTTACGTGCTCTTCTCTCTTCATTCGCATGTACGTGTGTAGTCAGGTAAAAGGACTAAGAAGTCTCTTGGGGGGACACATCTTGATTGACGAGACCGCGTAGAATCATGTGGACCAAATTGTGAATTCTTCCTCAAGAGCATTCTAGAAGGAGAGTGACTCTTGAACGTTGGACCAAATGCTTCTCTCACAAAGACAAATTGGCACAAAATATTGTTCGAGTACGGCATTATTCGCCGTTGTCGGGCAATATGCAAAGAATCGAGACATATTGCTTCCCAGTTGGCACTACTCGCGTTCAAGGAGGACACAAACGAACCCCTTGGACACTCAATTTTTCAATTTGTAACTGCAACGGTAATCATTGGGCCGTCATATTTTTCAATTTGCCCATTTGTGCATGCATTCCGAGTCTTCCCCATCAGTGACTCCCCAATCTTGACGACGACCGAAGGAGTTAGAAGATCACCGTAATTCTCCACGTTTTTGTCCCCTCCATTCAAAATGGATTTCAATTACACTTAGAATGAGCAGCCATCACTGCCCATGGTGCCCAAAGCCAAGCAGCCGCTCTCGTATTCAATAAGTACACATACCCACATGCTTAAGAACGAGAGTTCCAGTTCCACTTATTGTAGATCTCGAATTGCTCCATGACGACACAATAGCGGAGCTTCCCCGAGAACTCCTAACGTCTTTTGATTCTGAATAGGTGGGGTGACATGAGTTGACTGGACAACTTTTTTGTCTCAAAGTCTAACGAGACGTTCAGTCAGTGACGTACCGTCGTTGTTGTCGACGACTTTGGGGATGCTGACTTTTCTAAGACAGGAGATTACCAAAGATTGCTGGCTGTCCGACAAACTGAAAAATTCTTTCTCGCTGTTCACACAACATTATACTAAGAGATATGCCAAGATCTTTGTCTCAAGCTCGGCAACAGGAACAAGATCGTTCCCATCAAATCGTCGGGTCATTTATGGATCTTTTATTGGCTCATGGAGACCATTATCATCAGTCTTGTGTGTTTTTGCGGTGATCCGTTTTCCAGATGATTTGGAAGAAAATGAAGTATTGGACTAAAAAGTCAAGTGAACAAAATATGACCGGACACCGACTTGAGGCAAAGTTAAATGCAATTACGCGCATCGGCTTCAAATTTGTCACGAATGGAAGTGACACAACTCGAACACAATATCTGCTTGCTCCCCCAATCCAAGCGTTCTCCAATTGTCTTCACTAATACTGTGGGCCACTGAGAAAAAATATGGAGACAAAAGGTACATGTTTTGAGTAGCAAAAAGCGGGTTTGTGGGTCAACCTCGTCATGAACCGGACTGTTTCTCATGGAAATTGACTTTGAATATGCTTTACTACGTTGACTTTCCAGCCAGTGTCTGTCTAAAGAAAAGCTAGATGCACAACGTTACGACTTCAGAATTAGTCTCCACTTGTCTTTGATTTCTGTCTTTTTGCATCGTTCAATCTTCAAAAACTGTGCCGAACAATGACGCAGAAGCAACGAAAGGGATATAGATCAAGAGATGCAGTATTGTCAAGAGATCTTGAGAGCGAATCTTGAACACGCTCATGCTACAATCCAGCTCTAGTTTAAAGTCGTTGCAAATGTCCTGTTCGCTCCGTTCAATGAGCACTGAACAACACCCGGCAAATCATTAATGACGTGTTCTTGTCAAATGTGACAATAAACACAATTAGATTAGCTCACCAACAAATTCAACCTTCGACTAAACAACACAATGAGCCGTAAATAGTACACATTTCGTGATTGTTAGTGAGCAGTGTACATAGAACAAGCATGAGGTCTAGTTTCCACTTACGGAAACCGTGGTTGTTGGCAACAAGTTTGTCGCCTGCTACCTGTTAAGTGCATTGTGTATTGGTCCTGGAATGATTTTGGTTTGGAACCAAATTTAGTCTTTGGTGGTGGTCGTTCTAATTTGATATTGAACTGTCACATTACACAGTGATCAAGTAGGACTTCCCTAGAACTTTTTTGGAAGGACTTGCGTGTTCCGTCTTGACAGGGTTGAATGAGCAATAATTGACAGCCATTCTCGGTTTTTTTTTTCTCTCTCTCTATTTTTCCGGCTATACTTGAGTGGCTGCATTGTCAGTCCATCATATTTATTGGATAACAACGTGAAATATCACGAATCTGGGAAATTGGGAACGAAAACTTGAGATCTGAAAAAAAGAAAATGGTCACGATTAAATTAGCCATTGACGCCTTGGTGAAATGTACTTTTATTGGCTTATGCTCAAAAATGTATCTTTATTCTTTGAGATTGGAACCGGTTGCTTTTCAGGAAAATATTAATAAAATTAGTATTTTCCTCATTTTGAGTTTAGCCTTAATCACGACCTATTAAAACCTTCTTTGTAATACTAGATATGTAATTTGAAATAAACACTAATCAACTCCAATCAGAGGAGCCGGCGTCCCTAAATCAATCCCTCTTTGATCAGATCATTATTAAACGTAGATCCGTCTCAATTAGCGCACTTTGACGAGGACAATTGTGCACAATATAGAAACACGATAGCTCAGCCAAATTGGAGGAGTAGCTTCAGAGACACCAAAGTTTCAAAAGTCAGCCTTCTTGATTGAGAAAAAGATGCCGAAGATCCTATACGAAGTCCTCTCATTCCCTTCTTGAAGTTACTCTCTCTATGTACCCTCGGATAAGCTTGCAAGCCGTGATTCATGGCCAATTTTCTGCTTTTGACACCCTCCATAGACTACAAGTTCACAAAGTTTTCGTCCTCAGTCGGGAATCGAGGTCCCATGGAACCCAAGCAAAGTCAAGTACATAATTTGGCTTTTCCCGACGAGCTCGGCTGCTCTCGTTATCCTGTTCGCTTTTCGAGTTTGGTCCCGAAGTGCCGCTTTGAACACCTCCATCTCCACAGCAGTAACTTCAAACAAGGTCTAAGAAGAACGGCCATAAATCGTGCTTGGTAAGCTTGTGGCACCAAGCTCGATTTGAAACCAATATGGAACACAAATGCTGAAGTGTTTCCGTGCTCGTCTTGGGACCAAAATGGTCGCTTTTAGACTTGGTTCCAATTTTCACCTCGAGCTTTCCGGTGGAAGTGAATTTGGATGGGGAAACAATTGGTGTGATTGCTTGGCTGGGCTAATCATTTGCTTCTTTCCTCTACTTTTCCCTTCATTACAGAGTGCTCCTTTCTCTGGCGTGATCGAATGAGTCAGAGTGCCTCGATATGTATGAATGTTTTCCATGTGATTAATTGGCTGTCCTCCCCGAGACATTAGAAGCAGATCTCCGAGCGATCCTGTGGTCTTTGTCACAGCAATTGACAAACGAGAGCTGTCATCGGGAAAATTGCTGTTAGTCGTTGGGTTCCAAATGCGAGTCAGATCAACCCTTTTCTCTCTTTCCTTGGCTCCAATTCGTTCATGCAAATCCTATTTACCGATACAATTTCCAACCCCATGTTCGGTTTCCTACGTTCACTTTGTAGCACATCATAGGAGTAGTAAAATGAAATAAACAGTTTGGAGGACTCATAGCTTTCTCTTTACGATACACCATTTGTGGTTCCCGTCCCACAATCGAAATAACTCGCCATTGCTATCTTTGATCTTGATTACTCCTCAAGTTCTCATGCACAAAGCAACCTTTCTCAGCCATCGCCCTCCAATCTTCAAATATTCTCACAAGTCAAGTTTTACTCCCAGGGCCCCTTTTTCCTGCCTGGCCTCTCATACTCGAAATGCCATATCCATTGATCGGTATCGCTGGAGGAGGTACTCGCCATTGGTTTGCTAAGGGGATCAATTCAATCTCGACCAACCACGCAAAAAGCCTATTCACTCCTCACAGTTACCCAAGGCTTTATGTGACGAGTTCGTAAACGTGTTCGTATTAGAACCCCCGAGAAAATGGTGCTACAAAAGCCCCATCCACCCAAGGCTATACGTACTACATAGATAGAATCCGTGAGGCGTTTGTACCTGTCCATTCAGAGCCATGAGCCACACAATCAATAACTAACACTGATCACTATCATGTTTATACGAGTCAACTATGCATTCTTTGTGGTTGGTAGTACCTTTCATGGACCGCAGACCGATTTTTGGGATTGGGCAAAAAAGTGGACTTGGTTTAAGCAAGAACTTGATTAAAGCCAACAATCCTGAAAACGGATCACCTTTCTCGAGTAAAGGCAGTCTTAATCATGGCACCGTACTTTTTTGTATATGTGGAGGGGAAGGAATTGGAATCTCAAGCTTGCTTGGATTTTCGTCCCGATTGAGTGTGAGAATCGATTTGGACGGCTGAGACCTTTTTGTCCGGAATGTTTGTTGGTTTAAGTGACTTTTGAATCTTTTTTGTGAGCTCACATTCAAGTTGATCGAGGATGATAATCAAGTAGGTTCAATATTTACCTTCTCCATCGCATTGCTTGACACCTGGGGGAAATGTGAGTGGTTGGTTGCCTTTAATAATGGATGTGTCTTCTGTCTACAACACTCACAGTAGTCACTAATTTACGTCCAAAGTATTCAAATTTACAATTGTCTCGACGGGGCTGACGTATTAAATCAGATAAAGCCAGTCTGGTTGGAGCTTTTACTTCAAAGCTAGATTCGAATCGGCTTTTCGTGTTCGTAACTTGCAATGATGAATGCAAGCAAGCGCTCTTTATGAACAAGTGCATGTATTTTATTTGCTACTTTCCGACCAAATATGACAGACAACCTTCAACTCTGTTCGATGCTGCCAGTACGATCAAAATGTCTACTAGATAGAATGTGAGTTGTGAGAGGAAGTTTCCTGACTTGGTCATGGTCGGTGGTGGTCTTTGGTGGAATCGAATAGTCCAGTGGAAGGGCGGCAAACTGATTCCAACGATCCATCACGTCAAAAAGGGTTAATCGCTTTCTGAGCATACTAGATGTAGCAGAAGACTTTTTGAGCACGACCCAAAAAAGCTCCAGTAGTAGTCATGGCCAACCAAGATCAGGTGCATAAAACGAAGATTAGGTTGGTCAATCATGTCCGGGGAAAAAATTGAATGTCCGCCGAATGATCGATGTGTGTGGGTATTAGTCCTTATCGAGACCGCTATTTCTAAGACACTCGCCGGTGGACCAACAGACTTTCATGAGGCAAGAAAAAAAGGATTACTTGAAGTTTGGATCCAACGTATTCTTAGCTAATCGAAGTAAAACAAAAGGGGCTTCAGACTTTACTGAAATAAAACTGTTCACGTAAAACCAGATGGACATAATTTTGTTGTAGACATATACAGGTACGTAGACTATCAGACATACAAAAGTCGGATCGACTGGCCACGATTGATTGGTTTCGTGCTCGAAGCTGTTAAATATAATGCTACCTGGACTCTGATTGAGTCTGATGAACACTAATTGGTCAAACTCAATATTATATCTTTATTTTCCTTGCAAATTGGCAATTTGATTAGGAAATCATCAACCTTTGGCCTAGATCCTTATGGTCCGATGGGCGTCTAATCTGCAAAATTGATGGTTTAACTAATTGCTCACAATAATTATCCTTGATCATAGATAGCACTCTGATTTATACAAGTTGGAACCCAACTTCATAGTCCAAAGGCTATCCATCCGCCAAAAATAACCCTGAATGAACGAACGATTGAGAAGCAAAAAACTTAAGTTGCCGAGAGGCAATCATTCGCTTGTCAATCAAATTCTCAACAGTCGGGGGTCACTCAGACTCGCTCGCCAGTTCGTCTTTGAACCACATGCATTTACATTTCTTACTACATGTCCAACCAAATTGGATTTGAATATTCAAATGGGTGGGTGGCCTTTGACATTGGGATTAAAGTCGTCTACGTGTTCGTCCTGGTTCGTCTTCAACTCATTTTGAAGCTCAATGTTTGCTCGATTCATTTCCTTGATCCAAAGCTAACGCGTTTCCAAGTTTGTTTTCCTTTGAACTTCTCCATTCATTGTCCAAAACCCAATATATGTACTGTACTGTAGTGCATATTCAGGCTGGTCCGTGATCGGATGAACCGACTCAACAGATTCAACGTCCATGATGGCGATGATGATCACCATGATGATGATCAAGAAGAGAACTGTCGTGGTGATGGCAAAGGGGTGCTAACTCCTTGAGCAAAAAATTGTCATCATCCCATCCACATGCAGGCATACACTACTACATAGTAGAACGGGATTGTGCGCAGCTGTTACCATATTGCCTGCCCGATTCCAACTGTCTCCCTCGCCTCTTCTCCCCAATCCAACATCCTTGTACAGGGTGCACTACCGCCACTGAGACCGTACCTACTTACAGTAGTATTGGCTTGTATGGAGCCAAAGCCACCTTCTCGACTTCTTTCACCGTGATGCTAAAGCTTCCATGAATAGTCGCAATCCCACCAACATATGCAAATATTTTATTGCTATCACTGATCTGAAATTTATTGGCAACCGATTTGAATGGTTTGGAGGCTCTCATAGCTCTGGAGTACCACTCCTTGTTCCGTTGGAGACCCCTTTTTAATCGCATGATTGACTCCGGCTGACTGTTCACAATGGGAGTGACATCTGATCACAGATCTGTGCAACCGTTTCGATCTAAGATGACGACAAAAATCAAGGCATCTCTCGTCAAGCGTTCAAGGAGGGAGGGGAAAAAACGAAGCAATGATGATGATGATGCCAAACGTTGTCATTTTATCACGGATTGTCTCTCGAAATGTCTTGGGTCTTCCCTTTATGAAAAAGCGAACACACTGTTCAATTCGATCGTGGGAAAGGGGTAAAAAAAAGTCAACACCAAGAAAATATATGGGCTTGGGATGCTCGGTGAAGGAGTCGGAGGAATGGGGTGGGGAATTCAATTGGAGTCGTGAATTCGAAGCAGCGGGGAACACTTGGCTCTTCGGAATCTGCCATTCCTGCGGCTTTCTTAGAAGTGAACGTCTTTTTTACTCCCTCCATCCCTCTTTATGAACGGATCTTCCTTCCTTCCTCGATTTCAGAGTGGTGATCATGAGGTGCTATTGCAAGTACATAGACCTCCAAAAGTGGTCTAATAACGCCTTGAAATAACCGCTAAACTTGAAGGATGTCCTACTCATTGTTTAAACGCTTTGGTCTTGATTGGTTGATTTCAAACTCTGTCGTTTGAGTCTGAGTCAAAAGTGTATTTATGAAACAACGTGAGTTCTGTTGTAATGGAGACCGGAACTCGACTTTCTGGCCAACGGTTCACTGTCTTCCGTTAGAAATGATCCTGTTTAAGGAATTCAAAGCCATTAAAATCCATTTTGATTTTGTATGTAGATATCAATGTAAACTAATCAGAACACAACACAATTGTCGTTTGAAATGAGTTTACATTACTTAACAATGTTTGAATTATGTATCATAATAATTGTGATCCTTTTCTACAATCTGGGTATTGGAAAAAATGCTTCAACAATTTTAGAAGTGGTACAAAAATTCAACGACATGTGTGTAAGTTAAACTAACTTACTTTGCGCACAATAATTTTCTAGGTTATGAAAATGTCTGTTTATGTGAAGGGCAGTGTAAGCTGACCTTACAAAATACATTGTGAAATTTCCATAGCCTTAGTTTCCTTCAGCAAGACTTTTCTTGAGCTTTTTCTTCCTTCTCTTGTTGAGTGCGTATTAAATGCCTGTTTCATGTCTTTCTCCAGAAGAAAACAGAAGCCACTCAAATTGTGAGGGTGACTTTGTCTCGATGAGTTCAACGGATGTTTTCTGCAAAATTCTGGACCTCGTTATCCCCGTTTCGTTTCGGGATTAAATCAGGTTCATCCATGCAAAAATATTTTTGCTCAAACGACCTTTGAAGGTCTAATCATCCTCATTAAAATCCCTACATGAGAGCGGGTACTTGGAATCGACTTGTTGAGGCTTTGAGTGACAAACAAAGATGAATCCAAGCCTGCCATGATGCCACTTCCTCCTCCTCCTCATCCTCCTCAATTCCAAATCCAATCAGATTGAATGATTTGAGACTTTTCTTGGAAGCAACAAATCCCACACACTCGCAAAAAGGGCTCTGCTTGCACGTTTCAAAATAAAAAAGCGATAAACTTCAAAGGAGCAATGTTTGAGCGACACTCAAAGAAGGCTTCATTCATTTTGTAAAGATGATTTCCAAGTCCTTTGCGATGGTTCTGCACTCAAATCATGTCAATTGAAATGATGAAAATGGTGAATTCAATTTTTGGTCAGTGTTGGTTGAGAAGTTTCTAGCATCACGAAGCAATCAGAGAAATAACAGGTATTCAAATATAGCACATGAGTTCCCCTTGAGTAAGCATTTACATTCCACAGATTGTCAAACACTCCCAATTTGCCAGAGACGAACGTGATTTCATTCTCACCTCACCATTACTGCTTCGCCAATCCAACCGCTGCCTTTTTTCGTCTACTATTTCGGTTCTCTACTTGTCAGTCGTTCTGATGCCTGGTCTCATGTTTCCTATCAACAGATCCAATTAATTGAACTCGACAAAATCACAAACCCTTCGTTCCCATGGAATCGGGAGAAAAACTGTCAGAAACCTTCCTTCCACTGAGCCTCGCCCCAAAATAGTGTCCATGTTGGCGAAGAGATCCAATGCATGCATGCATGCGTGCCTGCCACTGGGCTCACAAGCTCACACCAATCTTGATCTTGGAGACGAAGACGAGTAGTTTTTATTGGAATAAAATCCTTTGAGTTGATTGCTCTAACCGCAATAAAAGTCCAAGGCATAGAAGAAGAACAATATCAATCCTTCTTGGGCTTCTCCTCATATAATGTACGTACAGAACAGTACGTACACACCAGCTACATCGTCCGAGTAGATTTTTTTTTTTTGATCTCGGTCGTGATTCTCTGAGGGCTTCTATAA
Organism: Tigriopus japonicus; assembly: GCA_010645155.1. Taxonomy (NCBI): domain Eukaryota; kingdom Metazoa; phylum Arthropoda; class Copepoda; order Harpacticoida; family Harpacticidae; genus Tigriopus; species Tigriopus japonicus. The sequence goes on from CM021323.1 coordinate 1,166,405, forward strand.
ACATCTATCTCCCTTCACCGATTTGAAGAGATGATGGAGCAATATAATGGCCAGCTAAACGCCAGCCAATGCTCCCAAAGGTTCTTCAAGCGAAAAAGAGTCAGATTCAAAGATTCCTTGCCCGAAAGTGTATTAGCCTGCTACATAGATGTCGAATACAAATGGTGAGTTTTTATGATGCATCGTCAATGAAGTTATGCCTTTGCTTGCTTGGCTCCCAACTTGTCGAGTTATATACTCACATATCAGAGTATAACATGGATGATGGCAGTTTTTTTTTGCTTCCTTTCACTTGAACGAAAATGCCATGCTCGACTCACAAGCAAGCAAGCTCCGGTTGGAACAGCAGCATCTCTTTAAGAAGACTGATTTGGCAGGGAAATGATCTTGAAAGAAATTCTAGATTCAACCGCAGATTGGCGCTTTAAGATGCATCACTCAATTGGATTTCTGCCAGCTCATGAGCCTATTGCAAAACCATAAGCGACGGATGCCATTTCAGTCACACATCACTGGATTGGAAGGGACCAACCAACCAACCTCCGTCCATCTTTTACTCGTTCGTCATTCCAGATGTACAGATTATACAGGCATCACTGAAATTAGATTTGGGAGATATGCGCCTCAGGCTCAGGTCAGCCTTCGCCTTCTACTTCTTCGGCTTCTTCTTCGCATTCGCCGCCATCACCATCGTTGTATAGCAATAAAACTCGTAAATTGGAGGTGGTTTAATTTCATTTCTTCCCGAATGGACATTCAGTTAACCCACTTTGAGATCTCTAGTAAGTTGGGTCGATCAGGAGGGAAATGTCATGGACTGTGTATGAATAACTGGTTGAAATTACCACCAGTCCTTCATGATTAAATTCCACGATCTTCTAGTGAAGGTGGTTGGTGGTTGTTGATTTCCATTCACTGGATTTTGAGACGAGATTTTTTGCCTATTTGTGTCATGCTGGGATTGACTGACATGTGGAACCAGCTGAGGCGAGTTCAAAAGCCTCAACCACTAACACCAACCAACTTGTTCTCCTCCTCCTTCTTCTTCTTCTTCTTCTCCTTTTCCTTCTTGGTAAAGTCTTAAGCCGTTCGTTCGTTCTTCGACCCTTCATTTGAGTGAAGAATTTCCAACTGGATACCTCTGGCTTTGGTGCAGCTATGGGAGTTGCTCATGGCGTTGATGCTGGTTATGTATATCATGCTTGATTTCCTTAAAATCTTCTTCTCTTCTTTCCTTTCAATGCCAAGGCGTCCAGAAGACGAAAGAAGCAAAAGAAGTCTGTTTGGTTGGTTGATGGGTGCTGTTTGATTTTGGCCCAGCCAGCGACCATTTTGGGTGGGGGGTTTGGCTTTTTGATGGGCAGCAGTCAGACTTTTTGAAATTGGTATCCAGTGTCATGAACGATTTGCATACATTGTCCAACTCAAAGAACGGGCTATCTAGCCACAACTACTTCAACGAAACGGCAGAAAAGCTAGCCAAAAAAGTTGGAATGGAATTTGAATCATCAAAGCTAGAATGCGGGAATTCAATTTCCAAATCTCAAGATGGCTATGTGACGTCAGATTGGAGAGGCAACAGTCTGGCACTCCACTTCAAATCCAGGGACAACTCAGAGCTACCCGTCATGAATATGATCCGACTTCGAGAAAGATTTGAATTGACCTTTCCTTGTAAGAAAGTACACACGAGCAATGATTTTCACTTCGGAATCAAATTTACACTTACATACATGTAATTGGCCGCTTGAGTGGTTTAGTGTCCATTTGTGGCCGAATCTTCAGCTATCAAATTACAATCATGAACGGAGTTCATACTTGAATGCATTTGAAATGGAGAGACCCGACTTTCATAAAGATGATGATGATGATGAGGCTGAGAACGATGCTCTTCACTTACGTACTGACTGGGTTCTACCTAAGTGTGTACGTACAAGACTGAAGTGAGGCCCATCTCCGCGAGGGGTCCATTCTCTTGACAGTTGGCTTCACTTACCTATCAGTGAAAATGGACAATCCTCTTTGGGGGGATGAGATGAAGGTGCCGTTTGCTGGTGAAGAATAAGGCTCGGATCAGTTGTTAAACTTGGTCGGAGCAAGCCTCCTCAGAAGCGATTAACCTTGAGGACTAATGATCAAAAGCAACGGATTTTGAGATTTAACCTTGGTAGAGGCCTTGGAGAATACCCCGCAATGTTTTGTTAACAATGTGAGTTGGCGATCAAACGCCAGGGCCCTTTCGCTAGTGTCTTCCTCGTCCAGTGAGGTATATGCCACCCAAATAGACTAACAAGTGGAATGGAAAATGAGATAGAAAAAGCAAGGGTTCAATTTCACGAACGAGGCAAAGCGATGGAGAGGCATCGAGATTTTTTGTCCTCGATTGCCAATCCCAGAGCATCTACGGGAAAGAGAGGAAGAAAAAAAGGACCTGTGTAACTAGGAAATGGGAATCAGAGGTCAAACAAGCAGACTCGTCTTGGACATCAACTCAAAGATCAAGGCTGAGATCAAGATCCCATGTTTGTGTAGGCTTTGCGCTTTTTCTAATATGTTCAATACGGTACGTCTCTTGAATCAAATTCAAATTAGAGTTGAATCGCTCAAGGTTTGTGGGCCTGAAAGGTGAGCGAGCAACTTCCACTACTACATTCACAGTACTACGTACACAACTAACTCACCATCATTTGGGCATTGAAAGAAAAGGTGTTTCTGGACCCTTTTTTTGCTGACTCACATCAGGCCAGATGTGACTTTGAATTAAATTGAATCTTGAGATCACTTTACCAATTAATTTTGTGACTGGTGAGAATTTAGAACATTCTTGAACGTGGTACCTTACACAGAGAACTCTCGATTTCCTCATGATATCCTGTTTCCCTTTTAATAGTACTATTCCAAGTACCATTTTCACCTCTAAATACCTTGAATTGATCTTGAACATAACAATAGCCAGCCCAAAATAGGATCTGTTTCATTGGATACTCAAGCTCTTCTTTGGTTTGATTGTTGTCTAGGAAGATTGGTTGGCGGGGCCACTTTTCGCTTACTCCCTAACGAATTTTCGATGGGTGGGCGCCATTCTCGATATTGCATGCTCACGTCAATCTTATTTTTTCTCGGGTTTTGCAAAATGGAAAAACGTCGACTTGTGGTTTGTTCACTATCAGAGGCAGTTCGAATGAGCATAGGCTTTGGGCATGGGTGTGTGTGAGTGAGTGTGAGTGCGTATATCTACTGCAGCCAATGAGACTGGCAGGTTGATTTTTGATGTTCAAGAGGTTGTTTCTGCCAAGTCATGATCTATCTCGACCTACGCACACGCACCGTACATTGAACTGTTTGGGCGAGCATTTCTTTGATCCATGGTGAATGAAGATTGGCGGGCTTTGGTTAGCAAAAATTTAAGCAATTTTCTCGATCTCGAGACATGAAACAGAGATTGGGTAAATCTTATCAGAGAGGGGGTCTGTCTGCACGTTGTGTCTGGGCAAAAAGTGATCGGTCAATGAAAAGCCGGCTTTGGGTTAAAATGTGAAAAGCGAAGAGTGCCATGATGTGCAATTTTGATCCGCGATTGTATTAATAGGTTTTGGATCAGGGTTTAATTCAACGGCGAATTTGAAAATATGCTGCAAGTATGAGGCATCCCAAGCTCAAGCCAAAATGAAGAAAATCCCATCCCATCCTCAAATGGGTCGGATCAAATACTGTCTGGCATAAAATTATTCAGGCAATTAATCAGGATTTTTATCTTCTCCAAAAGGCGCTCTCTTTGTCCTCTTTGCTCTAGCCCTGAAACTAGCCTTGAGTTCTTGTTTTGGGCGTGCGAGAATATGGTTGAATGCAAAATCAGATGAGACGCCATGAACAATTGCCGACCAACTGATCCACAACGGCATTTTAGAATTGGAAGCACGTTTTTTCCAGGAAAAATCGAATCGTGCTCAAGTCTTGAGGTCTTCCTTAGGCAGCCTCGTTTTCCCGCAGAAAAATGGCTCCCAGGATGGATGTGAAGACCAGATCTTTGAGAGGATTGAGCCCCGATCTGAAAGCGAATATGCAAATGATGATCCAGGGAGTGATGGGAAAAACCTTTACCAGGGTAGAAATTCTCAGGAAACAAAATGTAGCAAAATTAACTTGGACGCAATCCAACCATGTTCATTTGACCCAATCCATCTCCACTTAACCCATAAACCAAAGGTGCGATCAATCACTCCACCCTCATTCCTAGCCATACTTCAACCTCGGTTAACAGTAGTCCCTCAATAGCATAGATCGAACAAGTCGAGGTCCCTGGCCCCAGAACTCGTATTTCTAAGGGTTTGCAAGGTTTTTTAACCATGGTAGGAGATGGTGGGATTCCCTGCAGACTAGTGGATACTGACTCCAATGACGACTCCAAAGCAGATCAGCCAGCAGGAGGAGAGCGATGGCGATGGCCCGTGGAATGGGAGTCCGAACGAGACCTACGGACAGTACCAAATACACACACTCACACATCTAGAGTGCTGTTGTTGCACACGGGAGGCAGCAAGAGCTCCCTTTGGTAAAGCACGAACGCATACGGTCTCATGATGATCTCAATCGTTTGCATGTCTGACTTGATGCTTAAGTGGATGGATCTGGAACATGGTCGAGTTGTCTAGTCGAGGGTTTATCTCTCCCAGGCGATCTTTAGGGGAATAAATCTCGTTTTAAGTGATTGCTTCTCATCAGGGACGGATGGGTGGATAGATGGATGGATACATGATCAGGGCTAGTTAAGTAGACAATTTTCGAAAAGATCTAATTGGCGTCCCGTTTTCATGAAACTCGCGACCTTTTGGCTTAGTGTTGTGATCGATTTTGTTGGAACAATTCTCTGGCCATTGAGACGGTCGGCTACATCCATTCTGTATCCTCTGTTGGAGAACTCTCCCAAATGATTTCGGAAATATTGATCCTCTCGGTGGATTCAGCCATCCCCGAAGGCGGAAGAAGCAGCCTTCTGACTCCTGATCAATATCACGTCAGCGATTTCGTCACGCCAAGATGGCAAGAGAAACAAATCACATCAAAGAGATCCGGAACCCTTGGCACATTTGCATTTCCCTCGTGACTCGTCTCGAGGAGATCGATTTGGCTTGTTCGCCTTTAATTCCCGAGATTGAGCTTTTGTGGTGGTGTGGAATTCGAATCGACCCAAGACATAGGACGGAAAGCTCATAATTGAGCTGGGTTGGCGTAATAAAATAAAGTTGTTTTCTTCGCATTTCAATCCTCGGTGGTCACGTTTTGGTCTGTTTAGAGGCAAAAGGGCCAATTTCCAAGGAAAATTGTGTACCCTATTTACTTGTTGGCCTCCCCGTCTCCTCGTTGCCCGCTTGCGTTACCTTCTTGAGATTGGCCCAGTGCTCAAACCGGGGCATAACTCTCCTGCACCTCCCTCGTTGTGCACAGAATGAAGTTGCTCGCTCGGTCGCCTTACCTAGTTCGGCGAGTTCTCGTTCAATAATATGCGAACATGAAAATTTTCGACACGCAAATTTTGACTTGTAGAGCTCATTTAACTCCATGCATGGATGGACATTACTTGCTTCATTTTTGTGGGGTGAGGACGAGGCATTATTAATCTGCTCCTTAAGACACAACTCCTCATTCCCAAACCAGGGTCCAATTTGAAGCGGCGCAAGATGAACGACGAAAGCCATCACAAAATATTGCACAAGGCTCAAGATGTGTTTACCCTCAAAAGAATCAGGCTTCTCCGAACTTATTAGCAAAATTTATTCTCTGCCAGGAAAGGATAGAATTTGGGGGACTCAGAAACTGAAAGTCCAAGTCACAAGTCTAGGGCTTGAATGCGTGGTCCAATTGGAAATTAGAGGGTTCGAGGGCGGTTCCCGCATTCGAAACCGACTTGATGTTGTTGGATTGCAAAATTTATTACCCTCCTGTCCCCCTGCCCCGAGAACTACTGTTTCTATTTTTGCAAGGGATCAAAAATTTTGACGGTTGGCCAAACGTGCCATTATGTATTTTTGGAGCTCAATCTTTTCTCCCTTTTTCTTTCTTTCCGTCTTTCTTTGCTTCTCTCTCACTCTCCCAGTGAGACCCCTCCTTCTTGTGCAGTGCTCGGGCGACCATTTTCGCAAATGGCCAAACGAGTGTATTGGAGCACTTTAGGGCAGAAGTACTCGCACAAGCACACACACTTTGCCACAGTGGTACTTATTAATTTCAATGTCAAAATATTTCCGTGTTCGTTTGTGGTGCTTGAAATGGAACGGAAAAATGAGATTTGATCCAAACCTGAAGTGGATGGTTTGCTTGACAAAAATTGTGCGTCTTAGACTTACACGTGTGAACTCTTAGGTCGCTTGGAAGGCACACGTGTAATCCACCCCTGAGGCATTTTTGTAGCATTCGAGAGCAAAAAGGCTCGAGTCTTTCTGTTTGATGAGCAAAATTGGCGAGGAACAAAGAGGAAAGAACAACTAAAAAGAGCAATTACTTTTTGCAATAGGATAAATCCAAATTCACAGCTGGCAATCGAGGGGCTACCATGAACATATCAAGAAAACCAGTTGTTTAAGACATACCAAATGCTGTGTATTTTTTCGAGAAATGATCCAAGAGCATTGAGCAAACGTGTTTTGCGAAAGTGATAGGAAAATATTCAACGGAAACGGATCTAGTTAAATGGAGATGTCTTGTCAACAAATCAGGCTAGGATATCACCAATGTAACTGCATGATTCCACCATTGACAATCACTCCTTTACAACCACTCACATGTCAGGAGGTTCAACCAATTTAAGTGTCATCCCCAACTCGTATTGTCACATTTGTCACAATTGCTGACATACGTACGAACGGGTTCATTATTTGGTTTCATCGTCATAACTAGACGAGAAGCCTCAAATCGCAAACCCACTCTCCCATACGTTGGCTCCAAAAGACAGCAAACGCTAGTTAAAACAATCCCCATCTTCAAAGGAAATATAGGTGCGAGATAATGGAACTGGATATTCTCAAGGGACACTGCCAGTCTTGTCTATGTAGTGGTTCGGTGCTCACTCTTTCTCTCTTTATCTTACCTTCTCTCCCCCTTCTTTGAACCGCAAACAAAAATGTATATACACCCTACATTGCCACAACAACTAAGGAGCTAAGGATCGGCTCAATAACACTTGAATGCTCGCTCAAAGTCGGTTTGGTTAGGGATTGTTGGGGGACATGGGAGAAGAAAAAAGTAACCACATAACAGGGCTCTCATTTGAATTTTCAAATCAAATGTCATAAATAAGTAATGATTTGTTTGCTCGCAACCCTTCCTTTGAAAAGGAAGAACATTCTTATATGAAAGTAATCTTGGTAGTGGACACAGGAGACTCATTTCTGACAACCACCCGCTCTTCTCCTTCTCCTCCTTCTCCTCCCTACCATGTGTGGTATGAAGCATGCCTTCATCTAGCTTTACTCTACGTACACGCACTGTTCGTATCTCTTTCTCCGCTTTCTGCTCGGGATTCGATTTGACTTCTCAGTTCATTTGCATACCCCTCACCCAACATCCAAAGAGGGATATGGTCCTTCTGATATCCTTTCTGAAATTCTAATACTGTAGAAGATCAATATAGGAAGGAACACGTCCACCATTACGTATTTACAGTTTTAACCCAACTCTACTTACTTTTTAAGTAACTACATCCAAATTGACTTCAGTGGGAAATTGATATCATTCCATAGACGATTTGGAGGAAAAATCGTTAAAACCCGACGGATTGTTTGGTTGCTAGTTGTAACCATATTCCTATCAATTACGATGGCCCATTGTGTTCGAGCTAGTCAGTTGACCTCTTCACTAAGTTTTGTAAAAAAATTAAATAACCACCACGATACCCTCATCGGGATCAAAACGATGGCTTCAGGATATTTGGTGCACGCACCATAGCTGTAATTGAGTCGTTTCAATCTTCAGTGCATTGAGCTTTCTGATCGATCGGTCGCCCAATGTTGCATTTTAAAAAGTTTGAAATGCATTCGCGGCTTGATTGGACTAATGAAGACGAGCACACACGAAAATGCAACCATGCATTCTTAGTTGATTAGCATTACCCCCCCCCTATCCTCGATGACCAGCAACTCACATAATCCATAGTTCCACTCAAGCTCAAATGATTGGGATTTAGTTTGTCTTTCAAGTGGCGTAAAATGAAATAAGAGAGCCAACAAGTTCGACCAATGTGTTAAGAGCTAGTGTAAAAATCAATAGCCATGAAATTATATACTTTCGGTTGTCAATATAGTTGAAGTGGTGGTGTGGTGGCGGGTGCAATTTCAAATGAGCCATGTTATCAGAAGCCCATTTGACAGCTTCGGATGATAGTCTTTCAAATTGGAGGCCGTAGTCTCAAATCAATTGCATTGAAGCTGGCAATTTGTCACGGAAAATTTGCCCTATTGGATCCGTTCATTGAACACTAACGAAACACTATCTAATGTCTACCCACTTCAAAGGAAACAGAACAATCAAAATCTTGGAGGGGGTTTGGAACGGAAGCATTGAGGAGTGTGCTCCACACGATGTGCTGTTGATCAATTGTTCCACGTTCCACCAAGCCCAGAGGGAACATCGGAAAGAGGAGAATAGTCATGATAATCACAATGATGGTGCTTGAAGAATATCCTGAAGTCATAGTTGGAATCGAGATTTGTTCCATTGGCATGTAGCATCTAAACGTGACATGACTCGTGAGTTTCCCTCTTTCAAAGCCAAGATTTTGAATTCTAAATGACTCTTTCCAGAATTTCTAATCGATGCCACTCCTTGTCCGGATATTCGGTGGACTTGATGGCTCCATATTAGGGGGTCTATGGCTTCAGCATGACCTGCACTTTTTCCTAGAAAATCCATTGGGACCACGGTATGAATGATTTCTAACCCAGATGCATAAGTGATCGGGGCCACATTATAAAGGCTCTCATTCAGTTTTCGTATTCAAAGGATGTTGTGCATGAGATGGCAAAGAAACTCACTGCCTTAATCAATTTGGTTGGGAACACCTTGGATAAACTGTTCGAATGTCTGTCTCATCGGTTGAACAATTTGAATAAAGATTTCAAACAGGCAAGACGATCATCTGTCTTGCTAACGTGTACGTACACTACCTTAGTATCGTTCTGTGGGGCAGAGAATTCCGTGTGGACAAAGTTCATGCAAAAAGTGAATCGAATCTTATTCGCTTCGAAGAGGCGCCTAACAAAGATTAACGATACATTAATTTGAAAGGCATCAATCCGAACGGGCACCACCATTACGGCTGCCAACCCCATGCTGTCCAATAAAAAAGTCCAATTTTCCCATCAAAAAATTGCATCTGCGGGCAGTCTCCCAGAGAGGGGCACTGCTATCATATTTAAAAGAGGTAGGCACCCTTCTTTCGACTTTGAAGTTCATGCAGAAGCTATGCTACGAGCTTTTCAACTGATCAGATGAACCATGAAGAAATGAGTTAAGCAAACACGACAGAATAACGTGCACTTCTCGCACTGCACCCGCCTGAAGAATGCTGCTAATGCGTCGAATACGTATGTGTACACTACGGACGTCCTAGCACATACACACACTGGTTTTCCCCTCAACCGATGACGTTGGGGATGATTTCTCTTTCAGTTTTTTATCGGTTGTCCCCGCAGAACTGTGTATGCGGCGATATATGTACGTATTGGTATAGCTTGATTTGGGTGCCAGCTATTTTACATAGCGGCAATCTAGTTTGCATATTTTAATGCTTCGTTCATCACCAACTGCCTGAATTGGAATTGGTGCTAGAGTCTCTGATGTACTTAAGTGTAGTTGGATAAATCAAAGGTGTACATATATGCTATGTGTTTGAATGAATGTTGGCACTCGGATGACGAGGATACTCGCTTATGCTATATGACCTTTGGTGGAGCTGGTTACAGGGGATTGGAATGATAGTTACTGTAGATGGATGGATAAGGCGGAATTTGAAGTGTCTCTTTCTCTTTTTCGCTCCTCTTTCACTAATCCCTCTTCATCTCGCCTCAGATTTCAATATTGTATTCGGGAAACTTGCCAGCAATTAGTCGATATTCAAATGCGGACTGAGGTATAGGACCTCATTAATTTAAATATGAATGAGACCCAGTTTCAATTTCGACTCTCGATCAGGGCACCTACCAGGAACTAGTTCATCGAAAACGTACGTATACAGACAACCCTCGTTAGGGAGCTTCTTTCTCCCAACAACATGATTTAGAGGCATGTACTTTGAAGTGTTTTGGGGTAAACTTCAATTTACGAGTGCTGCCAAGACGGGCGTCGTTTGAGTGTACATTTGAATCAAGAACTAATGCCATTTCGATTAAATTCGATTGTTGCCCGTAAGTTCGTGTCCACTAACGGCTTCTTTTGAGCCTTAGAGATGGAATCATTTTGAATACATGTTCATCCATTCTTATGACCAGGACAGGGGCTCTAGATATGGTATTAGCAAAAGCTCACTGTGTACATACTCTCCGAGTTGGCGAGTGAGCCAGTCTTATTCTTCAGCCTCTGCGACAGAACTTGAGCAAATCTCTTTTTATCCGATCCATTTTGAAGGACGTCCATGCAAATCACTTTGATCGCCTTTGGACTTGGTCCGGTCACATTGCATGGTGGGAACCAACCCCTTTTGAGCTAGGCTTTGTGATTGCAAATGTACAGACACATACAGAGAGAAAGAGAGAGAGAGAGAGTGAGTGAGAGACGGCTCGAGGGAGTCCTTTTGGCCTGCTTTACTCTCAGGCGAGTGGCACATGGGAGAAAGAAAGAGAGAGAAGGATTGGCAAAAAACTCCACGATACATATTGTTAAAGCGTCGTATGCAGATGGCCAAAGATTTGGAACAATTCGATAATGCTTTTGCAGATTCACTGAATGGGTTATCGCCTCGATGACGCTTGCCACTCTGCTCCCATTACTATAGACTACGAGCTAGCAACATACAGAGGCGCTCTGTAGGTAGGTTAGGCGCATCTTTAGCCCTGTTGGCTAGCAATGCTCAATGAGAAGCATGATTGTTGGATATTCAAATGCGAATGGAGGTGAAAGCAAAAACTGGACACTCGGATTATTGACAGACCACAAGAACCAACCATGGGAACCAGTCAATCTCGATGCAAACGTTGTTGTTACGCGAACGTTACGGTCACAATAAATGGTATATGGTACGAGAACCAACGGCTGGACAATCGAAATTTCAATGGTAAGTTGGCCGTTATTTGAGGCTCTCCTTTTATGTATGGTTTTGCTTTGGCATTTTAGTTTGGGGCTAGGACTTATGAGGTGGTTGCATTGTATCGCAAAATGGTGATCAGTTATGCAATATTTATCAGGCGGAGACCTCGGTTTCCATAACACGGTTTATTCATATTTGTCAATCATGTACACGTGGACCCATCGCCTGTTCCAATGGAAGTCGATTATGGTTTATTTGCCCTGTAATTTACCCAACGTTCGGAATATGATGTGTCCAATCTATGAACCTAAAAGGAGCTAGGCGCCTTTTGTGAACTGGAGTGTGCACACTATAAATGTGAAAAACGGTACAAAGAAAGATATGTACAGTTTATACTACGCGTACATGGCCAACAGTTTCATGCGACCAATTGTGACACGGTGCCTGGGACACTGCTGTTGTTCACTCACTCATTGGAAGTCATTGGCAGCAATGAAATTACCGGACAAGCTTTTACGTGTTCGCTGGAAAGCCATAATCGTTAAGTAATTCGTATCAACCGAGCGTAAAGCCATTATTGATTGTCTTCATGTATGTATAGGTAGTATATGCTAACTAACCATCACTCTCCTCCGTTCACACAAATTCACCCATCCACAATGTACTTCGACCATACGCACACGACGACTGTTTTTAGTGAGTTTCCTGCACTTTGTGTGTAATTGTTATTATCACCAATTAAACATTTATGAACACTGTGTGACTTTTCCAAGTCTCTAACTTTAACAGCATTCGTCCTTCCTTCCCTCCTGCTTGCCTCCCTCTACATCACCCTGTCTCTTCCCAACAGGGCATGACTCCGTCTTCAATTTGAAACCAATCTGAACGTTCCCTCCTACGCGAGAACTTTGCCAAACTACGCCCCCAAACCCTGATCGAGAGCGAGCGCCGCGGGCCGTCACAGTCGATCAGTGATCGGTTATTGGCTCTCGTTCAATCAGGCTTCGACGGGCAATCTTCGAGTATTGGAGGAGGGCCAAACGAGCGGAACACCAAGCAAGAGGACGCCCCTTCATTGAGAAAGAGAGAGAGGAAGTTGGGGGTGCTGGCTGGCTTCTCCAAGTGATCTGGGCACAGGAACTCGAAAAAGAGGAGCAAGTCAGACTGCGCACCCCCCTCAAATCAGTCCATTGAGACCGAGAGACCCGGGTCGAGCCGATCAGGAACCGATGATGCTGAAACTCCGCCTCGAGTGATCGGTTATTGGAAGAAGACGGAGAGAGGCGAACGTTCGATTGGAAAGGAAAAGACGTGCGCGCCATGGATTCGAGCTGTATTATTGGGTGGGGGGTTGGAGTAAATTGAAGGGAGGGAAAGGGGGGATTAGGGGAAAGTTCATTGTGTGCCAGAGTAGTCAATGAATGAATGACCTTCAGACATTCAATCTCCCGGGTGAAACAAAAAACCATGGTTGTCAGACCATTGTTCCAAGCTCACGTCGGTTGTTTCTTATCCACTTGATTGTCGTTAGGAGTGAGTACCACCTATATATGCTAGTACCAAAATTGACGACCAGGACTAGAGTTCTCGTAATGTCAGCAGAGCTTCATGGATTAGTTCGTTCCAGCGAAGGAAGACAATTTCCTGTTGCTCTGTGTAAAAGTGAGACAAAAGTTACTCAAGGGAAGGCAAGGTTCGTGTTGTCGGTAGTAGTAGCAATAGGTATAGCATACTCCACAACCGAGAACGCAAGAGAACCTTAGTGAGTTAGTAGCAGATAGATAGATAGCCGGCTACTAGTGGCTCGTTGACTAGAAGTTTTTCCACCCTTCACTTTTCATTTCCTTTCTGGGCAATTTTCAAGGGTCTTCGTCCATCTTGTTTGCAGACAAATGCGTTACATGCATTGCATTGTGCCGCCCCCCCCCTTTCTTCTACGTGCTGGTCGAGCATGTCATACTATTACAAAAGTCAGTCTTAGCACTAAGAAATGGTTTGGATTTTTTGAGGGTCGTCCGACTTAAACTGCACAAAAAGGCACATTTCGTGATGAGCCTGCCATTTCTTCATTAGGATCGAGTCATGAACCTTGAAGTTGGTAAGCCACCACGAATGGCCTAGTATTATGACATCTGCTCATTCATTACGGATCCTTCAAAACTACCAAGACATCAATCATTCCAATTACCCAATGCTGAATCTCATTTGAATCATCGATCTCGAATAACTTTCGTTATTCTTCTCGTTATTTCCAGTCTCATCATTTTCTTTTCTTAAACGACCTGAAGTTTGCGAGTGTTCATGTAAATTTGTCACAGCCGGCAAAAAAATGAAGAATTAAGATTTATTATTGCTCACTCGCCCAGAGCCTCGAGTCCATCCATCTAGTTCGGCCGTTCAGCCGTTAGATGGCATGGGATGTGAGCTCTGGTCGATCATCGTCAGGCTCGTCAATGTCCGCTGACGTCTTCTAAAGCGCGGCCGATGGAGTTCACAGCCGCAGTCAGAAAGAGAGAGAGGCCGAGCTGGAGTTGCGCTCTGCCTTTGAGACCGAGAGAGGCAAAGAGCTGATCGAGAGCGCAGAGGACGCCCTAGCACCAGCACCATCATCATCCCAGTGCTATGGCCAACTGGCATAGACCGAAGGAAGAGGTTGGTGAGTGATCAAGGGCGCCACAAAAGGAAGAATCGACGAAGGCGCCGGCGAAGACGGCGAGGTCGACGGAACGATCGCTTCTTTTCGATCAGAGCTCTCTGTCCCGATTAATGATAGCTCGATCGACTGGGACCCCATCAGAACAACACCCGGAGAGGAGAGAGCGATTGACGAGGGAGGGCGCGCGCAATCACCCACACCACCAGTCCATTCCGAGACGTGAGGTCGGACAGAGCAATATTGAAAGCCTTAATTCATAATATTCCATTGACATATCTTGTCTTGGGAATCAATCGTCTCTTCACACTTCAGAACTTGGAAAAATAACAACAACATTATCCAAGACTGAAAGTGGATTTGGTTTCATAACCTGACAGTGATCCAAAACAATCCCACGCATATAAACTGGATAGTGACTCTTTCGGACCCGGTGATCTCACCCTAAGAGTGGTACTAGTATCATTAATTCAAGGCAATGTGTTGTTGTGGTGCTTGTTTGAACTATTGAGATTGAAAGCCATCGAATGTGATGCAGACAGCCATCAATCCCGCTCCAGCCGCGAGACTCACCTTGAGCTCGGGTTCGCCGCCCTCCACCAACAACCACGCCCAAACCTCCGAGGGTGGAACGCCTCCACCAACTACGTCGGCTAGTGAGGACATTGCCAGACGATTGCAGCATGCACTTCAAAAGGTAGGCAATTGCCTGAGCCAACAACCTCGATTTTCTTTGAAATCCTTGGGGGATTTCAGTGATTGGGTTTCGGCAACAGCTTGCTTGATAAGCTAACTGCCGAGACCCAATCCATGGTGGCACGTTTATGAGGAGGGGTTCCAATTGCTCAGAGGCAGAGCCCTCGATGTTTTGTTTGCGCTTTGAAAGGCAATATTGCCATTCGTATTTGCACACCGAATTAGCCACAAAAACCAATCTTATTTGCTATTGAGCTTGTGCATTGACCAGAGAAAACGTCAGGCGCCCGTTAGTCGGTTGGTTGGTTGGTTCCTTCGCATTCGATTGAGCCATCATGTAAGCGAACGAGTTGCTTGTCGGCTGTTGTTGTAGCAGTAGTAGTACTTGTTGTTGTTGACCAAATGGTCTCGGTGGCTTTTCCTTGCGAACCAATCCCGTGGTTGTTGGTCCAACAAATTGACTAGTGGAACCATTTATGCACTCACTCGAGTTGTGCTTGGATCGCTGCAATTCCAATTTGTCGTGAAGCCTTTGGCTTGATTTATTCGGTTTATGACCAATACTTGTAACAGCTTGTCAATTCAAAGTAGAATAGCAATACTATGCAATATACATACAGTATGGAGCCAGGCAATTGGTACTTTTCGAGATCAATGGACTTTTTTATTGTTGGCCACGAAGCCACAACGTATGTGATACATTTACTGTTTGTGTAAGTAAGTAGTTGGTATCTCGTGTGAGTTGAACCTCTTTACATGGCCAATCAGCAATCACTCTTACCACCTTGTTTCCATAACTTGCGGTAAGCAGTGAGATTTCCGAATCCAATTCGCTTTGGATGATGGGATCGGGATGCCTCCTGGCTCTTGGGTGCTCCCATTTTTCTCACTTTGAGACGCGGTTCATTTTTCATCTCGTGCACCCCATGTCTCCTTGATCCTGGGGAGGATATTGGTCCACGACCATTGCTCAGTCTTGATATTATGACCAACTTCTTTGGAACACGTTCGACAGTTGATCTGTCAATATTTTTCTCCCCCATGCAACTTTCAGACAAGACTCATTTTTCTTTCATCCTACTACCCATTATTATTCTTGGGAGTATTGCTGATGGCACACATGGGCGAAAGGAGACCAGATTATATTGATAGCCTTGTCAATATCAGCCTATTGGGTCGGCTCAACGTCGGGGCGAGAAAGAGTGAACAACGCTATCGGGGGTTTTCCTTGAGCGTCTCATCATCTTTAATGCATGCAACAACTCGGAGATCTTTTCCAAGGATCCTGAAGGGGAAATCTTGAGGGTTCTTTTACCATAGTCAGTCTCGTTTCAAACATGACCATTCAGTTCAAGGAGTTCTCTCTCACTCGCTGTCTCTCTCTGTCTCATGAAGCACTTTCTCGTTCACCAGTCAATATTGATAGACACTTCGATGGGGAAAAGCAGAGGAAAGAACTTTCCCTTAATTAGAGCCGTAATTAACCGATCCGGGACAAAATTAGTCTCACCTCATCGATGGGTCCTCTATCCCCTCTGACTATTAGTACACACGTCTGAATGGGTGGTTGCTCCATTTAAGCCAGTCAACAAACAACAACAACAACAACAACAACAACAGTTCTGGCCATGGCTATGAGCTCTCTCTTGGTGGCCGTTCTTTGGGTGAACAGCCTGCTTTGGAATGGTCTGGAGGGGATTGCTCGGACAACAGATCGATCTTATAGTGCTGTTATTAGCCGATATTGACACGAATGAGTCAGTGAGCTAGCCGATTCTTGGACCGGTTTCCCCTTCGACTTTACTTTCATGCGATCAACATGTCTGGTCTTTCAGCCTGATAATTACTCATGTACACCCCAAATAACATAATTATTTAACAATTCATATGGTCAATTATAGGACTATCTACTGTATATTTAAATCACGGCCAAAGAACATGATGAAGAATGTGAGCTTTTTCTGTTGGCCTTCAATCCCTTGTGGGGTTTGACTCAACCAAGGTTCGAACTTTTTCCTCTCTTTTCCTTCCTTTGCCGTTCTCTTTTCCCTTTCGTTTTCCATCGCCAAGTGTTGGGTTTGTTGACTTTGTGTGTAAAATCAATCAGATCCAGCGTTGTGCCTTCCAGCAAATCAGTTCACGTGCAATATTTGATCTCCAGACGCCAAATCATGTTGACCACCCGAAACTTGGATTCTCACTCTGTGGCTTTCTTTTTTCCTCTATTTCCTCTGATCCGGATTAGGTGGTCTCGAACACTCTGACAAACGCTTCGTCCGTATGACAACAGCCCTACTGTTATGATGATGAATGTGTGTTTCAACAGATTGGCCTTGATTGAACAGAACGATAAGATTGACACATTGTTTTTAATATTCCCGCTGCCCTTTTTACGTTTGTTAAGCCCCTACGTATGTATAGTCAGTCGTCCCATTACCCAACCGTGATGTCTGTCTGTACACGTTGAGAATGCGACCGATCGTAGTCGATGTACAATATGATTCACTTTATTCCAAGGTATTATCTGTTTTTTATTGTTCGCTCCTCTATTTCTCTATTTCCCCTCGAGTTCTCTGACCCAGATGATCACAGCCAGAGAGACCTGAAAATTTAGCCATAAAACTGATTTGAATCTGGGATTGGCAAGTTTCGTCGTTTGCGCCAACCTGGTGGCCAAACACTTGTGCCTCGACCCCACAATGATTGTATTTGTAGTACCTATATCAATATGAGTGTGGCTGGATGAGGCCAATCCATCCCAAAGTCATTCACTTTGACATATTAATGCCCCTGTGATTGCAAAATCTGACATGGAAGGAAGTCGATTGGGATCGCATCGAGCAAAACAAATTTTTCAACAAACTCACGCCCTGAACAAGAAGATGCGAAAGTGATTACTAAGTGCCATTCCATTTTATGTACTTTGCGTTACTCTTCGATGTACCTTTCCATTTGTGAAGTAAGTGTGGCATGCATACTCTTGTGGTTTAGGGTTGTAATTTCAGGCCTAGGCCATTGGTACGGACAGGCATGCCCATGCACAAAAGGCACCCTGATGTCTGAATAGAGTCTAGTCAAGAAGTGGTTCATGCACTCCCTTACGAGTTAGCAAGCACTGAGAGTGTAACTACAACATACGTGCCCACGTACTTCGAAAACGCTAGCTAGCTCTAGGACTACGACCAACTACCCTCACTTTCAATGAAAAACGCGACCACAATTTGGAATGCCCCATCAACGCTTCCCTCTTAGAGCTGCTACTCTATGTGTTGTTCATTCTTCTAGGGGGTCGGAAAAGAAAATTTGTCTAGTATAAGTAGATAGAATTGAAGTGCCAAAATTTGGTCTACCAAAAGTCTAGTTTGTGCTTAACCTCGTATCAAACTTCTACCTCAATTCCGAAGGGTCAATAAATAAATTCCGATGAGTAGAACATTGTTGGTGTGCAATTTTTCAGCCCTGTCTTCTTCTTCTTCTATCAATTGATTCATAAAGACTCTCTTTCCCTTCCTTTGAATAGTGAGCCGATATTTCAATTTATTGACAGATTGAATCATTTTGTAGATAGGGAACATCAAGGCAAACAATAGGACCGATACGTCTCTATTTGGTGCTAATATCGAGTAACGATTTGTTTTCCCTGGAACCATTATCGTTAGAATTGAGAAATGATTTGCCCACTACAAAGTCTTAACTATGAGAAGAAGTGTACATGTGAACTCGAAGGTGTTTAACTTGAGGAAAGGGAAAGCCAAGTGAGTGGTGCATTTATGAATCAATACCTGGAACTGAACTCCATCACTAATCAACGAAAACTTTCGGACCATTCAATCAACTGCGGGTTTTTTATTTGGGACGTTGTTTCTGCACAAAAAAGTCAGATAATGTCAGGCAATCAGTAATTTGGATATCTGCCCTCCCTTTCCGTGCTGTAGTATGTTGGTTTCTTGCTGGCTTTATTAACGCACTCCAATCACGAGAGACAGATCCAACGACGTCCTTTGACTCACCCTTGTCTGATGAACGAGAGGTTAATATTTACAGGTCGGGGCAAAGAGCTCAGTCTAACCGGAAGTGTTTTTACCATGTCATGCATTGGATGTTTTAACCTTGTAAGGGCAAGATTCGGGAAAGAAAATGAATTAATATTTGGCCAGGCCACAATATCCTGGGTCATCAAAAAGAAAGGTTTTTAGGAACTCTGATCCAAAGTTTGCACAATATTGGGCCGATCACAGTAATTATCGACCCACTTCTTTGTCAGTCTTCTGCCCTTAATGTGTGTCAGGGGCGGTTGTAATGCATAAAATGGGTTGGATTTATAGGTTTTGTTGGCTTGACTCGAAATTACTGTCATTTCTGAGCTACGAACAGGCAATAACAAATCGATCATGGACAAAAACACCACGATCGGATCCCAGTTGCATGATTATAAATGACAATCTGATATTTCACGAGTCACTAATAACTTGAGTCGTTGATTTTTTTGCAATAATTACTGCCAATCTTCGACTCAAAAACATCCTGAAAACACGTCACTAGAAGAGCATACCCCATTTACGAAATCATATCAATGAACAAGACCATTCAAATGAGAGAGATGAGAAGATAGAGCCGGGGAGAAGTTGTCCTACATGGCTTTGATGGGTGAAATATCATCAACTCCGAACAATTGACATTGGTACAGCAGCTGCTTCCTCTTCTTCACTGGCTTCGAATACATAAGGCATCAACTCATCTGGAAGAGGAAAAAGAGGAGAAGGAGCCTAACGGCAGCAGCTTCTTTCGTTGTGTCTGTGTTGGTTGGACTGCTTTTGTCGTTGTTGTCGTTGGAAGGAGGCCTTTGCCTTCCTCTTTGACTCGCCAGGCACTCGATGTGCTCTGACAAAAAGAAAAGGAGAAAGAGAAAGAGAGAGAGAGAGAAGGAGAGCCCACTCGTCAGCAGCATGGTTTGGTATTCATTCGGCTTGCTGTATTGATATAACTGAATTGAGAAGAGAAGCAATAATAAATCGGTCTCACCCTCTTTTCTCCGCGGGGTGCTCCCATTAAGTAAGTGGGTTGGCTTGATCAGAGCGAATAATAATAAGAGTCTTCTTCAAGACCCAACTCGTGTTTTCAAGTATAACGTTACTTGAACCTGTCTCAAAAAGGTGAAAAGAAACGTCGATGTTTCAATGGAGGGATGATTATCGGCCAAGTTTGTTTGAAGTAGCTTTCTGGGTGGTTGGGGGTGAGAAACCATCAACTTGTCGCGTAGATGGGGTTGAACCGCGAGTACTTTGGAAGTGATCACAAATTCATGGAAACTTTCGCACCCCTTTCGTTCCCTCCTTAACTATCATCGACGCCTTGTGTACTTACTACTTACCAAACATAGAACACGCCGTGTCTGTCTAGTACAAACTCGAAGACTTCATAACGCTGACTTGGAAGTCGTGAAAGTCACTAAGCTTTTCCCTCCCTTTTGCTTACGAGCGGCATATTCTTTTATTATGATCGTCAATCTTGCCTTTGAATAGGGTTGTTTTAATGCCAAAGATCGATTGATACGAACAAGAGAAGAGCTCTTGGAAGGTTCATTAGCAAGGCGACGTGGATTTCGCAGGAAAGTTTTCGCGCTTGTCGTTTTGTCATATCTGATTCCATTCAAACGCTCACTAAACCGTCGTCATTAGTCATCCATCTCCCATTTCCATTCCTTTGTTTGAGACAATACAAGTTTAGTGGTTGTCGATTTCCATTCAGTTCTTCCTGTTCCATTCTTCGTCTTTGATCAAGCTTAACTTGACTTGAAGAAGTGAAACTGGTGTAAACTTCCAAAAGGATGCCTAACCAGAAAGAACAGCCATTGCATGTCAATCGTGTCCCCGGCTCTGTCCCGAAAGTTTTATTCGAAAGCGTTAAATGAGGGTTACACAAGGTCTTCATGTGGAGCAACCGAGGGGTTTGTGGATTTTTTCGATTTCCCCCTTCTAGCCGACATTTCCCTCCCCCTTTTAATTCCAAACTTGTTTTGTCTTTGTCTCATTGATTGAAACTTTTTCAAATTCTATCCCATTTGTCCATAATGGGAGGATTTTTGTCTTTGTCTCCAAATGGTCTCCTCAAGTTTCCTTCTGCACTTTGTCTCGCTAGAGGCTAGCTAGCATGCTCTGTATGTACGGAGTATATGCATAAGTTCACCAGTGAAGGCACACACACACAGACACTACGATAATCCTTTCATGGCAAAAAGCTGTGAAGTGAAATTTGGCTCGTAAGCATTGATCATGAAAATCACGGGATTGAAATCACTCGATGGCCAGAGACTCTTGTATGCAATGGGAGACAATTCACACTCGCAATTGTGTCGCTTTTTTCCTTCAAGTTCTCTAATTACGACGGAATCACTGGACTGAGACTAGTGATCTCTTGTTTCCCTTCTCCAAACACATTCTTTCCTCTCATTCAATTTCCAGAAATATGCCTGCGTTCTTGTCCAGTAGTTGCCCATTTACGTCGGCTGGTGTTGCACTATTAATTCTTCTAATCAATTCAAGAATTGCATCAATTCACGTCATTTTCCTAGCCATTTTATGAAAAGGAAATGCCATGATCTACAACAGGAATATCTCGAATCAGGTGTGTTTTCCATTGAGGCTTATTCATCGAAATGCATTCACAATAAATTATCGAAAGAAGTTATGATGTAAATTTACAGTCAGTGTGTCCACGAAATGTCAAGAAAACGAGATAAATCCAATCTGGCCAAGATTCGGATGCTCGAAGCCGGAAATTCTATTTTGATCTTCACCTCTCTCATAATAGAGTGCTCAAAAAAAGATAGAAACGCTCAAAATACGGTCATAACATTTGATGTTTTCAAAATGATGGCCTGCTAATTTTGTCTAGGACATGGTAAGTTATGTCACCAAGCCTTGAACAAAAGAGATTTGTTGGTATGGCTTGTTTGTGCTTGATTACGTGTATGTAGACACCATCATTATGGCCACAATTCAGAACAAAAACTTAAACAAGCATCCTTCAAATGAGATTATTTTCAGATTGTTTATGCATGTTTAATACATTTTCTGGAGAGAGGGACGGCATGAATACGTTTGTATGAGTCACGTTGAACTTTTGCAAATAGTCGTCGATCGTTCAAACAAGAGTCGAATCGGGCTTTTTTTCGTCCAAATCAATATTCCCTTGACAAACTGGTTCCATTGAGCACACACACTCACACACACACATATCCGAGCTAATGAAGGCAAGCTGATGCCATCATCGAACCAACCCCTGACAGCACTGTGTGTCCGTTCGTTCGCTGACTACATACTCTTCCGTATCGTTCGTTGGAGGCTGACAATTCATTCACCCCTGGCTCATTTCCTAATTAAAATTCTCGTTGATCAACGAGCGTCGAGAAAGCAGAGGCTTTTTCTGAACTTCCATTGGATTTCCTAAATAAAAAAAACAACGGCCAGCATGTAGCAAGCAAATATTGGATGGCGGGGCTAAGATGGAGCTGATTTTTGGGGGAGACGAAAGGTCCTGTTGGTCAATCAATTTCTGTGACTTCAAGTGGAAAATCTGCGGTCAGCATTTTAACTCTTTCATGTCTCGAAATACAATTACCCTGCAAAACGAGATGATGTTTAGGACATTTTTCCTCTCATTCTTAGTTGCAGTACGATGATTGCGAGACAAAGCTCCCCTTCGAGTTCCTTCCTTCGCCTGGTTCACTCTGCGACCAAAGTCCAAATTTCATAGAAAATTCTAGACAGGAGCTCTCTTGGTCAATCAAAGCCCAACATACGACGGACGTAGGCACAATACGTCGTTTGAGCCCACATTCCGGTATTGTGATCCTCTGAGACTATCCAGGCTCTTGGTTAAAAGGGGTTTCCAATGGTATAGAGACCGATGATTGACGGCATCCCAATGGCTTCTCAATGCTCACGAATTCAGCGGATCCTCGCAGCCTTTGAGGGGAAAAATCCCCAATCCATCGTGGATCTCAATCATCAAAAAAGAGAGCTCCAAAAGGATCATGTAAGGTCCGGGCCTTCCCTCCTCTGGCCTCAATGTTGTGTCTACTCCCGTTTCGACACGGCTTTTTCTGATCCCTCTTTTGTTTCTTTGGTATTCCTCACGATACTTTTGCCATATCATAGTTTTTGCCCAGGCTTTTATCCCCTTTTGCCTCACAATCATCCTCATTTCACGTTGCCTCTTGGGTCTTCGTATTGTAATGTTGGAATACGCGTTCGTCCGTCCATCCGTCAGTCCGGTCATCCACCGGCCTCGAGCTCTCCTCTCCTCGATCGAAGGGGTCCAGTTTTTGGAGGAGAATGCAGTAGACTAGCAAAAAGCATGCCATTGATTGGGGAGCCATTGATTGAATGCCTCCGTCTGATGATGGTTGAGAATTTGTTGGTGGTGGGAGAACGGAAGTCAAAAGCAAAATAGAGCGACCCTGGTCCAGTGAACGAGAGCTCTGCACTCACTGGCTCTTACACACATGGGAGGATGAAAAGGGGGGGAAATTTGCCGCAGTGTTCCATCAAGAGAAATTTCTGGCCCTCTGATCAATTCCAGAACCATAGAAGGAGGCAAAAGCAATATTGGAGGCCACCACCAATTCACTGCCATTCTATAGTCTGTAGCATCTACGCGAGAGAGGTCTAGATTCTGGAACCGGTGGTCGTCTTCATTTCCGAAGATTGAACGATTACCGAATGAAAGATGGCTTGAAAGCGAAGGGACTCTTTTATCGAATGACTCCGTTATTGGCGGGAAAAGAGAGGGAACCCCGAAGCCGAACTGTGAACGAGCCCAATAAGTCGCTCTGCCTTCCTCTTGTGCGTCTTCTCCAGCCGGTTGCTGATCGAAAAAAACGGACGAACGGGTTCCAATAGCTCTTGGGACGTCTCCTCTTCGTTGGCTCGATCCTGTCATCTCCATAGGGATTGAAGGTACTTGATTGACCAAGATGGATGCCAATGACGGAATGGCCAATTGCTCCATAATGGATGGTGGTTGGGTTCACGAAGGAGAGACCTGATTTTCGGATATATTGGAAAACCTTCCATTTCACAAAACTGGCCTTCGCTCCACGAAAAGCATGCCACCGCAAATTGTGAGGGCAATTAGTGTCTTTCTCGTCACATTAATGCATATCAATGAGTGCTACTACTGTTTAAACAGTCTATCCGAAGTGTTTCGTTCTTAGCAAAAAAACATGTGTAACTGAAACCCTCGAAAACCAAACGATCCCATGGATTATTTCCAAGCAAAATGACCATAATTAGTGCGTTTAATGAAAACAGCCCTCGCTTTTCGCTCTTTAAAAGCGAGTCCTAAAAATTGCGCTACAATCGCGACAAAGGATAGGTAGGTAGGTAGGTAGGTAGGTATTCATTTCAACAGGTTCATACTCGTAGATGGATCCAAGTTTCAAATGGGATCATCCGGCTTTCTCCTCACCAAGTCACTCGGAATCGTGTATTCATTATTGATTTCCCTGCGTTCGTCGTTGGATCGTGTTGATCCAACAATTATCCATACCCCCATTCTCCATTATTTACATTCGGTCTTTGGGTGATCCATATTCCGATCAAGAGTCAAGAGCATTAGTCCCTTATTGAGGCCTGGGCGGAATACCGTGAGTAAGGGGGAGAGAATGGTCGATTATTCTATTGGTAGAAGTCTTCGTATTTGCTCTTACCATCAATATACCGATATCCTTGTCGCATTGTCAATGCCTTCTAATGCAAGCAAACTCATTTTCAACCACGTTTTTCTCTCTTTTATAGGTAAGCTTCCTATTGGACGTTTAGTTGTTTTAACTTAAGCCGAAAGACCCAAGTTAAAATGCTCGATTTGTCAAGCTAGTATCAATTGAGATAAACAATGGGGTGAGTTTGGTTTTTATTTGATTGGTTTTGTTGGCTCCAAAATGATGGGTTCGTGCTGATATGAGACATTGCACACGTCCTGAGTCCGATCCTCTCAATTGGACAATGAATAGAGGGAATGGCAAAAGGAGGAGTATGCACAAAAGAGATCACTTTGGAAAACCTCAAATCCCTAGTAGGACCAATAGGCCAGATATCACCGCCAGACTTCGTCGTGGATGCCCTCCGATGATACCATGATATACAATTGTGGTTGAGTACGTACAAGCAAAGAAAGAATCCATATTGGAGCATTAGGTCGAGGGGATCAGTTCAATTGAGCCGTCCTTTTGTGCTAAAATCAACCGCCATCCCAGCTTACTCGAAGCTCGTCGTGTGGTTCTGAGGTAGGATTGGGCATTGGTCTGCCCTTCTTTCCCTCTTTCTCACTCACTCGAGCCGACTCTCACACATTTCCACACACTCACACACACTAATATATCCCCTAATGCGATGGACAGACAGACACAAGTGCTTTGATCGACTTTTGCTTCATTTGTCACGAACAGAGAGAAGCAATCGTAGTTCACAAAAGATCTGGGCTTTTGAGTGATTTTCTCTGTCTGATCCACTCCTTAGATTTCCGAGTTGATAACGTGAACCGGAGGCACGTCCTCGCCAAGCCGGTGTTAGCTGGCTCTCTTGATTCACTACCAAACTACCTTCACGTATCCACCCTGGCTTTTGAAGGTCCGTGAAGTGCTGAACCCCTGTTATTATGTGCCAGATCTTCGCTTCATGATCAGCTCGAAAACGTGGGGAGGTAACATGAGTAGGGTTGAGAGGAAGCCCTATTGGAACCTTGGAACGGCACCCAAGGGGCCAGGAAAGGCCAAGAAGAAGAGAAAAGAACGACGAACCCTGTTATTTTAGCCGTTATCAATAATCATCGAAACTCAGGAGAAGAGCACGAGCATGGATGGGAGTATGCGACTGTCAGTGTCTGAGTGCATGTGGTTGGTTGAGGGTTTGTGGATTATGGCATTGGCGAGGTCTTTCATTATCAAAAGTAGTCATGAAAAAGCAAACCATCCGGGCACAACGGCACAACTCCACCCTTTGGTTTCCCCTTTTAGCTGATTGACAATGGTTGGTGGTTCCACGAGCTTGAAACGGCAAGTGAATGTGGAAGCACAACAACTGGTACAGGAACAGGTCGTCTTTTGGCGTCGTTGAAGACTGAGAACAACCAGAAGAAGAACGAGAAGAAGCCCTGGTGAGGCTCTCCTACTCTTAGTGTACTCTCCCTTCCTCTTGCTTCCTGGTCTTTAGCGTTCCTTGTCGTAGTGCATGCGATTGATTGACTTTTTACCACCTGATCCTAAGAGCCCTTGGATTGTAGTAGGAGTCGAAACGGTGGCTTCATTGCTGTAGTATTCCGTACCTTACTGGGTGCTCTTTCATGGTTACTCGAAATGAGAAGCGAGAACAAGGATCGAAGCCAGAGAAACACACGCAAGTTCGCCCCAGTAATTAGTTGCAGAGAATCTAGGTGAATTATAAGGAGGCAAACTTGCCAAACAAAGCAATCATAAAATGCTTTGTCTTCCCACTCTGCCAGGGCCAACATCAAAGTCGGCCAAATGAACTCCTTAGAATTGGTCCAAATGGTTTCCCAAAGCCTTTTTCATCGAGCTCTGGGAACTTTTAGCCACATGCGAATGCTTCGATAAAGCACGATACTCTCGCATTGTTACTGTCTAGGACTCGCATCTACCCAGAATGTACCTTATGTAGTAACAAACCGACCAACCAAGCATATTCGTCCTGCCCTTTTCTTTGATACTTTTGTCCATCTTTGCTTCTGGAACCAAAGTGAAGTGCATACTTTGTATTTTGAATCCCTGGGAGAAGATCAGCCCTTTAAGCTCATTTCCATACACGAGAAAACGATGGTATAAAACAAGTCAATCTTTTGTGAGGCTCAAAAGAAAAGTGAACAAGAATGCGACAAGTCATAAAATCCCTGTGAATGGATGGAAAGAGACGAAACATGACACGACAGAGATGGAGGCTCCCAATATAGATTGCCAATTCAAGCAAAAGACTTTCTCCAAGCAACCCTTGAATGTTCACGTTGGGAACAAACCAGCGATCTTCCCCTTCTTGTTCTCATTGGTGTGCCATGTCCCACTATGTATTTACTACAGTATTGTAAGTGACATGGCGAGTGCGTGTACTACGTACTGTCGTTTCATTTGGGAAACGCGCCTTTCTTTCTTCAAAATGGGCAACAAATTTTAATCCATCTCTTGTGAGCTGAGACCATATCTTTGGTTGTATCTTGGACGAAGGCAGCTGCTGCAAAAGCGCTCGGGTGTCTGGCTTGCTCTTTAGTCTCTTCCAAGAGAGCCGGGGGATTAGACACGCTTCCATTAATTAAACCCCCGTCATTGATAGCTTCTTTTTAGTTTATTGGAAAGCCTCGATACATGAAAGGGAGAGGAAGACGGAGAAGAAGAAGGAGGAGAAGAGGAGGAAGAGAAGCAGGAAGAACATGAAGGAGACGGGAGACGACCACCATTAGGAACAGCCTCAATAGTGGTGGTTCTCGGGGTCTTCTTCTTTTTGGTTTTCTCCTCTTCCCCTTTTCATTCCCACTCTCTCTCTCTCTCTTTGAATTTCAACCGTCCGGCTAGTCGAGTAAACCTTCGAACTACGTACACTACAACAACTAGTTCGCCTTCTGTTTTTGCCGAGCTAGCTGCCGTCCGCTGCTGCTCGTGAGTTTCGGTGTTCCCTTACAAGTGGAACAAGCCGGATTCCATCTCGTGTTAATGTTTTAATTATTGATTTTATAGGAAGGCATTCTGGTGTCTAGGAGAAGTGCAAGCAAACCAGCAACCAACCAAAGGCAAAGAGGAGAGCGAGTCTCTGCTGAAAACACAAACCGACACCACCTTGCCAAGCATTTCCCTATTTTGAAATTGAGAGCTTGCTGGTTAGTTAGTGAGTCGGTCCATGCTTAGTTGAGGGAGTGGGAGAGTTTGCAGGTTTCTGGTACAAACATTACACTTACATTGCCAATGGTTTACGACTTTCTGGACTCAGGAGAGTTGGGGCGTACTTGGATCGAGGTGATCACTACGACCTGATAACTGAAAAGCCTCTCAATGACCTCCCTGTCGATGGCTGATTAGAAACCAAGTCTAAATGATGATGATGAAGACAAGTATTGGAGTCCTCGGCAATCAAGTTCCCTTCGAGTCAGGAGGAGCGAAGCCTCTTCTAAGTTTGGTTGACAAAACCACCATGACACACCTCACTCAAAAGTTTCAGCCCTATCAAGTCGAAGGGTGAGACGATGATAGAAAGTTTCCTGTAAACCATTAATGAGCTTCAAAAAGTGATTGGAACACACACGCTAGCACACACACAAGTTACCAAGTGCTCGATCAACAGACTCCAATCTCCCCATCATGCCTCCTAGGCTGCTCGTCAGCTTATCCTGATGTTAATTTAGGTCCCCTCTTGATGAGCACCGGGAAGGAAGGAAGATGAGCTTCGATTTTGCAAAATGAAATAACAAATGTTTGCTCTAGGGTGTTTCGGAAATTGAACGTCCCTCTTTCTCGCGCACCCATTCTGTAGCGAACACATTCATACACCCACCCACTCACTCACTCACTTGCTTCCTCAGTCATACAGTACAGTACTAGTGTGACGGTCCAACGTTCGTTCCCGTTCTGGAACGAACTCTTTGAAACAACATGCATAATCGCTGGTTGTCTAGATATGAAGGGTTAAACTAACCTTGTTGGAACCCTTCGAGATCCCATTTCCAAACTCCCAAGCTTCCACTCACTTCTCCATACCATCTATCATTAATTTGAAAATTCCCTCCGAGCAAGAAGACTGCGCCTTGTACCAAAGAAGAACAACAACAAAAACCTCCTCGTTCGTTCGAGCTCGCCTTCATCAGCCTTTGAAGGCAATGAAGCTCGCCAAAATGCAGAATATAGCAGGAGTGAATGAACAACCACCCACTTTCCTACCTCCTTACCAACCAACCGATTGAGGTGTGTGTGAGTGTGCATGCGTCCGATCGAACGGATGGTACCCGAGTGCCTTCGATCGTTTCTCCAACTACTCTCACTCGTTGCCCTTCCCTGCAAGGGTTCCGAGATTCATTCCAGTTCCTCTATTCAACATGCAGCCTTGCTTAGGAGTCCCCCCAATCTCGCCTGGTTGGAAATGAGTCTATCGATTTGCAAAATAGCGCACAAATTTTGAGAGCTTCCTCGCTTTGAATATTTCGCCCTCAACGGTGGCAATGGGTGATGTGTCGATAACGAGGGCATTCTCCTTGGGATTTGGCAAGATCAGCTTCCACCGTGGTTATGTGCATACATCATCAAACACTGGAGGTCCTAGCGTATTGAGGATAGAGAATTGGAGTCAAATCCAGTTAATGTATTAGCGTTCTGCTCCGAGTTTTGCAATTGAAAGAGACGTTAGGGACGTCTTTGCTTGCTCCTTGTTCCTGTCTTTCCATCTCGGTGCAATAATAAGTGATGCACAAGACTTGGGTCGTGGAATTCAAAAGGCATAGTAATGACATCCTTCAAGCTGAGGACTCAATGAAGACAGGCTTAGAAACGCGGGGAGTCAAATTGGAAATTGAATATGATTTGAATGGAAGCTTGAAAGTGCTATTCTTCTCCGTTTACAGAGGGTTGAAGAGTGTCATGAAATTCAAATTCCATGTTTGCCAATCAAATTGAATTAATGAAACATCTCCCCCCTCTATTTTCATTGTAGCAACATGGAGAGAGCATGGTTTTATGAAGGGTAAAATTAAAGTACGTAAAGGTATTCTAAATATCATCTGTGTTCTGTTTCTCGTGCATTGCCTAGCAATCGATTTGATCTCTAGCCATCCCTCCAATATTCAGGTGCAAAATAGACGCCATATGCGAGTGATTTCGTGAGTGTATAAACCTCGTAAAAAAGATCACTGAAAATCTGTGAACAAATGCTCCAAAGTTTCCAGAATAAATCGAGTACCCGCTCGTCAATGGAACCCAGATTAGTTCAGTCCTATTTTCATGTGAAATTTCAATTGAAAGAAAAAATTATATATAACAGGTGAAATGCAGGATCGATTCAATTTTTAATTTACCCCTGAACGAAATTGTTCTGTAATTGGTTGGTTAGGTTGTGCAGATATGATATCAAATCATTTGGCCTTTGTTCATTCTCTCGCCCACAAATGGAGTCTTATCCATATGTGCCTAATTTCAATTATTTGAAATCCATTTGTTGTGTACACAACCGTAGGAAATCAGCACACAGGTGCCTTAGATTGGACAAAGACTAATTTCACCTCCCACGAGATGCAATCCTATAGTGTGCGTAATACTGTAGTAGGGTGACTAAATACGAACGTGTGTGCGTGCATCTTGTTCGAAAATAGTGCTTCTCTGTCCATCCACCAATATCCTTTGGTGCTTGCCTTATGATGTGTGCAAGCCGTACTGATTCATGCAGGATTGAGGATGAATGTAGTAAGATTGTAAGACGATCGGTGATAATTTCTCGATTTCACTTTCGTTCTTCTCTCGCCTTTGAATCAGTGCTGTGGTGTGGTTGGTTCTTTATGGAGGAGACTCTTTTTGTCTACCTGGGAATGAAATCTCTTCTCGTCGTTTGTGCATGGATAGATATCAAGATGGCGATGACTTATCACTTGAAACTTGAAATGAAATGAACCAAGCAAGACTTACTTATAAATACTCTTCGGCTCGGCTCAGTACGACCGAATGAACCGACGAGTCAACCATCCAACCAACCAACGGACGAACCCGTACCTGGCAAAAAGGTTCTGTCAAGCGTGATAAAAGTAACAGGGGACGAGTTTGGAGAGTTACTTCATTTCCTTCACTGGAAATGTCGTTAGATGTTAGTATTTTAATGCATGTAGCATGTAAGAGCGAAGGGCAAGCAACCACGGAACCAGTGGGTGAAGCAGTGGTAATTGTGTAAAAAAGCGGAACCTAATCGAACCGATCTGCGGTAGTTTTGTTCCATTTCGGGTTCCCGGAAAATTGCTCTTTGATTTCCATTCACCCAATAGAATCAGAAAGGTCCATTAGTGAGTGGTTGTGGGAGGAAGAGAGTGGTTAGTCAGCCTCAAAACGCATTCAACTGTGCCTACAACAGTTGAGGAAGGCGAGGGTACGCTGATTGCTGCGAGAACTTTTAATGCCTTGCCTTATGTCATTGCAAAGCAGTTATGATGAATCCTTGAATTGATCCATTTCTAATTCAGGGGAGAGCAGCTAGTATTGCAATTATATAACAGAAGTTGATTATATGTGTCTATCCTACTATTCTAATTTATGTCACGGAGGAGGGCTCATGAATGGCGACAAAGGCCAGAGCACAGAATAATTGGTCTTAGCCGGCAGAGAATTTTATTGGCATTTCCAAGAGAAATTGTCTCGGAAAACTTTGATTGCTGCACATGACAATCAAAAACCCATTTCCACAGTATTGATTTATGCAAGGGATTTCTTACAAAGAAACCTTTCATGAGCGTTTAATTTCTCCCCGCATTGACCTTGTTTTTCAAAACATACCTAGCACCCGTTCGCTTCTTGCACTATATAAAAATAAAACTTCCTACTTAAAGCAAGTTGACTTCCGAAAACCTTAAGGCCAAGTTAGATGATAAGATTGGTGCTCCTCCATCTTTGTTTTTGCCTATACCGATAGTCCCATAGGCTGTCTGTCATGCATGTATACATGGCATCTCCGAGCAGAGCTTGGAGTGTACACACTTGGCCATCATTAATCTTGCTTTATTGACAATCTTTATTGAGTTTGGGTCCTGCGTCGATACACCACCCTAAACCAACCATCAGCTTCACCACCAGCAAGCATGACGTGGGGTATTACATTTGCTCCATTCCCAATATGTTTCATTAAAAGGAAGATCGGAGAGGTGGCTTCGATGTACAGAAAGTCTAGATTTGGCTTGGAACACTCGGAACCCAGAAATGGACCACAGTCGTTCATGTAAAGGTCAATTAGGAGTGAGAGAGAGTGGTTTGGTAACCCTGAATCGTGTCAAAGCGAGGCGATATTGCCAAAGATGCCATGTTTACACTGAGTAAAGATGCGACATTATCCTATTTGCTTTCCCCGTATTGGTTGGCATTGGGCTTATTTATTCTCCCCATGAAAACCGAACTCAAGCGAAAGGAAACACAGTGGTACACCAGTCTCGTCATCAGCAAATTTCGAATCTTATAAAAGGTAATCGTCTCCCTATTAATAGCGAGATTTGACTTGCTTGTACGTCTCACCGACTGATGTCATTTTCTTGTTGTGTAATCTCATTGGCAAAACCGGAGTGATCACCGTCAATTTGCCAAGGCTTGGTTGTTCTTTCACTCTCCTACTCGATAAGCTAGTCAGTTCCATGTTCGTTCGCTTACTTCGATCCCT
This sequence comes from Tigriopus japonicus, assembly GCA_010645155.1. NCBI lineage: Eukaryota > Metazoa > Arthropoda > Copepoda > Harpacticoida > Harpacticidae > Tigriopus > Tigriopus japonicus. The sequence continues at coordinate 1,198,383 of CM021323.1, forward strand.
TTTGGCAGCTTCACGGCATGCGTGAACCAAAGGGGGAACAGTTTGAGACTTGAAGATCAATCTAATATCGATACTTGTTGCCTGACATTGGGTGTCATGCTTGGTTGATCCCAAAAGGGGTTGTCGACCGCCCTTCCCCTTCTGTTCAGCTCAACGAGCGGTCCATCATGGACCACCACCAAAGACCCCAATGAAGGCTGAGGGCTCTTGTTTTGCTCGACGTCGCTCAACCGTAGAACGAGAGTAATAGGAACAGGAACACGTGGAACGGTCGGCATCAAATGATTGGAAATCTCAAGGGCAGGGTCACACACTGATTATGCCCATCTTTGATTCCTTGCAAGGGAATTGAGGGTTGCTGATTAGAAGGGGATTACTATCGTACACAATTTTCTTGTCATACAACAGGAAGAAGTCGAATTACCAGAATATGGGATTAAACCTATTAATCAACAATTGACTAAAGCTTTTTTGGCCATTGTTCCTGCTGAATGGAATCAGCTTCTTGATGTTGGCATTATCATAGTCTCTAGTTAGAAAAGAATTAGTGAACGCAGTACAATTTCTAACCTTTCATCCATTATAATCCCATCCACCCATAGAGTGTGGCGTAAATGAGAAGAACATTGATATTTTGCCGAGGCTTTGAGAGTGGGTGCGTGCGTTACTTGCTGGTCAGTCTTACAAATGCAGTCTATCTTCTTCGTAAGAGTATGACTCATGCGTTCGGCACATTGACGAATTTTCTTATATGGTGATCGGGATAATGGATTCCCTTTTCTTCTTCTCCTTCTTTCTTACTACTTGCTCATTCACTCTCACTCTCTTTCGTTCGATATGGGAACCGTTATGTCACTCATTGATTTTCCATTGGATTATGTTCCATGATCCATCCCGGGTTGGACCCCCTTTTCCACTTGACACATTACTACTCTCATTGAAAGGCAATGTGGACCCTAAGGCATTCATTCAGAGACTCTTAATATAATAATGGCCCGCGAGCTTCTAGTCAGAAGAAACGTCAGGAGGACGAAGACCATCATCTTCCATACGTTTGGACATACAACGTATACCCTACTGTACACTACGTACGTATAGTGTACGTACTTGTATACGAATAGGGTCCACAATGAAGTCAAGGGCTGCTGGCTTCTCTCAAAACCGATAGGGTTATTGACGGATATGCCATGGTCCATGGATCGAGATCAGGGAAAAGAGAAATTTTCTTTTGAACCTCGCCCGCACCACTGACTTTGGAATAGAGGACACGACCATCTTGAATATCAATAAGATGAGACCCTCTGAAGGAAGTGCCTTTGGAACATGGATCACGTCAGGGTTAATAAGAAAATTCGTGGCAGACAATCTAATCAGTGCTAATCTGATGCATGAAATCCTCGCCGAGCTCCCTCTCGCACTCTCATTCTTCGTTGATTTATAATGGAAAAGAAGCCGTGAGTTTGTCAACTTTCAGTCCTTAACGAGAAAAAGACAGAGCGTCAGGACAAAGTTACCTTAGCATCGCTTTTGCAAAACAAGACAACTAATTGGATTTTGAGAAAGTCGGCTTGTGATTTGATTGAATATTTCACAAGGGTCATTGCGTTCCTTCTTGCCAGAATGGGATTGCTCTTCAGCGTGAGACAGGTTATTTTGTACGATTTCAATGAAGCCATTTCATTATCATCGGTGTCAGTCACAACAAAGAAAAATGAGAACACCTTTTCAAACTTGACAAAGCACCCGATGAAACGCGACGAAATGTCCGCAAAAAAGCCTTCAAATATGTAAAAATCAAAGTCTTGAAAACAGAGCGAGCAAAAAGTGCTGACGAATCGGATGGAGAGGATGAAGCATAACAGGCAGCAGCAGCATCAACAACAACAACATCTTCAACAACGACAACAACAGAGCTAAGGAAGGCGTGTGAATGTGCGATTGCATTGCTTCACTTCTTGTATCACTTACTGAACCTACTGTATTGTACGTACGTAGGCAACACGTACTAGCTTTCTTGGTGTGATATTCTACAGACGGGGATTTAGGATTGGAGGTGTCATTGGCGGTGTCTCGTGTTCTGTCACCAAATTTCTGTTTGTTGCAAAGAAATCTTTGAAGGTGAAAAAGGCCGCGACGGGGATAGGATTTCCCCGTCGGATTTTGCATAAATTCAATCTCTTCGTTTTTATCACGTTTCAAAGTCGAAGTGAGTGAAGAAGGTTGGATGTATTGTCGGCAAAATTGTCCACACGTAGAACTCACTTCGGATCAAATGCGGTTCTTCGTTTGGCAAGGTCCACACATCAGACATATGTAGTGTAGATATGATGAATCTGAGCCTTCCTTGATGGCTTGATATTTCAATATTGACTTGGTGGGATTTCAACACAAGTTTCTTTTCTCACTTCATTTCTTTTCAATCCTTTGAAGACCGTTCGTTTCGTTCTCCTCTTCTTTAGCCAGCTCAATGCATTCAGATCAAGATTGTACCGTAGTAGTCACTTGATCTCTAACGTTCTCAATTCTCATCACCTTAAATGGCAAAAAGTCAATCTCTCCCTCTCTTATTGAGCGAGTCTCACAGATTTCACCCAGACAGTTTTTGCTCATTTGCCTGACCTTTGGATTGAACATATCTTTGGTGTTAGGTGATTTATTGGAGTTCTGGGATGTGATTAGACGCTACGAATCTATTTCTTTGGCTCCTCTCTCATCAGTTGTAGTTCCGGATCGTTTCTGCCAACCCTTTTCTTTCGAATATCCATTCCGAGTGTTGAATATACAAAAATCTTGGAGTGCCTCCGTCTATCCGCCAAAGAGTAGAAGGAAAGTGTAGCAACTTTGACTCAATGTTGATATTGATTTCCTTTTAGGTGAGTGTCCGTGATCAGGCAATTCTTTGATCTTGCCAAGTTTCCTTGAGCAAATGTCATTGCCAGTTGATGTGGAGGTAAATTCGATAGGCGCGATTGAAAAAAAGCCCAGGTACGAGGCTGATGCATGGATGGCCAGCAGCAATATTCTGATTCTTACTTCGGAAGAGCTCAGATCTGAAGGTGTAGCGACTGTGGGCAAATCTCTAATCCGTTCACTGACAGCCAAAGGATGAGCAGGCAATTGGCATTTGAAAGGCAATCTCTGGGATTAAACATGACGAAAACGAGATTTGCCACTCTTGAGCTCATCTTTCATTCGCGTTCCATTTCCATTCCCTCGTTTCGGCATATCTGTAATGGCACATTTTTTACGTTATCAAATCATGCTTTGAAGTAGTTGCGAGTCTTTTGCCTTAAAAATGCCTGCTCAGACTCGTCGGGCTCGTAACTGCCGTTGACTCCTTCTTTATAGCACTAGTACAATGTACACCACTTGATCAAGCTATGGTGAGACTGCAATTTGCGCCAGGCAAAACGATAATGACTTGTCCCAGCAATTAAGTATTGATGGTTACTTCGTGTGGTTTTCATCCAGAGAGCCTGAAAGTCGGGAGCAAGCAACGTACTTAGTTCTTCAACAACAACAGCTACATGCACTCACTTCCTCCGTTCCTACAAACCAACCACTCACTCACTTCTGTTCTACTGTACACAGACTGACTTCGTTGACTAGCACCTACTAGGGCTGTACTTGGCCATGTCCACACGTTCTTGGCTTAAAGGCAGAAACTCTGGCTAAAGTGATTTGTACAATTTATCATGAGCTTGTCCTAGTGCTCTGGTGACCTAGAATAAAATCAGATATTTCTTTGGAGGGGTCAGGCCTCAAGTCCAGAGAATTCATTTTCCATTGACTCCTGAGACCAGATAATATATAACTGATTGCTTTGTTTGGAGTCATGGAATCAGAACAACGCTCTTGGAAGGGATTGAAGTCACCATTGGGTGTCTGTTCATGGCCAATACACAGGTACATTACACGACTTGAGCGAGATGGTAAACCAAACAACAACACATGGTTCTAATCAAATGAAGGGTTAAAGCGAAGAAGCGGGTCGGTCGGTGAATGGTTGCTTGGTTGTTCGGCTTAAAGCGAGTTCTAGCGTCAAGCAATCTTGAAGCAAGACCACTTGCCTTATTGCGTTTGCATTGAATCAAATGAGACCTTGACGATGTCAATATGACGCTTAGATATCTTCTTCCATTTTGGTAAAAATATTCGAAAAAAGAAAACTGAGCTGCGAAACATTAATCGAAGCCCCAACCAAGAGCATCGCCACCGCCATCTTCATAATCATAATCGAAGCCTAGAGCCCCAAGATTAAAGTTATGACAGCACCGGCAGCAGCCAAACTGCCTCTTCTTGCTTAGCTCTTTCATCAGAATGAGTGCCAAGCAACTCGTCCATCTAACCATTTCTCCTCTCCTTTGGTTTTCGATCTTCCACTTCTAAGGGCATCTAGTCAGCTAAGGTGTACGTAGTACATCAGTGAGGCCGTGGGGTACACAGACGCACTTGGTGTGCTCTGCCTTGATCCTCCCTGCACACTCGAACTCAGACTTGGGCTCGTACTAAACACGATCGGGCGCTGCTCATATGAAGAGGCAAGAAGAAAACAGATAACAACGATTATAGCTTGGCTTGATCTCAACCCATTTTTGACTATGATTCACTCTCTCGAACCAAAGATTTTGATCACTTGGCACGAAAACGAAATAATGGTTTGCCCATCAAGCAAGTATACCCTGGCGAATAAGAATACTGTAGTGGAGCAATGAAGGGGAGCGATGATTTCGTGATTTGGAGTGAAATCGAATGGGGCCTCCCTCACGCACTCACCCATCTACACAGAACGCAGATCAAGAAGAGGATGGATGCCCAATTGAGGTTGGGGGCGGCAATCATGGACCAAATACACCTATAGCATTGGTGTGTTTGGTAGAGTGCATGCAGAATGGTATAGATAGATACCACAAGCATTGGAAGTGGTGGAGATCATGGGTGAGAAGCAGAGAGGTTCCGCTCTCGTCTGATTTGCCTGGATGGATTTGATCACATAGATAATCAACTTGAAAAGAAGAGGGGAGGAGGTGATCATTCCGAAGCACGAATGAGATTTGAGTGTAGTCGTGCCTCAACTCTTTGAAATCGTTCAATACGTTCCCGTCAAGCTTCCATCATTTCTTGACTTCATCCTGCTGCCATTTCATGCCTACGTACATACACAAGCCAGAGGGGCACTTAGAGCAGATAGACAACCCACTAGTATGGCCATCGAGTGGATCGAGCTGATCAAGCAAGTCTTTGTTGCCTCCTCCTCCGTTCAAGGGCTCCCGGCAGCAGCTCCTTCATCTTCTTCTTCTGATTCTTCCTACGTTCGTGCTTGAATCCAATGGAGCCGAACACAAACCAATAACCTATCAACTCAAGGAGAGAGAGAGAGAAAGAAAAGAGGAGGAGGAAGAAGAAGAGAAGTGGAAGACGAACACGAAAGAGGAGGAGGAGAAGAAGAAGAAGGCTCCGTGCTTGGAGCCTTGTTCACCTTGCCTCTCTCGAACAATGCATACTGCCAACTTGAGAGCTATTGAACAGGAATCGAACTTTGAGATCTTGGCTGCTTTGAGCTTCGCAGTGCTGCCGGTGCTGCCGTTGCTTCTATTCAATACCACTCGCTCACTGGAGATTGTGTCGAGTCTCCCCCCAAAGGTGGATCGGAGGAAGGAGAAAACCGAAGAAGGCGAACGACAAGTCGATCAGCCAATCACGGCAATGGATGTGCTTGATCAGATTTGCTGGATTTGCTTGCTCAACAAGAACCGTCTACCCACATAAGAGCAAGAGGAAAGGAAAGGAAGCCAAGATGACGATATTCGGTAGAACTCACTGTCCAGCTCGAAAACGGTAGTGCTTCACAGGCCTATCTTGACAGGCCTAGGCCATATCCACATGAGTCCATCATTACTGGACGAGTAGCTGTGTGAGGGAAAGTAAGTCTGAGTGGTGCTAATGCATGGGCTCAGTATCACACACTCAAAACCCCCATGTTCTCATAAGGCAATCAACCAGAACCAAAAATCTCCTTCCCTCCGGCTTTCAAGCAACGGATGAAGAACTCTGTCATCCGAGTTATGCTTCAATGACATCCGAGCTGAAGAAGGACCAACCACTTCCAATCACTACAAATATCTTCAATGTACGACGTGGGGAAATTCTAGACGAGCATGACTGTAAAAATGGCAAGCCATTGTTGTTGTTTTTGCTGCTGCTTCTACTTCTGCTGCCGACGGGTGGTAGTTTGGCTGAAGGTACTCAACAGGTCGTTGGCTTTAAATCTATGCTTTGTGAGATGAAGTACAAAGCATTGCCAACAGCTCGTCGGCTCGTCGCTAAACTTTTATTCGCTCCTTCTTTCGTTCTCAGTTCATGGCATTGAGTCATTGCCATTTACCATTACGATTTCGGCAACAGATTTGTTCGGTACACACTACCTTCAGAGAGTACCCAAGTCATGGTCGCTAAAAGAAACGGAGAGGGAAATTCGACTCTCCTACCTTATTCTCTTTCTCTATCTCTCTTTCTCTCCTTCTCTCTTCTCTCCGCCATCTTGAACCGCCCGCTCCAAATCTGAAAAGTCAAACCTCTTGATGTACAGTACGTACTGTACGGTATTCACAGATGACGTGATATTTATCGACTACGGTCGTTGTTTGGCCTGATATGCTTGGGACGCATCTACGTTGACATCCGTCTATTTTATGGTTTCTTCCTCACCGTCTCTCCATTGTTCCCTGATTGTACACGTCCTATTTGATCTGATTGAAAATCATCATCATTATCGGAGCGAGAATGAAAGAATCTACCTGTTTGAGGCCGCAGATCAGCCAGGGGCCACAGGTTGAACAACCTTAAATGGTTTGATGTCGGAGGCGATGGATTGTTACTATCGGATCAGATATCCGTGCATTCTCATCCCTCGTTGACATTGTAGCTTATTCAGCATTAACGGAATCCTCCCAGAGAACGATCCAATTAGTCAGGCCACACAGTTAAATGGAAAAATCCTATCCAGATTTACCAACACCTACCTACTGTACGCATGCACATAGATAGTACTTTGTTCGTTTATCTAGTTAAAGTAGGTACTCGCGTATAACTGAAAGCGAGACTTCCGCTGGAAAAGTGGCTCTAAACACTTCAACAACTTGAAAGCTTGTTTGAGCTGAGCAGTCTCACTTGATCGAACAAAATGAATTTAAAAAAGAACAAGTTTTTTCCATTGCAAAAGATCCCCCAATGAATAGCTTGGGATCTTAATACGTTTGAAGATTAGATGGAGCCATCTATCAATTGAGAGCATCTTCATCGCATGTCGTCTTCAGTCAATCGAATATCATCAAATAAATGCGGCCCCGACTTTATCGCGCTGTGCCGTTGTGCTCCATAAGTTAGCTGTATCTTTTCGTGCATTGATCATGATAGAATGCAATGATGTCATGAGGGAGAACGATTGTATGTCACATCTTCCAGCCAAAGAGGCTCTTTTTGCAGCCAAGGCAATCGCAACTTCGGCAGTAGAACGTATTCACTGCGTATAGATTGGGATGGAGTAGTGGTGTTTAGCCTGATAATAACTTGAAGCAAGCCAAGACGACAGAGCTCTTCAGAATCGATATGACGGCATCCGGGGGTTTGATTGCATGCATGCACATCACAATTCCTCTTGCTACATACTCCGTTCGGAGATGTTGCTACTGTTGTTGCTGTTATTCGGCACATCATTCTGGGTCTGCAAAATAACGTGGAGGATTGTCATCGGTAGCCAGATTGGAGGCAATAGCCAGACCACAAACTGTAGCTCGAATCTTTGCGATCTGGTCGAATCAAAGAGTGCAAAAATCGAAGGGGCTCGTTTTTCACGTAGGAAATGACCACATTTTTACGACGACGATGTGGTCTGTGCATTCGTGTGTATCAATTTCTGTCGATAACATCAATCCTCTTTGTGGCTGTCAGCGGGTGATTGGATGGTATCCCAAAAAATCGCAATTTGATATGTTTGAAAAACACAATATATTGCTCAGCAAAATTATTTTGCACATTGAATCCGTTTTGCTGCGGTCTGCTATCACTGATGGTACCGATGCTGCTCCAATGGATTGGAGGCTCTGACGGATCTCCACGCTGGTGCCGTTCTCCGTCAATCAAGCAAAACCGTGTCTTGGTTCCGTTTAGTCCGTGGTAGTTGTGTGGATCCAAGTATACACTCACTCTGATGTGTTTTGCTCGGGTGAATGGTTGGAGAAGTTGAAATCATCTATAGGTTTGTTCAGTCAGAAAAGGTGACGGGTGACTGTGTGCAGAGGCACACAGAAAGGGAGAGAGAGAGAAAGAGAGGTGGTAGTGGTGGTGGTGGAGGAGGAGTTGGTATCGTGCTAATCACGTCCCATCTTCCAAGAGCTTTTAATGGTTGGAGTTAAGTACCTATTGTGATTTGACGTGCAGAACTGAACTGGAATAATAAGGAGTTGGCTGTCGGGCAGAGAGGCAGACTGGCAGACCAGCTCTGTTGAGAAACTAGCTCTTCTTGACGATGTCAGGAGAACAAAGTCGATCTCGAATGTTTTACGGGGAACAATTTCACCCTATAAAAGTGCTCCATTGTGCCACGAATCGGACTCACGGATTTCGTTTCTGTAAAATAACATGAAACGGTGGTTTACCATTTCAGTCACAATGGCTAGTTGTGTCAACAATTTCGTCCCCCACAATGCATTCAAGGGAGGTTCAAAGTGTGTTTTTCTCTTGTTCGGTAGAGAAGTATTCTGCTAGACTCTCTCTTGCTCTTTCTCTCCGTCCCTATAATGAGTAATCATCCAACTCCCATTATTTCCAATAAATGACAAGGCGTTACCGATCAACACCCAACCCACACCTGGCATATCGAGTGCTAACCATCGTACCAGCCAACCTGGCACCTCTTGTCAGAAATCAACTTTTCCGATCTTTCCCCACTTCCATTCTAAAGAGGAGCAGAACCCAAGCACATACACAACACAACTTCGGTGCCCTCCTTACTCATACGATTACCGTCCCAAACGCATTTCCAATAATGATCTATAAGAATGAGGGAGGGCGTTTAGTCAAGTGTGACGACTACCACCTCGACGATCATAGCGATCAAGCCTCACCTCTCCGTGTTTCAATCATATTCATTGAAGTACCAGTACAGGTCTCCCCTATGGGCGCAATAAATATCGGTTTGTTGTTCCAAACAACATGGGCTCGAAGTTGTGGAACAAACCGAATCGTTGAAAACGAGGAACGGAAGGAAGTGGGCATAATCATTATGTGGTCGAGATGATCTGCAACATTTGAGGCTAATTCTCTCGTGCCATCATCATCATCATTATCATCACCACCACCGCTACAAGCACACATGCGCATTTCCAATCACCAAGACACCCCTGAGGAATACCAGGAAACGCTCACTCCACACCTTCCCTCCCCCAAATCCACGTCGATGTAGGTAGCTGCTCATACGGTCTCTTTATGGGACGATATCATGAGGTTTTATAAGAGACTCTTGTGGAGAATGTGCACCCTCTTGAATCCATGATTCTTTCGCAGTGTCTGGCTTGTTCCATGAGCACTTCTGTCTTCGTCGAAGGAGAGACCCCTTGCTGATTCTAAAGCCTCACAGAGTGCTTGTTGTCATATGCTATAAATTGTTTCTTCTTGAGGGTCTCGCTTTGAGTCGTAGTGAGTTGTAGTTTGTACGTAGTCGTCGCTGTGTCTCCAGTGGGAATTGGCTTCTGATCGAAAAGATAATTTGGGAGTAAAAAGAGTTTCTGCCTCAGCCCCTTGAACTTGGCCAATGCCACATCGAGAATAGAGAATTTTAGCCCGTCTGGGCAAGGTAGTACCACTTATTGAGAATGTGGTTGATGGTACTATTTTCGGTTCGAGGTAGTGGTGAAGAAGGAGGAGGATGTCGATGTCATACCAATTTCCAAAGATGAAATCCTGCTTCGAAACTAAATTGTCAATTTCCTCTGCTTCGCGAAACAACCAGGCCAATTCGCCCGGCAAAACTATCCACGCCTGAATGAAAAAAGCAGGGGAGGATAGGAATGAAAACGCATAATGAACACACAATTTTGCCCCAATATACGTCAAGGAGGATTGAAGAGATGCTTTTCCGGATAAGATTGGGTGAGTCATGTGTCAAAACAAGGATTTAAGAAAGAACACCCTGTTGGCAGTTTGCTTACAATCGTGGCATTCGTCACGTTGAGAGAGCGACCTCCTCCGAGGATCTCGAGCCCAAACAAAGCCGTGAGTTTGCGGTCTTAAACCAATGCGTGTGATCAGTTACAATTATTAGGAGTTTGAAACCCTGCATTTCCCACCCCCAGCTGAGGCAAATCCGTTATCACACCACTCCGAGTTTCTTGTGGATAACACACATGCATAAAATATTAAAACACGCGATATGCGTTGCATTAGATCCGAACGCCTCCTTGAAGTTAGTTGAAATTCCTCTCTCTTTCTCGCTCCCCCTTCATCTCTTTTCATTCTTCATGGATGGATCTCATCTTGGAACCATCGATTCATAAAAAGGGAGAATATAAACATGCACAACACCCGGATAAGCCTTCTCATTGACAGCAGGGTACGCAGCACTTACTCTGGTTGGTGGTTGTACTCTACAAACACCGGGAACCATTGTACGCTCTCCGGGGGAAATTCATAGCATAAAGTAGGGGAAGAAACAATAAGAAGGACCTCATCCGCTCCATGAATTTGCTCAAGATTCGCAGCTTGTTCGTTCCCAAACTATTTTCTGAAGGGCCGCTGGATCAAGGCCAATCATGAGAAAAGTGGATACTCCGCCCAGAGTGACGAATCGGGACGCCAGCAACCCTGATCATCCCTGTTGCAAGATCTGGTGGAGGTGGCTTTGGAAACTGTTCCGTGCCTCACATCTTCTTCTCTCCATCACCTTGCTGGTGTATTTCCTATACATTTGTGCATCGCTTATCCTCTCTAGGGAGAGATATTACTGCCATCAATAACAATGGATGGAGTTGGTTGGTGTTGTTCATACGCAAACACTCACTCACTCACACATACATACATATATTCGTGATGGTGCTCAAGGTAAGGAGTCTCTTTGCCAATCTTCAGGGCACCCTGCACCACATCAAACTACATTCATGAACATCTACTGAACTTACTCGACTCAACCACAGTACCTCAGCATCGATCTTTCATCTACGTACGTAGTGTTTGGCAGTGAATTTGAGAGCATCCCATCCAATAGGATGGTTGCTTGTTATCACATGATGAAGCCTCGTTCTTGTTGGATCCAAACTTTCTCAATATTCATGGCAATTCCGTCTCAATAAATAGTATGAAAACGAGAATTCTATTCTCTTATGATGCGACAGAATGAAGGAAACTAACAAAACCACGTCTCTCTCGTTTTCAGAGGGTGTCTTTGGAAAATGGTTCCAAGCTGAGTCGTGATCCCAGTCCCGATTTTTCGTCCAAGTCAGACGAAGAGCAGATGTCCGCACATCGAAATCATCACTTTAAAACAGCCTCCAATATGCCTGACTTGAACGAGATGAAAAATACCCGTCGGATCCAAGCATCTTCGCATGATGCCGAAGCCGAGACTGCCGTTCAAATGAAGGAAAGGGTCCTCCACTCACGTCTTCAAGAGGTAAGGACGAATTTCCCCCCAAAATTGGAAAGCCTAATTGATTGTGTAACTTCTGTAAAGAAAAGCAGGTCTTCTTCCTCTGACCTTCTACTTCCATTACACGTGCGTACTTTTTCGACCGCTCCTTTTCATGAAGTGATGAGTAGACAAGTGACAAATTCTGCAAAAACGAGCTCCAACCCTGTCTAGGTAGGCTTAGACAGCACATTCTGTATTGTATTATATTGCACATGGGCGTGAGTACGTGTGTGTATATGTGTGTGCATGAGTGAGAGAGAGAAGGCACCGTTTGCCTGGGTGAAAATGAACTGAAAATGTTCTCTCCAACAAACGATATCCATTAAGAGGGTCGGTCCACGACAATGTGGACTAATGCCAGTGCGTCCGGTAATCTTCAAGGCATATTTAGCCAACAAAAGACAGGGAACAACAATGCAGAAATTGTTGCGGCCATTTCAAGACACACATTGATGTCGACGACAATGAGGATGATATGTGTCCAACAAATCCCTGGTCAAAGTGGGTTGGATATGTCTTCGGGGCTAATAATATCTCGCAACCGGGCCATGGACTGTCAAATCAATTTTGAAGAATGGCTCGCTTTGCAAAACCTTCGAGCAGTTTGCGCGATCGCCCGTGTGCGACCCCAGTAGTTCTAGTGGTCGGTTATCGAAGTTTGTAGTTACCCATTTGATGGCTCTCGTGGATTCTGGTGGCTTTGGTGCCAAGATACATTCGCGAGATGCTTAGTCATCCACCGAGAACACCAGAAAGAGCAAGAGAATTCATTCGAATGCACGATTGTGAACAATTGACACGGTGGATATAGAATGATGCTCCATACATAGTTCGAGCGCAGCAGCCTCAGACCATTTAGCTCGTTTGATAGCAAAAGAGCAGAAAAAGTGGCCCAACCACTTTTCATAAACCATTTGAGATGCCACGCAAACTATCAAAGCCGGCTTTGAAAACGCTTCAAAGCAATTCATGCGAGCCAAAATTCAGGGCGAACCTCGATGTACTGTAATCTTCTTGGTGTTTCTTCTTGGCCCATTGCCCAACCGTCGTCGACATGCAACGACCAACCACTCTGATTGGGTTTTAGGGGGGGGGGGCAATACCTTGGCTCTTTGGGTGAGACTTCAAGACCTGATCCATCAACAAATATTGAATGCATTGGTCGACCCACAATACCCCATAGATGGCTCGAATGGGCGAAAGAAGGAGGCGGAGGCAATCCGTGGGTGCCGCAGATAATTGGCTGCCCCGACTTGATCTCACCAATAAGCAATCAGATTCTCATCGTTATTCAATCAGATACTCTGAGTAACCTGAGCCAGCGCATGTACCTGAACCACGCCGTTCAACCTCGATCTCCTCCTCCGTCTCATCATTATTCTTCTGGAATAAAAAAAAATCCGATTCAAAGATGCGATAACACCCCCTTGCTTCAGACTCAAGCGAGTTCAAACACGCCTGCTGGGTTTTGCCTTACTCCTCATTGAGTACTAGATCGTCTTCGTAGCCTTACTCTGGCCTGGTGTCCAAGATTGGAAGCATTTTATGTGGTGAGCTCATGACTCTGATATAATTGGATGGCAGCTTTTATGTATTGTTGTCGTCGGCGATGTTGTAGTTGTTGCTGTTGTTGTTGTTATTGGTGGAGAAGCTCCAGGCCGATTGGAAGTGGGCTAACTGACTTGACGGACGGACTGACGGACGGACTGACGAACTGACGTGGCTCCAGCGGGTAAGATTGTTGGGTGGTTGTCCGATCAAGGCTTCAGAGAAACATGTCCATCAAGTTGAGAAAAGAGTTTGAAAAGAAGGAGGACTTCTTGGCCCCCCTACTGGGACTTGATGCATGCTCTTTCAATTATCATCTGACATTCACATTCCTTGAGCGACGCAGAAGGCAAAGGAGAAGAGAAGAATCACTTGCGGGAAATTTATCACTTCCACCTCCGATCACGGTCGCATTCAAATCCCGCCGATTAGGGCGATACTGTTGTCTGTTCTTCTTTGTACGTATGTACGTGCTTGTATTGGAAGACTTTCCAGGATCAGAGAGATCGGCGGATCACGGTGTTGCCCCAATCTTTTGTGTCTATCTCCAGTCAAGAAAGTTTGAAGGTACCACCACCACTATTGTTACGTGGTCTTTGGTGGGCAACTTATGTCAAAATATCAAAGTTAGATTGGCCATGGCTTCCGCCTTCTCCGCAGCTTTGGAACAGCCTCTCACGCACCAAGAGCGATTGGACCGGCACAGGGGACGGAAATGGTATATAGAAACGACTCAGTCAGTTGTTCCCTTGGTTATGCCAATTCGCGGATATCCCTCAACAAAGACAAAATCCAGAGAAGAAGTGCCAATTGTCAAAGTTTGAGGAAAAGGAGTAAAAAGAAGTGGCCCACCACAAAGTTCGATCTTTTTGCCGCAGTTCCCTAGCATGACACTGGTAGCAAGTCAAAGAGTGATTGGTCCCAGATCTAACTTTTTTATCGAGCCAACTGTCTTCCAAAGTTTCCGCACGCTTTAACCAATATTGAAAGCGATTTATTTACCCTCGGAAACTTGCTTAATAGCCATGGGTCTCACGCGAGCCCCTCTGCTCTGACTCTTTAGCCTAAAAAGAAGCCACACACCTCTTCCATCCAAATCAAGAAATACTCGGTCGTCCTAACCTGGATTGGATTGTTGTGTTGTTTTGAGTTCAAACATCAATCCTGGATCCTCCTTGCCCCCTTCTCTATGATCCATTCTCAAAGCATGGCGGACAGCATATCTATCCATCGGGTTCTCTATAATTTTGCCGAAAAGTTATGGTGTAATTAAAAATGGTAAATACTCCTTGGGATGATCTCTCCGAGGCCTGGAATAGCTTGCCCTAGCTTGGTAGCTTCCACCCTTCTCTCTGCTCCAGAGTTGTTGAGGGGACCGCCCGAGATATCGTTCGTTCAAAAAAATCGGACTAGAAATGGGCATAAATCCTATTTCATGGGCGCTAACCAAGCAAGACTGCCAGTCAGTGTCTTTGCCAGACTGAAACCATCGGTGATGGCGAAGGTACTGGTGGTGCAACAACAACAACAACTTATGAAAGTGCAGCCATCCTCTCTGCCAAACGCTTTTTGATTCCTCCGAACGAACTTTGGTGGTTCTCGTATCGTTCCTCCACCCAGAGATATGTGTGCCCCCTCTCCATTGCTCAACCAGCAAAGCTTGCCCAAAACAATCATCATCACCGTCATATAGCTTTGGGTGAGAGCACAAAAAATGGTGCCCAGGCCATGTTGAAACCCATAAACAATTATCATTCTTTCCACAACTTGAGAATATTCTCCCAAATACCCAGGTCGTCTTGGTCCGTCTCCCTTGGATTTTTTTGTCTCCGCCATAAATTAAAAGTAGGTAGAGAGAAGCAATTGGACTTAAAATGGCAGGGGAAAATAATAGGAGATGGATTCAATACAACTCCGTTTGGACGGCTCAAATTGTTCCCAAATATTGCCGTTGGTGATCCAAGTGAGGAACGGGCAGAGGAATTTGGTTTAGCATACGTATACGTAGGTAAAGGGAAACGCCATAGTTGTTCTAATTTTTTGCGTTTTGTTGTTGTTGGGCTGTCAGTTCGACATTAATATGAAGTCTCGTCTCGACCGGTTAAGGAATATGGAGAGCAAAAACGGTCGTAAACTATTTGCAAACCCCCAACAGGTACAATATGTGCGTTACACTTAAGGTGCTGAAATATTTCTCAGCGGGGCACATGTTTGACAGATCTCTTAGAAGTAAAAGTAATTTCACGAAGGCAGAAGAGATTCTTAGTGCTTACAATCAAAACCAATTGTATTGCTAGCTTAAAGAAAACCATCTCGAAACATTTTCGCAACATATTTGAGACCAATTGTCGATTACTGAAACAATGAGCAAATATTTGCCAATTATTTTGATCTGAATTTGTTCTTGCTTTCGACAAAATCCAAAAATGGCAATAACCAAACTCAATCTAAGACATTTTCATCAAAACGTGACGGGAGTCATAAACATTGATTAAAGGTCAAGGTAGCCCCGATTTCTTTTTCCAATCAAGGCCAAGTTCACTTCGGACTTCAGAGAAAGGGAAACGACAGAGAAAATAAGCCCATAAAAAGCGGTGAAAATTTCTGCAAAACACTCATTTTTCTGTCAAATGCAATAACGAGTTGTATATCCAGCAAACGTCAATTGATGTGGCATGCTTAATGACAGCTTGTGAATAAGACGAACGGAACGAGGAGACTTCTTCTTTTTTGAAGCTCGTCTGCACTCGTTGAGGTGCAGCATTTCACGGAAAGCCGAGTAATTTCCAATTAGAAATTGATTAAACAGTCACTTCCAAAGCAGGCGTGCCTGTAGCCAAACTTGGCAGAATGCGTGATATTTGCAAACTCGATCTTGGCCTTTCCTTGGATTTCCTCTTCTCCCCTACCTTCATTTCCCCTTGTTTCCTTCTCTTGAAGAATGCTCAGGAACGCATTTACGATACAAAGTCTAATGTAGAGAATTCAATACATACACACGAGGGTCAGGGGCCAAATGATTTGAATAGAATTTGGCGAATGATTCGCAAAACTCTGAATTGGGCCAAACGACGAACCGCGTCGTCTCGATACTCTAAAATATTTGTTTTACAGACGAGACTTCTTTGATGGTTTTTCTTGACATTGAGTTGGGGATCTTGCTTTTCCTACCTTTCTCATGTCATCACTCGTAGAAGAGGCTCTGGGTTTTTGAAAGGAGAAAACGATTGATAACTGAAAACTGCTCATTTGACGAGCCCCGTAACAAAGGGCTTGAATTACTCTTCCACATATGGCAAAGCTCTTCGTGTCCACGCTGTGATGTGTGGATGTATGTTTTTTTCGTTTGGCTAACACGATAATCATAGTGAGTGAAAAATATGTGCATCTATGGAAACGAGCTGAGTGAAAACTTTGCTCGATTTGAGCATGAATGGAAAGAAAATCTGGAGGTTTTCGTCCGCTGGAAATAACGAATTGCACGACAAATGTCAACGGGTATTTTTTACCTTCTTGATCTCTAATTGTCTTTGAGAATGCAATTTAGACAGACAAATCCGTTGCGGCAAGGAAATGATTCCATAAAATCCATCAAAGTCAGAGAAAAAGCGTCGCCGCCTCCTGGGGACGCCAACTGTGGAGATGGTGATGATTAGGCTTTCAAGTTGTTCTCTCTGAGTGCAAATTTATTTCTGATCTTCCCACACTGTACTATACACCCTTTACTGCTCCTACGAGTCTTAATGATATAATAAGATAATCACTGCAGAGCTTTTTGTCCGCTATTGAAGCGCAAAGATGATGAAGTTTGACTTGACACTTGGAAAAGTGTCGTGGGTGCCACCATAACCACCACCTTAGCCGTTGTGGGGTTGTTCCCATGTCTCTGTATGATTGACATTGCACCACATTTTGGCACTAAGGCCGTCTGGTGACTTTCTTTGGCGCCAGGTTTTTGAATCTGTGCTCCTTACTTCCGTAATGAAGCGTCACTCTTCATCAAAACTCGTCTTAGACTTTCGAAAAGAGATCCGTTGTTCAGCTCGTGGTTACCTAGTGGCTTCACTTGGCATTGGGTTCTTGATTGTGGACCGGCAAAATGTCATTGTCACGCCTGACAATCTCAGGCAAATTATTCTAGCCCCAGTTAACTCTTCTTGGTACAACACCGTTCAGGCAAAAAAAGCCAAGAGAACCAACTCATTGAAGTCTGTTTGGTCCAATGAGCTGACGAGGCCAGCAACCTTCATTAAGAGGTTCTGAAGGACCTTCGACTGTCGTGCCGTTCATTCTAGGAGAGAAGCGGAAAACGAGCCACAAAGACCGACCACACTTGGACTTGAGAGAGGGCAGGAAGGAAGGAAGGATAGAAAAGAAAAGTTTTGCTCCTTCCGTCACAACGTTGTTCACTTGAATAAAGTCGGCGAATTTCCGCTAAAACGATTTCTGACATGAGTGCTTAATGAAAAATCACGCTATTGCATGAGAGTCGTCCGGTGTTGTAAGGGGACCGGGAACCGATTGCAGTCATTAGCCGAAAAGATGAAAGAAAAGGCACCCTCACTATTTAAAACCCAATTCAAGCTGACTGTATCGAATGCGTTATTCAAGCAAGTTTTTTTGGTTGCTTCATTTCAGTTGTCGGATAAGATTCGGGTGACGAGTGGAGCTTCCGGAGAGCGAAGCGAGGATTTGTCCTCTGCCTCGAAATCCAAAAGCCCTGTTGATATGGCCAATGTCAATGGGAAACTCCAAGAGCTTCACGATACCTTGTCTCGATTACGACAAGACTCTGAGGATCAGATCCAGAGACTCCGGCAAGAATCTCAAGATGCCACCAAAACCATTGAAAAACTCCAATCTCAGCTTCAGCAACAAAGTGACTACGAAAATCTCAAGCGAGAGATCTTGTAAGTTACCATTTCAACCTATTCCATTTTCGAATTCAACAAAACTCCTATGAATGAATGTGGAAATGAAATCCAACCAAAGGTTGCTTTTTCATCTTGAGAAGAAGGCCACTTCTATTTTGTACGTGCCAAAATGTCTGACACAATTGTAATGATGCCCCTCACCCGACTGAGATCATCCTTCTCTTCATCAGGCTCAGTTTCACGGACGAGTATTATTATTACTACTTCTACTACTACGACTACTTCTTCGTTTTCCTGCATTCTTAGTTTCCAAGCACTCATTAACTCTCGACAAACCATGCACAATCGTAAAAAGTAACGTTTATGACTCTGAATCCTCCTTCGAAAAAGGCAGAGAGTCAATCACCTCCAGATTTGATGTGCGAAAGAACTCGCCATGGTTATTATTGTTATTAAGACGATGATGTCGAGGTTCAAGAGTAGCTGATGGAGGCGATGCTCATTTCATTCTTCTGCATTCATACATAGAAATGTCTCTTCATTGTCACATCTCCGACAGAGCAAGTCTCAGTCACATAATTATAGGCTGACTCGAGTACGTGTGTATAAGAAATTGGTCGCCATGCAACAAATTGGCTCCTGAACTTTTTCCCCCTGTCGCCTTCATTGCCCGACACATGATTGTGCCGGCCATATTTCAAAATGGTTGATCGTAAATCCAAGGGGTGATTTCAGTGGGATTTTGACATCGTCATCCTCGTCTTCTTTTAGGCTGCTCAAGACTCAAGGCGTGGCTGGAGCCGTGGGCTCTTCCTCATCGACGTCGTCGTCTTCTGCCACTTCCAATCATCCCTCAGCCATCAGTCCCAATGACAAACAGTCATCGGTGGCTTCGTCACTTTTGTCAACGGTCACCTCAGCCTCATCTCCAACTACAAACACTCCATCCTTGGAGATGCTTTTCGCTTTGGAGAGGGCCAAGGCTTTGCAACATCAACAACAACAACAACAACAACAACAACAACAACCCAACGCTTCCGCTGCTGCAGCCATCAAAGCATTTACAGACATTCAAGGTAGGCCAAAGGTGTTGAATTCAGTCTGGCTCTGACATACTAGTAGTACAGTAAGTACGGGAGAACACATTCCCCTGTATTGGATGTACGTCCTATCTACATATAGTAGTAAGTAGACCTTTTTGTTCTTGTGGCGTCGTCGTGTCGTATGCACCCAAGTGAAGGAGCCCTTGATCAGGATGAACGCGTCCACAATTAAAATTCTCGAAATGCTGCTATGGGCCATGTCGTATTATTTTCTGCATTAGTTTCTGTAGTCAAGTATTGTAAGTGATGCATTGCAGTGGTACTGGGAAAATAGGGGTAGAGGATCGTTGTGCTGCAGCGAGCACAGTCATTTGATTGGACAAGTTTCATGCATTCAAATTCAGTTAATTGCCTTCGACATCGAGAGATTCATTTGATTCGACCAGGCAAGAAGACTCTCTCTCTTTCTCTTCTTCGTCTTCTTCTTCCTCACTGTCTATCTCATCATCTGCAAGATCTTTGGTAGTGAAGTAGTAGGCCATGATGAATGGCATTTAGGATCTGTACACACCGTATACCGCCATTTGATTTGTGGAGTGAGGGAACTGTTCGAATCAGAAGCCGATATATACCTACGTGGATAGTGTGACTTGTTAGAAGAAAAACCGAGAGGCCAGTTGTGCCGCTAGTTGATGCACGAGACTTGAACGAGTCCTGTCTTTTGAGAGGAGTTGCAATTTGGATCACCAGGATGATTGAAGGGGCAACGAATTGAGTTTAAGAAATTAAGGCCAGTAACATAACGAGCGAAAAAACAGTTGCAATCCCTAAAGCATACCCTTCTCTCCCAATTACTCACTCGATCATAGGATTATACTTTCGTCAACTGAAAAGGCGAAGAAGTCTCCTTCTAACGCTACCTTCTGTCCCCATCAAAACACTCGTAGAGTGTAAAGCAGGAGGCTTCTTCGTCGTCAGTGTCGTCATTGCATCCAGACCAGGAAGTCATTGAGACATTTGAAGAATCGAAATGCAACACCAATATCAAGCCAGCAGAGAAGTCGCAAATCGTACTGTTCTGATGGACTGTGGGTGCGATTTTGCGACACTACAGCTCCCCTCGGTTCTCGTAGCTCCTCCACATAATCGAGCCATGACGATAACATCATACAACGATACTAGTGTATGTGTGTGTATGCGTTTGAGTAAGCGAAGGTGGGCTTGTGTTTGGGATCGATTGGTGCACACCTTTTCTGTGTGAAATTGAACACCTTTTGCAATCTTGGCAGATTTTATTACTCTAAAGTTTAAGCCATGAGTTGAAGGAGAATTCTGTTTCCCCCCTTAGAGGAAATGAGTTTCTATTCATGCAACCCTTTTTATGGGTAAACCCGTTCCGTCAATGGGGTTCAGATCTCAGATGAGCAAATGTCGAAGACGGCTTGGATTGTAACACACGATCTCATCACTGGCATCAGGAGGTATTATCCTCTGATTTGCATGAGATATGGGGGATCAATTTGCGGCCCCAAACATCATTTGTGGCCCAATACCGATATGTGCGTGGGTAGGTGCATCATTTTGTTTAATGGCATTCATGGTGGTGCCTGTACGTACATAGTATTCCGTTTCTTTCTTTGGGAGCACAGTGCCAAAGAAATAGATAGATGGATGGATAGATGGATAGATAGCCCTTTCGGAAATGGACCAAGCTCGGATTTGCTCTTGAACGTACTTGGGCTCAGGATGGGATGCCGAGGCTATTGATACGTGAGGAATAATAACCCGTGCACCACCACTGCTCTGTAATGTGTTCCAAGTTTGATACATTAGTCCAGGCCATCAGTCAGGTTTTGATTGTGAGGCTTTCCATGAGAAAGAGGGATAGAAAGAAGACGATATAGCCTTATTAATCCTTGGCAGGGCCATTACAAATGAGAGCAAATCGTAACCGTAACAGGGAAATCATCATCATCATCATCTATTCTCCTGATACACGTCGTTGAAAAGGCTGGCTGTTATTGATGAGAAAACTCGGGTCTTTGATATATTTCTTCTTCTTCTAGTGGGCCCCCCAGAAAAAGACGAAGAAGGGTCAGAGACAGGTCAAGAAATCAGGGGAAAAAGAAATGTGTTTGACAGCCACATAAAGAGGGGCGGGAAGAAGGAGAAAGAGAAGAAAACGGGAAAGGAACGTGAAGAAGACGAAGAAAATGGAGGAAGGAAGGGGTAATGGTAAAAAGCAATGAGCAGCAAAAAGTTATAAGAAAGAATTCATCAAAATTATCTTTCTCTGGGCTCTCAAATCCAATTGGTGAGAGGCTCAGGTTAAGAACCAGCCTGTACTATTTCTAATGGTAGAAGCCGTCTCATGAGTAAAGAGTTCCTCCTCGACTGTTTCTTCTTCTTATTCTTCTTCCTCCTCCTCGTCTTGTTTCTTCGTTATTAGAACTGCGATTATTTGATTCATTACCAAACTTGATTACGTTTTCCACGTCAAACAAGAAGCCAGAACAGGAGATTGAGTGTACGTAATAATCGCAAACTAATTTTCCACCGCCAAGACGACAGTGGGGAGGGAAGAAGAAGACGAACTCTTTTCCTTGTGTCTTCTTCAGGTGCCAATAGACACCTCTGCCTATTTCATTTGCTTGTGGCTTCTTCTATTGTGGCATCGCTGACAGAAAGGCTCAGGTGGTTAGTTCAATCATCATCGAGGAAGGGTTGCTCGTTGGCTTGGTTGGTTGCTCGGGAAATAGATCGGTGAGGAGCTTGGAAAGGGGATAGGGGGATGAAGGCAAGGTAAGAAAAACTTATTGGCAACCGACATTTGGTATGTGCGATTAACGCAGGAAACGACAATATTTCTCACTTCCCAAAGTGAAAGGTAATGAAGAGGAGTAGAGATGGGCAAAAAACGCGGTCGGGACTCATCAGCCACGTAATTGCAATCTTGGCAGTGATATCTGACTTGCTTGATGAATGCTTGAGTACTACATACATTCTGGTTGTGGCTCGACTGAGTATGGGTATACTGTACGTACGTACTTGAACAATAGCATAAAAACGTACGTTCAACTTTTTAGTGCCGGGATACCAGAAGCTGGCATCTTAAAGTAATTACACAATTTACCTCAAGCATTGTCAAGTCTTAAGATCCAAGCCAAATAAAAGAATCTACTGTCCACCCTCAACAATTCGCCCTTTCTCTGTGCCAGTCCTCATACTAGACTTCTCATGTAAGCTAATATCTAACCTATTAAGTTCAAAAACGTTGTTCAAAAGGGAGGGCATTAAATTGCCCTTCAGAGTCTAAGAACTATTTCGTTTTGGGGCGTACAAATCATGTACAATGAACTTTAATGATAGGTAGTGGCATGTTTGGGCCTTGTTTTCCATTTGAACCGCAATTTGATGAGGGCAATTAAAAGACAAGACGGAAGAAATAGGAAAATTGCCAAATTTACCTTTGTTTGACAAGTTGTGCTCGTGGTTACATACTTCTGGCCAGACTTGAACTCATCTGTTCTTCGTCTTTCTTTTTCTCAACAGGCTCGGCCAGTGGACAATTTCCCAACTTGGGTGGGCCCATGCGGCATCATCCACTCTTTCCCTCGCCCACCATACCGGGCATGGAAGCTCTTGGTCTCATGAATGAGGAGATGATGGCCCAATGGAGAAGGTCGCTCGAGCAATCACCCTTGGGAGGCTTAGGTCTCACATCGGCAGCTTCTCCCGGTCGCGTTGGATCCACTCCCACATCGCTTCCCGCACTCCCCAGTGCTCCCATTAGCCCTCCCAATTCCGATACTACGACTCCCACCTCCACCCCTGCCATATCTGGATCTCAACGAGCAGCCTCTCCAGGATCACCTGATCTGAAGGACAGTCGTCATCGGTCTTCTTCCAATGATCGCTCGAGCCCAGATGATGATATCGTCAATCATCGGCCCTCTTCGCAAGCTAATGGCTCCAAAGTAAGCAGCGAGGACGAGGTCACCAAAAGCCCAATCCGATTGGACAGCAAGAGTCCAATCATCCGCCAAGAGGACTCGCCAATGCAATCCCCACTTCATCAACACTTCCCCAACTCTCCCGCTATGAGTTTGTCTTTGTCTCTGCCGCTCTCGGTTCCACCCCTGATGTCAACCGGACGGATCCCCAAATCGGATCCAATGGAAGGTCGCCTGCAAGACATGTTGCGGTACAACATGGAAAAATACTCGGGTCAGGCCCTGGACACCCTGGGCATCTCCCGACGGGTGAGGGAGTTGCTTTCGATTCATAACATCGGTCAGCGACTCTTTGCCAAATACGTGTTGGGCCTTTCTCAAGGCACGGTCAGTGAGCTCCTGTCGAAGCCCAAATGTTGGGAGAAGCTCACCGAAAAAGGTCGGGATTCCTACCGCAAAATGCACGCTTGGGCTTATGATGACAATGCAGTGCTCTTGCTGAAGTCTCTCATTCCCAGGAAGGGCGAATTGATGCGCACTGTTGGTTCGAATCCGCTGCTTATGAAAGGTAAGAAGAGAATTCGTTTTTAATTGCTTAATTTTTTGTCCCAATTTCGTATGAATTGTTTGCTGAATTAATTCATGCACAACTGAGCTGGGAGACAATTCACATGAAATCAATCTTTTCTCGAGCAATCATGGCGTGGTCGCTGTTCTGGATGCATTATCATGATCATTTTTAGATTGATAGATGTGTGGACTCGAATTGAATGTCACAATGAGCCTGTCGTTAGTTCGATCAAATCTCTTTACTAAATACGCTTTTTAGGACCAAGCTACATATATCGTCGCTCTTGGCTAGCAACTATTCGTATTTGTTCATGGAGGGAGCTGTTCCAAAGTGATTAGAGTATGCGTGCATGAATGGCTTAAAAGACGGAGAAAAAGTCTCTCATATGTGTGCTATGTGAAGTGGGAGGATGATTTCGCATTCATTACCTGAATAGTTGGCACACACAAACGGCACACCACTCGAGTTCTCATCTGAGACAAGTCACACTTGAGTAGTGAAGAGAGAGTTCATTGGTCCATTGAATTTCATGACACCCAGTTAACCAATAAAAGGTTGAAGAACACGACTTTTCTCATCGCTATTTGCCTGAGAAAAGGCGACGACGATAACAACAACGACAATTGCTGCAGCAGAAGCAGCAGCTACAACAGCAACAACAACAACAACGACAACAATTATGCCGTTGAAGAGCTTCTCAACTAGATGAGGAGACATCCAACTAGGTGTTCATGATTGAAGTTAATTTTGGCAATGCCGATCGTTGGATAAAGTACTTTCCCTTCCTTACTATTCGCTCCCTGACAGATGGCTGCTAACAGTGACAAATCTCTTGATATCAAAAGCATTTGATAGTTTCCAATTTCCACTTGGGTCCTTTCATTTACTCGTTCGTTCATCTTCGAGTCTCCTTTGAAAGCGAATCCTCTTTTCGCCAAGCACTTCAACCTCAAAGCATTTCGCATGCACAAAAATGTTCGTGATTCCGAACTCTCGATGATGATGATGACTTTTCTGCTGAAGTGTTGAATCCGAACATCTTTTTGGCAAAACTGAGAGAGAGGAAAAAACACCCCATCAAAGGCGGTGGTGGTTGCAGGCTTCAATCAAACTGTCTGTAAAAGTACTGTCGTGGCTCTTTTTGCCCCCAACCAGATCGCAACCAGCAAAATCATGATGTTAACCTGATCCCAGGCAGCAAGTTGCCGAGCTATGGGGCAAATCAGAGCACTTTTATGTAAGTAACGATCAGTTTGTGTCACGAAAACGTGCAACAAAACGGCAAAAATCTGCGGCGTCCAGTCACTTAATCCAAGTAACTTGCCCACCAGAGTGGGCACAGGCAAACAACTGTTTAACAAATCAGTTTGCTCACCTTCTGGATGGTTTTAAGACCAAAGTACCAAACATATTCCCTGTTTTAGCCGGATTGTCAGAACATAATTATATTTAAACGTTAGGAAGCCCCTTACATTTTGGACGAGCTCATGTCTGGCTGATTTTGGTGTGGCATGAACCACCCTTCAAAGTTTGACCAGTGAAGCAAAAGGAGTTGGCGCCATACGCCGCCAACTTGGATTTTCATCATGGAATAAGGTATAATTTTGCAGATCAGCTAGTCGATGGCAAAAAATGAAGCCAGATGATTGACGACCATTGAACTGGTCTCGAGCTTGGTCGTCAACAACAGAATGAAAACGCTTTCGGACTGTACACGCCAGTCTTGTCAGCCGGGCAGATTCGCAGCCGCAGTTTTCTTTTCGATATTGATAATGGCCTGGTCAAGGAGGAGTGAAAAAAATTCGCAATTTCTTCGTTGATAACCGAGCCTTTGGATGGCTTAGGTAATGGCTCGAAGGTGCAATTCCACCTCAGATTGAGTCTCGAGGCATTGAAATTAGACACAGAACTCGTTTCCATCATGGCATTCAACCTGTCCATCTTGCCACACTGGAGAAGGCACCTTTTGGCTGCAGGAGAGAACTCTGATTGGCTCATTTCGATCATCTAAGCCCAAGTTTGGCATTTTGAGAGGAATCGAGCAGGCCAGAGCATTTAATGACACTCCTCAAAATTCGCTTTGTTGCAGAAATATTTTATGGCCCTTAATTGGGAGCTTCAATGGTCTTCTTGGATGGATGGATGAACGGCCGACCGACCGCCAGATTATTACAGACTGACTTGAAAAAGTGCTTTAGCGACTGCTTTGGAAGTGACGTCACAAAATCGTTTGAATTATTGATCTACAATGTGGCAGGATATTGATATAATGGTTATATTATGAATAATGGTTAGGAGGTGTTTGCCTCTTTAAGTTTAAACACTATAGATTTCCGAAATGGGTGATTTGACCACCTACTCTTTTTAATAAGTTGACCCATTTCGAAGGGTGGGAGAGGTTTCAAGAAATGAGACTGACGTATGGATATGATAACGCTTATTGTTCTGTCAAATGGTGCATAGATCTGCCACAACATCCATCCTGAAGGCAAAGCAAATCATGAGATCTGACTGGGTTAATTTTAGTCCCTCTGACAATGGTGAATTATTTCATTTTTTCGTGAGGATTGACTTTGAGTTGAGCTCTAGCTCGCTCTCTTATCTCGGAGCTCGGAGTTCTCGACGCAATACGAAAGGTATCACCATTGTCTTTGTGGCCCGAAAAGTGACGTTTTGCAAATGAAATTCGCACACAATAAAATCTCGTGCAAACTGGCAATTGCAGCTGAGGGATCAAATTTTGAACATATGATAATTTTGGGCTTTTGTTTTAAACATGCGAGGATCGTCAAATTTGATTCGTCGTTTCTGGTTCATTTGGAAATTGTAGTCCTTCACAACCATCATGGGAGTATTGCTCTATACAGAACAGCCCCCCTCTCCTTTCCCCCTCCCATGCATATTTGGCTATTGAATCGGGTCCAAGATCAAATAAAACTGACAGAACCACATACACACTCAAACTCGAGAGAGAGAGAGAGCCAATGGGCCCCTGTTTCTCCTTCTTAACTTGCAAGTCAAAAGTGAATGGGAAATTGGTAGCCAGAGAGCGTTTAGAGCCAGTGCTTCAAGTGCAACGCTCTGAGATGCCATTTCGAGGGTTCAAATTGCACTGCAGCCTTATTGAATTAGGTCTTGAATGGTAATGACTGTGATCTTGACTCCTGAAACCTCACATTATGGCTCTAATAAAGGGGCTATGTTAGACACGTGATGCCAAGACAATGATCCAAGCTCACCACAATGAGTGTTCCATGTCGTGCTCGATTCCCTTAATCTCTGGTTTTGCCCTACCCCCCGATGAAAGACTTTATTTTCTGCTCACTTTCCAGATCGACCTAATCCATCGATGGGTTCTCTATCTCAGCCAGGGTTCCCATTTCCCCCGATCGTGTCCAGTGCAGACTCAGGGATGCCTGATGAGAGGATCGCCAAATTCCTAAACCAAGCCAATAAATCACTGAAGGATGATAATCCCATGAGTCTGTCCAATCTTTTGGGTCTGGGCGATGAGAATCCCCATGAGCGCATGTCTAAAATCTACCAAGAAGAATTGGCCCGCATCATGCAAGGGCAACGGAATAGATTGTCAGATCATCACGGCAAACCTGATTTGCCAGGCCTCCCTCCAGGCCTCTTTCCAGGCCTAGGTGCTGCGGCTGGCCTCTTTCCTCGCGGAGGACATCCCGATTTGCAACGTGCCATGGATATCTATCAACAAGAATTGAGCCGACTTCAACAATCTGCTTTAGCTGCGGCAATACGAGCCCAGAATGGCAAAGAAGACGAAATCAAAGAGGAGCAATCTAGAGCAACGCCAGAGAAGAATATGGACCAAGGGGAAAATGGACGACGATCCAACGCAACACCATCTCCCAAGAGTTCGCCCTCCTCTCCCAACATAGGTATGTAGAGACAAACGAGACTTGAATAACACTAGAAATGACGTGTTCAATACATTTATCCCAGATATTTTCTCTCTAGCCTCGACTCCTGTGGCGTCTCTTTCGGATGTCAGCACAATGGACCTCGCAGCCTCGCTTTCCCCACTTCAGAGAATGGCCTCGATTACCAATTCCCTGGTGACACAACCCATGATGCCAAATCATGGACTGTCTCAGTCCAGACCAAATAAAGCCGTCTTGCCGCCGATAACGCAGCAGCAGTTCGACAAATTCCAACATTTGAACACGGACGAAGTGGTTCGAAGAGTAAGTCAAACAAAGGCCAAAGCGGCAACATTTCATAGAGAGCAGTCGTCTGAAATGTGGCTTCATTTCTCTCCTCTAGATTAAGGAAATCTTGTCGCAATATTCTATAAGCCAGAGACTCTTCGGTGAGTCTGTCTTGGGCTTGTCCCAAGGATCAGTGTCAGATTTGCTAGCTCGGCCAAAACCATGGCATATGCTAACACAAAAGGGTCGAGAGCCCTTCATTAGGATGAAACTCTTCTTGGATGACGAGAATGCGGTCCACAAGTTGGTTGCCAGTCAGTACAAAATTGCTCCCGAGAAACTCATGCGAACTGGAAGTTTTGGCGGATCTCGTAAGTAGTTATTTGTTCAGGGTGTCTCTGACCCTGAGGTAGTACCATTTCGTAACACAGATTTCAAATGGGTTGGCTCTTTCTTTTTGAAACGTTTAGATTTATCTCCTCATGCCAAATTGCCAAAATTGCCAGACTTCCCTCCACGACTTGCTTCCCTGGGAGATGTTCCTCACTTGCTTGGCCAGAACCTTTTCAACCCTCCACCACAAGATGGGTCATCCTCACCTTGTTCCCTGGGGGATCGCCCCACACCAATATTGGATCCTTTGAACCTTCATCGAAAGCTCATGGCCCAACAGAAGGGCTCCTCAGCCAATTCGGCAGTGGCCCCCAGTCTCTACGAAATGGCGGCTCTCACTCATGAACTCGACACTCATGCCGTGACAACGAAAGTGAAAGAAATTCTATTGGCCAATAACGTCGGCCAGAAGGTATGTACAACTCGTATGGATTAGTATTCGATTTGCGTATGAAGTCGGAAAAGAACACTAACAAGCCTCTCCTTTTTTCCCTTCACTCTTCTCTCTGTGCACGTACAGTTATTCGGGGAAGCTGTTCTCGGTCTGTCCCAAGGCTCCGTCAGCGAGCTGCTTTCTAAGCCCAAACCATGGCACATGTTGAGTATCAAAGGCAGGGAGCCATTCATTCGTATGCAATTGTGGCTCACTGATCCTCAGAGTATTGAGAAGCTTCAAGTGCTGAAGAATGAAAGACGAGATGGAGGCGCCAAAAGGAAACGCATCGGAGGAAGTGGATTTGATTCCAGCTCTGACCGTTCCTCGCCCGCTGATCCCTCTGACTTTTATGCAGCAGATAGTCCCGGGGGGTCAGCCAAGAAGCAAAGGATCCTCTTCTCGGATGAGCAGAAAGTGGCACTTAAAGTGGCCTTCTCTCTGGAGCCCTATCCAAGCAACACCGTCACCGACTTCCTCAGCCAGGAATTGAATTTGGAAGCCAGGACCATCAGCAACTGGTTCCACAATCATCGCATGCGGCTGAAACAACAACTGCCTCATGGGGTTGATACGCTGCCCTTTGGAAATCGCGAGGGACAAGGCGGCTTCGAGCCAGTCAAATTCAAACTACTTTGTCACCAACGTATGATTGAGCTCAGAACGGAGGATAACAACAGTAATACGAGCAGCAACGGGGGAGGGGGTGTTCTTTCCAACAACCAGCCCTTGCCCGGAGGCGTGTCTTCATTCCTCAGGCAATTCGGTCTTCCGCCCGTGGTCACTGAAGGTGCCGGCCTTGATCTCACTTTCAAGCGAGATGACAATGACAAAGACTCAATTGCGGCGTCAAGCGATGATGAGGACGCCAAGATGGATGATGATGTGACCATGTCCTCGTCTCACAGCCAAACTCTGCTCAGTAACCCAGTTGGAAGTCGTTCCCGACGAAAACCAGCCGCTCCGCAATGGTTGCGACCTGAGGTCAAATCTGATGATTTGAACATTGATGACGACGAAAGAACCAACTCGCCTTGCGGCAATGCGAATAATGCAAAAGAGAGCCTGACCATCAATGGTGTTTGTGTGATGAACTCTTTAGCTAATAGAACCAATGACTCCGACAATGAGGAGGAGACTGAGGAAGAAGACGAAGGTCGGACCAATAATAACACCATGTCTGAGAACTCTAACGGTGAGAATGCCATCAAGAGTGAAAATTAAGAAAGCATCCGATTGTAGGCTCTTTTTTAAGGCTCTAAGCCAGCATGTTGAACATTGTTACCCTCAGACATACTAGAATCAAACCATGTTGTATTAGGTGGCTATTCCTTTGAGACAAATTAGTGACACACACACACACTCATAATACGCAAAATACTGCTATCAGTCCCTATCAAAGACGTGATACAGACGTGTGTAGTACTTTTCCCCAATTTCGCTTTCGCTCTCACCGTCTCATTCAACAACAAAACGCTCTTTTTCCAATGATCTTTTGAACTTTCCACCAAGTGGATGATGATTGTTTTACCTTGTAACCATGCCAACTTCTATGATAAAATGACACCAAACCACACCAACCCTCGTAGTTAGCATAGGAGCATAAATCATACCAAAAAGAAATACAACTTAGACCGCTGCCCTTGGATTGGCAGCCCCAAACCAGTGTCTTACTCTGTAGTTACAATTGACATTTCAACTACGAGTGCTAAACAACTCAAACCCACCCAACCAACAAACCATTTCATGTATTAATGTAAACGAACACATTCAATCTAACCCGGTAATTGACTACCTTAACATTCTAAGGATGATAAACTCACATTGGTCTCAAAGTCTTTGATGAACTTGATGAAGATGGCCCCTGTGCTCATCACAACCATCATTATCATTACTGTCGTCATCGTCATCCTGTTTGCCCTGAACTAGGCTGCTGCTTCCTCTTATTGCCCCCACCCCTTTTTCTTCTTGTGATATTTCTTCTCCACCTTGGTAAAATTGAGTTATCAGTTCCGATTGCACTTCTCCCCTAAGCTTACTAAAACCAATATTCAATCGCACTCACTAGTCCCAAAGACGTTCCTCTTCAATGAACCCTCCCCAAGTATTAAACAGTTTATGTGTCGCATTCATTCTCTTTAAATAATCCATACTCGCTTCCAAAAAACGCACCAACTTTTCTAACCGTCATCATCGTGGCGTTTAAAGAATCGCCTGTACTTGAACTTCTTATTTGATCTGATGGAACTTGAGACTTGTTTCCCTCAAAAACCTGGTGCCCAACAAATACCTTTTCCGTGTTTATCGCTCTTTGAAATGTTTCATTTTAATGCCCTCCATTCGTTTATTCCATGAATAAGTCCTCCTCTCTCTCATCCCTTCCCCGTCCCTCTTTCAGAAGAACCTTGTTACAATTGTAAATTATCTGTGAGTTTGTAAGTGATCGATTATTGCTTCTTCTGCTACTTGGTATTTCCATGATTCCTTGTTTGCCGTAAACGATAAGTAACCTGCCCCGGTTAAAAAAAGAAAGAAAAGAGAGATGCCGAAAATTAGTGGTAGTACTAATGTTGCTACTACTTGACAGTGCTCTCTCGCGTTGAAAAATCCGTTAACCACTATTATTTGAGTTTACCTAGGATTTTATAGGCGAAAAATTGTACGAGAAAATTGCCAGTGATTTAACATGAGACGCGATGTTATCCAGTGTGCACGCATCCAATGGGACGTACGACCTAACTTAAAAGAGACCCATTGGCAGTTGTCTCTTTCACGCTGTCATTCACAACCACACACACATCTATATACATATACTATAACAAATCAAATTGTTGAATTGTCCCAAAACATTGATTCACTGATGTATTAATAATGTCACACCTTTTATCCTGCTTCTTTTGATGCATTCATTCGTCATCATCATGATCTAATTAATAAAAAGTCCAGAAACTAGACCAATTTGCGTGCTTCTTAGCTCCTCAAGAGTACTCCAAGCGATTTCGAACGGCTCAGAAAGGCTCTCATTAGTGAGTTGAGAGAATAATAAGGGTGAAACAAAGTCTCTCTCTCTCTTTCTTTCTTTTTGTCTGCGAATGTTGTCATGGTTTCCAAGATGGCCAAGGGAGAAAAACAAGATCTCAGTTGGTTTTTTTTCGTCAGAGTCCACTTTGTCGTGTAAGTGGGTTGAGAGGATGATATTAATATTTTATCTGCGCAAAAAACACCCACTAATCTTCCTCCCTCTCTATCTATCGAGGTCAGGGGCGATCACTTTTCCAAATCGCTAAAAGTCAGTCAGTTTGTCGTTCAAGGCATCAACTGAAGTAGAAGGTGGTTTTTTATCATCTGCCTCTTGAGATGTGATACACATCCTCAGCGATGAACCCTTGGAAATCGCTCCCAGCTATGGGTCAGTCATGAGAGAATCTATAAAAAGATTAAGGTGATGCCTCTTGAACTTCCTTCGGCACTCATCTCTGGTCGCATTGGACAAAGAAGAAGCTCATGAGAGTGATATCAAACACAATGAAGTGCCCCCCTTCTTATCCACCGGCATTTTGAAAGCGAATACCCCCACTAAGAACTAGTGTTCGACGAACGAAGAACAAAGAGAAAGAGAGACACCAATGTGTCACTGACGCACTCACCTCACTCACTTTGTAAGCTGAACGAGAAGTGGCAAAAAACGGGTCCGTGAGCAAATTTGGTAAATAAATCATCACTCGATCGCCATGACGCTTGGCCATCAGACTATTCCAGCATCTTGGTCCAACTCAAGTGAGAGCATCATCATCATCATCATCATCAGTAGCATCGGCATCCCCATGCCTCCCTCGACGAGTTTCCTAATTTCCTATCTGACGATATTGCCTATAAAAAGTGTCTTGACTCTGGATGATAAACGCTTTGCCCCCAGGGTCACGGTGATATTGAAACAAATTAGTACATACGACATTAAGGGGAGCTTAGACTTACCGACTAGTGCTTCATCTAGGAGCAACCAGAGAAAGACGACATGGCTGCCAAGCAAGCTGTCCGCTACTGACAACAAGTGAAGAAGCCCAGTCAGTACACTCCAACCACCACCAGAGAGAGAGAGAGAGAGAGAGAGAGAGAGAGAGAGAGAGAGAGGCGATGGCCGAACCAAAATTACCCATCCCCAACGTCTACACATAAAAGTACTACATGCAGTATCCTAACCAACATCTGTGGGGTGACGCCTTGGTCACATTGAAAAGATCATTAGGCAACGGTTAGTTGAGAGAGGAGAGAGAGGTAATTAAGATGAGACACCGGGGGAAGGAAGACCCACTCGTTCATAAGCTCCTGAGAGACTGACTGCGAAGGAAGCAATCTATTTGTCAGAGCATTTGGGGAAGCACGGCCTACTTCCAAGCCAGTCCAAGTGCTGGCATGCTTGGAAAGCAAATGTCAAAGGGTTATACGGGTATATTGAAAACATGAACAATCAGATCATGGAGACTGGATACTGATTGGGGAACGATAAATTGGACAAACTCTTTTGACACCCAGGTTATGATTACCCAATCCCCACACTCAGTCACATACTAGAAGCTGAACGAGTAAGTGAGTGGCTAGGGGTGAGAAAGAAAGAGAGAAAAGTGCCTGGTCATCCCCAAACTATACCCGGTTAAGCCAGTGTGTCGAATAGAGACCCAAGTTCGTCTGAGCTGAAGGCATCACCTCCCATCATTACCATTGTGGTGGACGTTGGGGTGGTAGACGGGGTTGGTGCACTGGATCCCTGGCCTCGTTTGGTCTTCTCTGGGGTGACCAGTCGAATTTGAGGTGAGCATGAGAAGTTTGGCTTCCTGAATTGACTTTAGTATTCCCCACACTCTGTGCGACCACGACAACGAGGAGCAGAGTGTGAGTTCAATTTGGGATTTTTTTTGTGTGGATGAAAAATCTCTTTGAAGCCCTTTTTTGTTCCAAATTGAACTGAGCTCAATGAATGGATCATTATTCACATTTGTCACTTTCACTATTAGTAATGATAATTTGGGTCTCTTGACGATCTAATGAAATGATGAAGCATCTATTTCATCAACTCAAAAGGTGTAGTACAGTGTGAAGAACGAACGTGGTTGGCCGACCATCTTGGCTATGGAAATCACCCTTGTTTTTTCATTTTCATACGCTCTTCCATTTCACGAATAAATCACGTCATGACGTTGCTAAAAAGACTCGTTCTCGCCCTCCATATGTCAATAGGAGCTGAAAATCGGCCGGTGATTGACTACTTGGGATGACTTGGGTGCTGACGTTCTGGCTGAGTGGCAAATTCTGGGAAGCATTTTGTCTATTGACTCACTGACTCCATCTATCCATCCACAACAGGGCTCTGAACAGCGGTACATCAGTTGGTTGTACTTGGTAGGCAGCCACCGATCAACCTAGAAGATTCGTATAACATTGTCAAAAGGCGTTAAAAGGGAAATATACGATCAATCCAGACAACCATAGTAAGAGAGGGTGTAGCAAGTCGCTTGTGGATCGACTTGATCATCATCATCATCATCGTCGTCGCAACCACCACCACCACGAGCAAGCAACATTGGAACAAGAGTGGTTGTTGAGGGTGAACCTGCTGACTACTAACAAGTCAGGGATCAGCAGTTCGCTTATTCGAGTAATGCTACTAATACGCCAGTACAGCTACTGTATGTATCTAGTACACTACCAGGATGACTGTCAGAAATTCTGTTCACCTCTTTATTTGAATGGGCTGGGAAAGAGTGCCCCGTCATGCGATCGATTCTTTGAAGTCATCGGCCTATCAACACATATTGGACCCACTGCACGACGACCAGACTCCCCTCCCAAATACGGTAGAAGTGCAGTGGTACTAAAAGGTACGAGAATAACCAAGTTGAATGCTACAAGTACTACATTTCCACCCGGTGAAGACGTGACAGTCGTCTCGATTTCGACGGACTTATTTCAGTGATCCAATAGTGACATTGGCGATCCACGCATTCCTTGAAGTTGTTATCTCGAACAAGACGATCTGAGACATAAATTTCCAGTTACGACTCTCATTTGCCATCTCTATCCCATGGGCTCTCATGATCTCGTGTAAGAAAAACCAGTTTTCTCAGGGAGAGAAACCCGCGATTTGAGTAGATCCAGATGATTCGGCCCTCTCTCTCTGTTTTTAACCCCTACCCCAAATCTGAATCCCCTTCTGGCCAAATGTCGATTGGAGAATCTTACTCCATGTATCTTCACGTTCAAAGTGACATTTTTTGGAATGATACAACGCGTTATGGCATGTACCTATTTTGCTCTTTTTAATGCACAGTTTGATGCCATTCAAGGGATCCAAGCCACAATTACCATCTTGAAATACGAGACAAATCTTTGCTGTGGACAGAGCAAGATTCGTTGGGCAACTTGTAACGAGTTGTAGTGTTGAGCATGTGATAAGCGATGGATTGAATTGATGCAATAAAGCATCTCTTAATTAACAGTGAAGTCAGATTCGAAGACAGGCTTTGGATTGGCAGCAATGTGGTGAGAATGAGGTCCAGTCATCAACGTGCCCCACAACCCGAACTGACTCGTTGAATTCGTCGATCATGAGCTCGAAAGACGGACGACTTAGCTGCCTGGAATGGTCCATCGTTTGAGCACTGTGGTGGTTTCTTGCTCCATAAAATGTCGTCGATGATAGGGCATGATAAATTCCTTTCAATCGTTGAAACTGCTTTTTACAGCCTCTCGATCTACGTACATTTTGTGTTGGAGCCCTCCTCAGAACGTTTTGGCATTCCGCTCTCGATCCCATAAAAAGTGCCCATCGTGGTCTAAATTAGTTCTTCATCTGATGTCTTATCCCTAAAATCATTGGTGATGAGCTAAACCCCATTTCAAAGTATCAGACGGCCAAAAAGTGAAGGTTGTGAACTCACCACCAGTTCAAACTAATGACTTGATAACACGGCCATCCGAACAGTTTTGTTTGTTGTCAAAGAAATCAGATCTGATGTCGTCTATAAAATCGGACAACAGAGGGTCTGCTCTCTCTCAATGTTTTGTGGTGCTCTTGAGTGGTGAAATGCATAGTGGCCAGCCAACTTCGAGAATGGATCGGTCTTTGTTTGATTTGACTCCTGCTCGTCCAAACAGAGAGGAATCGAATGGGGAGGAGACGACAGAGGAGGAACGGAAATTGCCGCATTCAATCAAACCCAGCCTCAACTTCATTGTTTGATTGAAACTAATCATACTTGGGAAAAATTGGGGTTTCCAAAAACACTGCTCGTCCCGAAAGAGCGGTGAGGGTTGTAGCGAGAACTGCGTTTTGGACTCGCTGTATCCATCCAAGACAAACGATAGCGAAGATCGATCACCCGAAGGCACGCATACAAAAAAGTTTAGACATGGGAGATTTTGAGGGGGTCCAGGATGAATTTTGGGCGAAGATGTCCTTTTTATTCTTACTTCCCCTCATTCAGTTCTGTATACGTTCTCGGCTAGGTTTTGACTTGATCATTTAGACAAAGCAAAACCGATGTGCAGGCGATCGAGATGTTCTGAACTAAAGAGATTTGCCAACTTGTTCAATGAGCTGTTAAAACACCCTCGATTCTTGAATGAAGCCAAGCTTGCAACCGCAAAAGATGTCAGTACCTACCAACACGCCCTTCCAATGGCTGCTTCCCCAATAAGAGCAACAACAACAGCATCAACCGCAACAACTGCCCTCATTTCTCGGATGGCTTTTGCATACAAACTGCCTCACTAAGTGATTCTCTTTCACTCCTTTTCCCCATTCGAACAGGATGTAAATTCGATAAAAATCCACTTTTATTGCACTTGAGAAATGGGAGGCAAAACTGAAGCTCTGTTGAAGTTAGAGGAACTTCAGAATTCTACCGGCAAAATCATTGCCACACGCAGAACACAGGGCTCTCTGTGGTACAGTAAGTACGAACGCGTAGTATGGCTGTGGAGTGAGTTGTACCCGCTCAACAGTGAGGAAGCTGAATAAGAAGAGGGTTCTTTTTGGGATCGAGTTTCCATTTCAACTTGTTGATGGTCTGAATGGCAATCCAAGAGAAGATGAGGGAACATTTTCAAACCACGGCCATACACCGCAGGCTGCAGACGGACGAGTTTGGGCACTTTCAGGGTATCTCTTCAACTAAAGAGCGACTACTCCTCATCTTTACCATGCATAACAAGCTTTTGGTCGAGATCCACATATCATTTTAATAATGCTCTCACATATCCTCCAGGCTGAACACAATACGGCATAGTAACTTGTAGATATTAATACCCCAAGGACAGAGCCAGGATCCGAACCACCGGTTCTTATCAGGTGAATCTCCACAACAAAATGAAAATGACAATCGGTCATGTACTCAGAAGGAGCGGAAACTTGAGCAAAAAACAAGCGCGATGATCACATGTCACTGGGAAAAAAGTCTCATAAAATCTTGCGGGCTCGACTTCTCTGGTTGCGTTAGATTACAGAAAGAGGGGAGAGGGTTATGAAGGGCAGCAGAAAATGAGGAAATTGCTAATCATATTGAGAGAGTTTTTGCTCGACATTGCAAATAACTGGGTTCAGGTTTCCAAAGTTATTTCTGGGTGTGGTGACCCAGCCATAAACAAAAACTATCAAGCCATATTGAAAAAGCTGGTCCATATGGCAATTACGTATTAGACTAATAGTGCTGTTGTGCTACCTCGCACGAAGAACACGGGCAAAGTGCGCACCTTCATTCTACGTCTACCCAAGCCAACCATCAACCCACCGAGTATTGGTCATGCTGTTCACTACTAGTTGGTTGCTGAGTTGAAAGTTGTTGAATGGCCTTTCCCAAAGCAATTAGCTAATGAGACATTGCTCAATTGTGGCACTAGGCAATGCCAAAGAATCGAAGTGTAATCTTTGCCTATCCGCACCTAATCGCACAAGAACCATCCTTATATTGGCAAATTTTGAGATTCGTACCTCCGTGAATTAACTTTACAATCGAAGAGAAGGGAATCCCTGACGACGATGACTCGTCAAGCCTAAGAATGAATGGAATTTTCTCACACGTTCAACGATCTCATGCTAAGAACTGGCTGCTCCTTTGATTTTAGTGGTGAATAGATCGATTGATGATAATTACTCTTTCATTAGACGTTATCAAAAACACGTTCTTTTCACTGCAGCCATAAAGCATAGACCAAGCATACGTACGTAGTGGGCGAAGATGTGGCGAGGAAGAAGACGAAGGAGAAAAATGATAAAGCGTGGAATTCGATTTTTCCCATTTCATCATACCACTTCACTCCTCAGTCTCTTGGCCCGCTGATCTTCATCATCGTCGTCATTTCTCCCATCCTAAATTCTTTTAAATAGCATATTTCTGCCGGGATGGGGCGATAACATTCTGCACGCAAACCCAAAAAGCGTCCCTCTCTCTCAGCTCAACTTAAGTCATGAGTTGTTCTCCCGAGCCCCTCCACTGTCAATGAGAGAAGTAGTAGTAGTAGTAAAAGTACCGTCCATCTCTTCTCTGATGTTGTTCTCCACTGGGACCGGCTGCTTCCTTCCAAGGAGGATGGAATTAGAGGAAGACTTTTTTCCGAATGATTGCCCCCTGTGTGGTCTCATCTTTCCTGATAGACTCCTTTACCTCCTTCGTTAGCAATGAATCCCAGAGATCGAAGGGGCTAGCCAAAGGTTGCTTGGGTAGTTGGTAGTAGTAGGGGCACCCTATCCGATGGATGCTGCTGTCATTGTATGGATCGTTATTACGGAACATCATCTATAAGCTGACTAATAGCGGACAATATCCACGTAGCAGCGGGTTGGTTGGTTGGCCACGAGGGAGTGAATAGCTCACCTCACGTCACATACCAGAAATACAGACGCATAAAGATCCATTTTTCGATGCGAGTGCTTTGAAGCTTGCTGAATAACTCTTATGATTGGACAGATTCTCGCCAACCTCAAAGATCATGCAAAATTCGAAAAGAAAACTTCGAACAGGCGGGTGCTTGAGAATGAGATTACTCGAGTGTTAAAGGTGTCAGGTAGGTTGGTCGATGATGGAAAGGCTTGTTTGTCCAACAATCTCGTGACCAACATCCGGGCTGCCTTTCGTGGTGTTCCTTTCAAACAAATGAGTTTTACATATGGCGCTCTTCGAAATCTGAAGCAAAGATATCTTTGGCCCACCTCGTCATCCATTACATTCCTTCGAATTCTATGATTACCTCGTTTGTCTTTGAATGAGAGCAGGAATGCCGAACTACATAGGAATAACTTCATTTTCTTTCCACATGGAAGACACATAAATACCGATATGGACATCATACTTCCGAGGGTCAAAACCTGTAAAAAGCATCACTACGATTCGACACATTTGAACCTATCCAACGATAGACTACTAAAGCCTTGTGCATTTTTGTCTCCAGTCATTCAAAATATAGATCGGGCCCGTCTCCAAACTTTGTCCACCGAGCATTCTTGTGGGTTTATCTTTGTCATTCCCTCCTGATTATCTCCGTTTTCTCATCAAGATTTATTTGTTCCATCAGTGGACTCCCATTGAGGACGATAAGTCTGGCTGGATTCATCGTCTGGAGGATGGACCATGATCAACTACGAGCATGCCAACGATGAAGAACAAATTGATTGTCATTAGTGGTATCAAGCGAATCAAGCGAGAGAGACGAACGGGTCTGCCAGACTCAATAGGTTTGAAATTAGCTATCGAGAGTGCCTCGTTCTCATTCATGGACATTGCAGCAACCATACAGAGAAATGGCCCAAATGGCTCACATTAATTCGAATCATCAAGCACCATTCGATTATAACTAAGAAACTTTGTGTCAAACACGTTGAAATAACAACTAGTATGTTGTTGTTTTTCACCATTCCTGTCCGTTTCATGTTAACATCCTTCAAAATTCGTGACATTTTCCCAAGACATCATCGAGCACTTTCTCAACCTTTTTTTACGATTTCGCTTGAACTCCTTCATGCGATATCATGACGATCCGATTCCATCATGGTGGTACAGGACTAACTAACCCTGGCATGGATGGTGGTAGCTATATGAACTGAGAAAAAAGACCTCTCGGACAAGGGAAATGAAATCGCTACGCTTATTAAGAACTTCAACTGCCATTCAAGATTATGTTCGCTTGCCCCCATGCAGAATTTCTACTGAAAAAAAGAAAGACGCACCATTTTTCTCCAGCTCCTTGAATTGAAGTGCTCATAATGGTTCTTGATCTCCTGCTGACAGGATCTGAGCATTATCTCACTTACTTCGCCACATCATTCAAGTCGTCATATGGAACCTAATTGATCCAGAAGGATTGTACTAGTAATGCGAGTTGCGAGATCGGGTGGCTGAAGCAACCTGTTGCTCAGTTGACATACTTTTTCCCCTTTAGGGTTCCTCTCCCGGTTGCTCGATTCTCTCCTTTGAAAGCCAATTGATCGAGATATTGGAAGTTGTGGCTTGCTCGTTGCCAAAAGAGCTGAGTGTGTGAGCCAAGCCACCAAGTTCATTCCTGGAACACCAGACTCGACCCAATAGACTTGGGGGAACACCAAATTGAAGCAACAGGCCTCTACGATCACTGTAAAAAGTACTTACTTTTGTCCTTGAATTACAGGACACTTTTCAAGCGGTTTTAAGGCTCTATAGTTTTGATCCTGAAATATGTGAGTAGAAACATTCACATGATCCTCAATGAAGTATTTATACATGTATATTTGAGACCTTTTAGTGTCGAAAGCAGTGTTACACACAAGTGATAGGGTTATTTGTTCGATTCTCCCCCTTTTTTGTCCTTCTCTCTTTTTTCCTCTTTCCCTCCTGTCTCAACAAGTTCCAATATCAATCGGCATTTGGCACAAGGAAGGGAAAAGGAAAATGGAACCGGAAACAGATTTGTCGCCCTTTCTTCAGATTTTGGAACAAAGCCAACAAAGAGATAAAAATGAACAAATATTGACTGGACTCTTTGTGTTGCACTACAATGTGCAAGAAATCTAAAAGTTATAATCACTTTGTTAGTATCGACAAAGATTTAACTCCGGGAGATAATATAATCATTTGCATAGGAGATGATTGTTGCCTTTATGCATGAGCCCTACAATTGACTTTACAAATGTTAGCAATAATTAAGTGACAAACTTTTTCCAATAGTCCATTCATTCAACGCAGGTTCTCGCTTTCTAGAGGCTTTGTTTTCTCTTCTATAAAGCTTCCAATGGTTCCATGAGTAATATAAAGGCAAATCCAATTGACGGCTATCTGGATTATGAAATATGGTCGCATTTATTTGCGAGGGAAAAAAGAAATATATGGAGTTTAGCCCGTGCAATATCCATCAGATATGATCGCCAAACCCGATGGTGGTGGTGCCAGTGGTGGTGGTGGTGGTGGAAAACGAAGACGGAACAGCCAACAGACCAGGATCCAGATTGCCATACCGAGCTCAGCTGAATGGGGGGACTGGCTTGGTCGCTTGCTTGCTTGGCCAGTCAGTCGAACACACAAAAGTCGTGATAAATGGTACAACAATATGCACAATCTTTCTTCTTCGTCTTTTCCTCCTTCTTCCTATATGAAAATATGAGGACCAATGCATACATGCAAAGGCAGTCAGAGACCCCCAAGGACCCAGGATCCAGAGCTTAGCTTGCTTGGCCATATCAAAATGCGACAAAATCAAAACTCGAAGATATATTTGCTGGACGAAGACGACGGTTGCGAATGGCGACCTAAGGGAGGACATGTACAGAAAAAAAAGTCCACCAGCCGTTTCTCCTCCTCCTTCCACTTCTTTTCTTTTTTTCCCCTTTTTCCTTCCTCTTTTTCGTTTCATTTCATCCACATGCAAATTGGAATTGAGGCT
Source organism: Tigriopus japonicus (assembly GCA_010645155.1). NCBI lineage: Eukaryota > Metazoa > Arthropoda > Copepoda > Harpacticoida > Harpacticidae > Tigriopus > Tigriopus japonicus. The sequence goes on from CM021323.1 coordinate 1,239,959, forward strand.
ATAACACAATTGGCTATGGATCCAATAAAGGCAGTCAGCCAGGAGGGAATTCCGAATGGTCAAAGTGAAAGAGACATCCCAAGAATGACTGTCTAATATTCACAAGGGAGAGAAGGGTCTTCTGAAACCAAACCCTCGAGATATGTAGTAGGGGCTCCAAGCTTGAAACGACGAGCTACATGTACATTTATGTACGTACGTAGCACACAGCCCTAAACCATTACATATTCAATGGAAACAGATTTTATGGAAGAATTGGATTGGTCCTTCCACGCGTGGTAAGTGAAGAGCAACCAGCCCCGAAAAGAAACCATTGAAGACACCAGGGACCAACTCAATATCTAGTGGAACATCCAGCTTTAGAGATTGAGAGGCTGGAACAGAGGAGAACGGAGAGAGAGAGAGAGAACTCTTAGATTTATGCATATGTGGCCAATCTTGGAACCAAATGTGATGTGAATTTCTGAACGTCCCCTATTGATGGTCACTTTCCAAAATTGAGACATTTTCCATCCTCTGCAACGGATAAAACCCATTGTCTCCCCTCTTCGCTCATTCTCAGTCCCCAACAACAATATTCGACCATGGGACGATGCTCCAAATGCTCCCAATGTGTTCCGTCTCCTTCGTTGGGATAAAACAAGATTTGGGGATCAAATGAACCTGACTAAATCCCTTCAATATCCATCATTGCTGACCGGGTTTATGGCCAGTCTTGGATGGCATGGCCATTTTTTTGAGAAGTGATCCGCTTGACTAACACATCACACTAATGGACTTTTTCGGACGGACGGAAAGATGGATACAAGAGGGATTCGCTTAAATGAGAAGCAATCAGTATTGTGCCCAACAAGGAGTCAAATTGTGCTAGCCCCTACCATCCGAAAGGACGCGCCCTCTTACACATTATATAGTTGCAGAGCATACTGTTCGTTCTACGACCCACTCCCCCTCCTGAAACTAAAGGGACTGTCTGGGGTAGTTTGGCTTGGCCAACATCTTTTTTGTGTGTAATGATCTCATTTACTGGTTTTTTTTTCCCTGGTCTGGTTCTAGTGGTTTCAGGGCCATTCATTGCTGCCAACAACCTACTTACGGCATGTGTGGTCCTGATCAAACAAAGTTGTTGTCTATGCAGACACCTTACTTCCTCTTTCATCGAGGTTCATTAATTGGTAAAATTGGGATTTTTTCTTTTAAGCTGGATAGGAGGACGCCTTGACAGTGGGCTTTTCAAAGGATCCATGTCCCCGTGACTCAATAGCTCAATTTAGAATGAAACGCTGAAATTGGAATTAATGAAGGTAGACTCACCGGACTCCTACTACTACTATCATCACCACTATTCACCACTCAGGCACTCACTCCTAGTCAAATGATTGGAATAGTCGGACGCCACTTTGGTTTCTCTCTCTCTCTCTTCTTCTTCTACTTCTTGGCAAAGTAACCATTAATTGTCTAATGACTTCCAGGGAATGAAGTCTGAATAAAGCCATTGAGTCATTCGATGTCATTAAGAGACTGAAGGTGATTAGTTTGAAAACGAGAATGTTCGGTTTTGGTCCCATTCAGAACAGATTGAGATTCAATGAGTTTTGAAAGACGAATGATCGATAAGCTACGAGTTCAGTCAGCACAGCCACTCGGAACATATCACCTTTCAATGAAGCCTTCTTCGCCGATAAGCAAACAAATCCATCTTATTTCTTTAGGTTTGCCTTCAGCTCATCGTCGGGTGGTGTCATCCGTTTCATTGACTACTTGGCTACCCCGGTGAACGATGTACGTACCTTCAACCAGAGCAGCTCATCCACTCCAAACCGAGTGGAGCATGGGAGAGGATGTCGATGATCTTCTGTTCATCTCTCGATTTGAGAGCAAGAGGAAACAGGATGAAGAGGAATCAATCAATTGTACGCAGCCCTCCTCCTTGCATAACGTCTGCTTAACAGAAAGCTAGCTACTGTAGCTTACGACAACGAACGTCGAATAGCCTTCTCTCTACCCTCTCTCTCTCAAAAGAAAAAGTAAGGAACACGATAAGCTTTCAATTTTATCTGTTCAAAATATCGCTTTCATCAGTGTGAACTTCCGATCAAACCGTGACGAAGCCAGGCGCCTCGGCATCCAATGTTTGATCCTTATCAAGCCCACAGACCCAAAGCGAGTGAAATGCCCAAAAATTGAGGCATGTTTTCATAAAAAACGGCTGCTTGAGGGTGCGTTGATGAAGAAGCGATTGAGAATCCATATTATCGGGCCAAAGATTCAGGGGAAGTCAAAGTGAAGCCATTGATGGATGAAGATGTTAAACCTGATGATTTCAGACAAAAGGATCACTTCAAAAAATGACACCTCATCGTCTTGATCGTGGCCATCGGAGACTCGACTCCATTCAAGCAGTGCTGCACATTGCTAGGCTTTTTTTTATCCGTCGTCACACTTGACTACAACTGAACGAAATCTGGATTGTCATGATAAAGGATCCCAAAATTCTCGTAAACGTTTTTTTCTTTACAACTGTAAGTTTTATTTTCAACAACAATTGAACAATTCGTCATAGAAGGAATTCTAGAGAGGCAGTCATTTTATTTGATTAAGGTCATATGGTAATTACCGATCATTGGGATTTTTGGGGGCACTTTTTGGCAAGACCTAGTTTCATTTCTGATTGACTCTATCTGAGTATCAGTGAAATCCATCCCTAATGGTTGGATGTGTGCTTGTTTGGCAAGCGAATGTATCTCGTCATTCGATTTGAAGTGGAGATTCGTGCAAATTTCTCCACTTGTCGACTTACTGGAACATGAATAAATCACCAAATCGGAAGGAGGCCCTCACAACTCACAAACAAGCTCCGATTTAGTGCGTAAGCATGGTGCTCGTATTTCAATGGCTTTCGACAAGCACGATAAAACTATTTTTTTGTACTCCTCAGATCGGCAAATCTCCCGAGGAGGTAAAAGTGATTCCCATGTGGCAGCTTTTCTCCATGGGCGGAATAATCCTTTATTTCCAACTTGGTACGTGACTTCAATCGGTTCTCATAATTTTCAGATTCATATTTTTCATCATTACCGCCCAGTATTGCGGCACTTCTACGACCGACCAACCACTTCTAAGCTTTGAACAAAAATATGAGGAAAATAATCACTCCAAGGAAGCAATAAACATGGGTGTCCATGAAATCTCGGACATTACGGCCTCCGCTTCGAACGAATTTTGAGCGTTTATTGTTTTTAGCTACAAATGCACAACTAAGAGGCTCTTGGATTGGTATTAACACTAAACCAAGATGTGCTAGTTGTGACGAGAGGGCTCAATGGTTTGGGCGTGAGTAGCTCTGCAGATCTATATTCAGCTCCCAACGTTTCATGGATCCTGTCTGCAAAGGTAGGTACGTATCTTTGGACAAATTGATTCTTGACAATCAAAAGGAATCTCCCCCTTTTCCTCCTGTGAGGGCTCCAACCCTCCATTCTGTACCAAAAACACTGTCTAAAATACATGTCCATCATACACTTTCCCATACCACCATTCATGGGCCGAGTCCATCCCTTTCCAAAGAGGTTTCTCCATGGCCGAGCTAATTCATCCAAGTGACCGGTTCCAAGGTGTTTCACATTCATGTGCTCGGGTACAACCCTACTACCCAATGTACCCCACAGTGTGAAAAACCGACACAATACAGTGATTAATTGATGAACGGTGGAAATGGTGGTGTGTGTGAAGGTACTATAGACAACATGTTGAAGGAATCGCGGCTAACTTTTTCCATAGTCTGTCCACGACGGGCAAGAAACAGCCGAAGAAAGCGATAGACATATGAACAGACCGACGACGTTCGTTAATACATGAATATCCATTGTAGAAGACCATGTCAAGCTAAGCAAGCCACACCAAGTCTTTGCTTGGGTCCTCCGGTATGCTATGAAAAGAAACTCAATTGAGATGAATCATGTGAATGAGCCGGAGATGATCCAAAGGCAACGTGGGCGCCTCCTTGTTCTTGACGAACCCAGTCTCAAAAGTATCCTTTGATGATGCATTTCGTCGCTCTTATTGCTTCTTGGCCACAGGCGATCATCATTGAAGAGCAAGTGAATAGAGGAAGACACGATGCGTCCAATTCGATGAAGGGGTTCACATGTAGGTCAGAATTGGAACGTTTTCTCAAGATCAGTCTCATTCAACAAACATGGGAACAAAGTACAAGGCGCATTCCAGAACTCTTATATTGAGAGATTAACATGACGGAGAGCCATCTTGAGTATGAACATGAACATCGGATGGTACTGAAGCAAGTCGAGGACTCCAATTGGAAATGCTGAAATTGAGGGCACGGTCTGTTTTTGGCAAATGCTCACAAATCATTTGTCGTCTTTCTTTGGTCGGGGAGCATTTATCATCATTATTAGCTCCACGTGAAGTGTCTGTGGGTTTTTTTTCTGTAAAAAGCATATGAGAGCAAATGTTGAACGTAAACTGGCAGTTTGGCCGTGTGACTTCTTCATCAATGCCCGCCACATTCAAAAGCAAACACTCACACTCTCATCATACAGAGCGCACGAGTCAATACCTACAGTATATGTAGCAGAACAGTACAGTACATACACAATGAAAGAAGCAAAGTTGCTCTTCACGGAGTTAAGGTGAGAAAAATGCACAAAAAGCCTCAACTAGCAAAGCTTCATGGTAATTTTCGCTTCATTCAACGATGTAGCACTCGTTCGTCTTGCGGGAGTGCAAATTTGCACGTTTCTCGCCAATGTTCAGACATGGGCCGAGAAATTGAAAATTCAGGGCTTCTTCACATGCATCTCGGAGTAGCCATGGATTGAATCAAGAAGCACAGAAATCATGGAGTGGGAGGCTAGCAATGAGAGTTATGATTTCGAGCAGAAACGAACCATTTGCGTTCTTCTGCAAATGAGACCTGGCTTGCATTGAGAAGAACACGTATTTCAAATTTCAGCCCAATCGAATGCCGGAGTGAAAAGTTATGCCTTCTCAAACTTATGTACTGAAGAGAGCATAGAATGAATGACCCCTCCCTTTTGTGGTAAAACGAGTACCACAAAAGGGCTAGTTCATTCATTCTCGGTAGGATTTGCACTGAACTTTGAGCGAGAATTACTTTTGTCTCCGACGTTTGATTGAGCTGAAAATTGAAATACGTATTCTTGTAAACATATGCAAGATCTCACTTGCAAAAGAACGTAATTGAATTGTTCTTACTGGAAATCATGATTCTCATTGCTAGCCTCTCACCCCATGATTCCAGTGCTTCTTGATTGAATCAACAACATTCCTCAGTCAATGCGTGTTACAAGCGCCAATTGACTGAACTGAATACATTGATAGCAATTGATCGAGTTGATCTGGCCTGTGCTGATTGGCTTTAATGGCTTGGTGTATGATTTTTATTGACTGTAAATTATGGATTTGACCTTTTCAATGGAACCACTCAACGGATCTCTTGTCACCCGAACTCAACACGCTGTGGATTGTAGGGTGGCGATATTGATGGTGGAAAGCTCGATCCGTGCCTAAACGATCTCCTCTTCTATGAATGTCAAAGTCATATTTCACCAGCTTTGAGAATCGGATTAGAGCTTTCAAAAAAGCTCATATTATTATTACTGTTATCAGATACCGTTGGCTGGATGATTTTCAAGGGTCGAAGTTAGCCGAGATCATCGCCCCTTCAAGCTGCAAGGCTTCCAATATCTCAGATTAAGTCCCTCTTTATAGCCTTTCAAAAAAGATCTAGTGATCACAATCATTTAAATATGGCCCATCATTCACAAAAATCAGAATTCCAATGCAACGGACGCCAGAAGAAATGATGTGTTTTCGAAAATATTACTAAAATGGGAAACCATCCGTGGTCCTCCATACGGACCTATTAGAACGGGAAGACCTTGAAAATTATTCCGTCTTAGTAATTTGAAAGAGCTTCTTCGATCATGGAAGGTGAAGAAAGGGTTGAATTTGAATTTCCGAGTGTTGGCCAATAAATTGTCGGTGTCTTGGTGGGGTTTTCAAACATTGATTGAGCATGAAATGGTCACTTGAGGGCATTTTTCACATTCAGATGGGCTTCCATTCGCCTTTTGTCTCCATGGGTGAATAAGTGAGGAGCTATAATCAAGAAACCCATCACTTAATGGCCCCCTACAGCTAAATTAGAGCCTACAGTGATCAAGAATCGGAATCTCCCTACATGTAGTAGTACTACTGTACGTAAGGACGTTAAGTGCACGGGAATAGTTCCAAGCTCGCGTCTAGTCTATCATTACTATGAAACGTAAAACATGTATATCGAACGTTCATTTAACTTGTATGAAAGACCCAAGTAGATATGTTGTCCTACAGTAATGCTTTGCTCGAGTTTTCTGGACCCATCAGAACTTCACGAGTACATTAATCAGAGCATTGGACTTGTCAAGATCTAATGTGATTGTTCTCCGCGAAAAATGACCCCCTTGAGTACGAGATGTGAGAGCCCGAGCGCAAAGAGTGCAGGAAATGCTCTTAGCTCTAGAAAATAGACAACAAACTCAGAACAAATGGCGACTCGATTTTTGAGGGTTTGCACTTTGGAAACAAACTATGGGTTCGGTTGGTAGTGGCGATGGTGGACGACGACTTTGGTGTACTTTGAGTCCGGAATCCCCACCAAGCATTACTACGTTAGAAATTAATTTACCACGAATTGATTAATGGTGCCGAAGAACACACAGGAAATAAGTGACTTGGCTTCTATCAATAAACGTCTTCGGCTCAGATCCACAATCTGGCGTGCCAACAAAAATCTACCGCCTTGGTAATAACTACGGTAGAAGGTGAACGCAAACCAAGAGAGGAGAAATGCCATGCTATTGGAAGCTGAATGGTTCGTTCAACCATTAATCCCTATGGTGTCTGAGAAAAGTGCCTGCAAAAAAGCAGGGAGGATTTGTCATGAAAGTTAGGGTGTATAATTCTGTCCATCAAACAGACAGATGGAGGTACGAGGGACATCAATGTATCAGAAGTAAGAGTGTGTCATGTCTTCGTTCCAAAACAAGAGGGCATTAATAAGCTATTGACCACCTGACTCTGCTCAAATTCGAAGAACAGCGAGCCAACCCTGCCAACTAAAGGAGGTCAATCTAATGATCGGACATGTGGAAAATAAGTTTGAATGTCGCAGCAGGTCCTGCTCATGTAAGCGACACTTTTTTAGGAGATGGAAAGATGACTATCAACATTGAGTTTCCGGCACGCGGACTAACTGTCAAATGAAAATGCAAGTTCACAAAATACCTGAAATAGCACCCAAGTAACCCCGAGTGACAGTTGATAGGAAGTTGATTAAATTTTGATTGATAGAATCTGATTAGGGCAAAAACGCCAAGGTCGATTTTCTAATTAATGCCAAGCTTAAGGGCATATGTGCTGCAGGTACTTAGGTAACCCTTTTATCTTTCATACATGAACAACAAAGGCGATCTTAGTTGGCCTAATTAGGTAATGTAATTACAAAGACTTGCTTAATGTTGGTCGCAATAATGCCTTTTATCGTGTTTTTTGCTCTTTTCTCCAATGCGCGGTTCTCCCCCATCTCTCATAAAACTGTCAAAATGATCATGAGGAAAATTCTGCAGATTTCATCTTTCATCAAGGATCCCAACCTCTCCAGAGAGCCCGAAAGCTACTTCAATATTTATGGAACAGTTATGGGACAGCGAAGTCTTTCTGAACCTCTTTTATGAACCTACTTCCTATTCTTGGATCGGGTTTCGCAAAAAGGTAAAAAGCACAACAACACCATTGTAGTTCGTCCATAAAATGTAAATATTGGGTTATTCAAATCAAGTTAAGGAGACCATAGGTCCTGAAAGATTCAAGAATTTTGGCCAAATCAGTCGTACCTTTCAAATTGAACAATTTGAGTTAGATGAAGCCCAACCCTGCGACGGATTCTTTGAGAAAGCGATGAACATTACATCCCAGCCACCATTTGTTTTGATTAGTGAAACCACGAGGTTTTCTGACTTGGTTTCCTCGTGGGATGAAAATAAGAAGATATGACAAAGCGACCCCGGATTTCTTGTCTGATGTTGATAATAGGAACACATTGGCCTTTGAAACTCCGGCAATAAGGGATCCTACAGTAAAACTTCACTCTTCTCTGGGCTCATTTTAAGGTCTCCTCTGCTAAAAAATAAAAAAGCCCATGTCATACTAATACAGAAGTGAGCCATTAGTTAGTTAAAAGGGGAACGAACCTCTATAACCTAATCGATAATCCAAAGGATGTACGTAAATCCAACTCCAAACCTAATTAGAGAGCCTTGGGAGATCAAAGACCTCAACGTCTTGTCAACTATCGGACATTGGTCTCATCTGACCCCAAAACCTCGCCGGAGGCCAAACGGACCAACCAAATGGTTCGAATTGGGAAAATCAGATTCTTACCTCGAGGGAGTTCGCCTGGAACAGATAGTCAATTTCACGATACTTTGATTTCCCGGCACGGTTGCGTAAACTCTGGCCTCCTTGCTCACCCTGAATCTTCTAAGATGTCGGTGGTAGTCTTTGGTCAAAAGTTTCCCGTCTTTGGAAGAGCTCAGTCTAAATAGATTGCAACCATCTGGCCGAATGATTGGGAACATTGAATGGAATGGATTTCTATAACGGCTGGGCAGGGATGGTGAGCATCACCTCCGTACATTAGATAACTATTTAGAAGGTCAGCTTTAAAGTGAGGGAAATTTCGTGTCTAAGGGTATTCTTCATCATAGCATTTGCTTGATTCACCAAATTGGCACAAAGTATATCCATGTGAAGAATCGAGAGATCCCACTCCAAGATGCCAGCTTGCCTAGTTGGAAGTTTGCAAGTACCGTCAGTCCAAGATCGCTGGGGATTGGCTTGGAGCCTGAAGTATCATCATCAGATACAATATTGGTCTTCACGGAAGTCTGCCTCATCTTGGGACCAAAGCCGAGTGAACCCTTCTTTTCGAAGCCCTTTAGATCATCCTTTTGCCCTCAAGTGGAGTTTGGGATCTCCGCTCCTAGTTCTCTAAACTGATATGGATAGGAGGGATCTCGAGTTGAGGCAGATGGCTTTGTTTCGAGCACTTTATCAAGCCGATATTGAGTTCTGCTCTCGCTTGACCGAAAAGACCCATCGTCCATCCCGCCTCTGGCTCAACCATCTACAACATTGTATCCCCTATCCAAGGAATCAGAGAAGATTGCCTTCGCTTCGTCTGGTCAAATTGAGTGGATCACTTGAAGATGAGAGGGCATTTGGGGACCAAAGGGAAATCAAATCATCCTTGCACTACTTCGAAGGGGATCGGCCACCTCTCTGATCTTCAAAGGACTTTCGATTTGTTCTTGGCGAAAGATTCAGCCAAAGCGGATGCCCAATTTTTGCCACAAATTAATAGTTTTATGATGGTCCAAGGACCAATATTTAAAAAGAACGATTAAAAAATAAAAGATTTCAAATATTTCAAGGCAATAAATCCAAGAGATCTCTTTAGAAATATCTTACCTGCTATTGTTACGGATAGATGAAAAAATAAATTTATGCTAAATTTATGGTAAGCCTTCATCATCTTTTCAAGATGAAATAGAGGATAAAATGGTTCCCATCACAACACTCTGGCTTTTGAGTGTTTGGCGAAGCTCACCATATTACTTATTACTTTGAAACTTATTCAATTTGGACCATGCTAAAAATTGTGTAATAACTCACTTTTCAACAAATTCATACATACGTTAGCAGCTTTTTTCTGTAAAATGGTCTAGATTTTTTCACTTGGAGGTAGATGAAAGAAATCGGGAAAATGAGACGAATTTAACTTTGAAGAGCTAAATTTGTTCATGTTGAATCCTACAGGAACGGTAAGGATCAAGAGTTGGTCAAATCCGTCCTAATGTGGCCACAATAGAGAAACCATCCATTGCTGGATTTACGGACTAACTTAAACCAAGGATTTTGAGTATGTTTCTTTGCGATTTTATTTCTTGTGAACCTATCAAATGTGTTTGAAAAGTTTCCAACAGAGACAGGCAAAAAGTACCACAAAAACTGTTTGAAAATTGGCTAAAAGTGCAAAAAGATTTGAAATTGTCACTCTTTACAGGAATTTTTTCATGTCTTTGAATGTTAGGTTTTTAGTTCCATGTCTAAAATGATCACGTAATGCTGACAGCATCCTGGGAAATCGAATAGTGCCGATAAATGTGTTGTCCAAAGGTTTAATAGATTTGGGATTTCACATAAAAAGTGATGACAAAATGGAATAACAGTATTTTGTAGTATGTCAATGATAATGTGTTATAATAGTTTGTTGAATATTACGTAAATTGTCAATAACTCTTCACTCCTTATGATTGTTACCAAAAGTAGATCAAAATGAATACATTCAAAAACCAAAAGTTTCTTATAGGCTAGGGCAGGGGTTCTCAACCTTTTTCCGGGGGATACCCATTTTGGCAAGGGAAATATCCGATTTACCCCCCTATGCAATGACCAATAACAATAAAAATGTCAAAATACGTGAAGAAGAGAAAAACGTGCAATATTGGTCGAAAAACCCCAAGTTTTTTCCAATTTTTCCGGACACAAATTTACCCAACAGAAAGTCAAATTTACCCAATTTTGGGTAAATACCCATAGGTTGAGAACCCCTGGACTAGGGAGAAAAAGATATAAAAAAATCACAACTAAGCGACCAAAGCAACATCTCTAAAAGAAAGGGGTATAAGTAAAAAAGAAAAAATCAGGAACCAAAGATTTTGGGAATGTGGACGATTATTTATCATAAGAAACCGTAGTTTGAAAAACATCTTTCTTTAGTGTTTGTCTATCTGGTTTAGGTAGACTTAGCCAAGAAGCACGGGAAATTCTTGCATTCAAATTTCGAGGCAAAATTCTAAAGGTAGGGAGCAATTCTAAGCAAGTACAATCCTTGTAGGATTCAAAAACAGGCAAATAAAAATAAAATAATCTCATTACGCGAGCCCACCTACTTCAACAATCCATTTACTAAAAGTACTCCTGTTTTTTTCTGATATGTATTTAGCTTCCTTAGAACAATAAAAATTCGTTTTGTCTCCACACAAATCGGAATTTTCATAATGGTTAGAACAATGGATTTTTTTGGCAAAAAGCTGAAAAATTGCAAATTCCTGGAAATAAACAGGAAATGTATCAAAAATGCATTTCCACTGTTTGCTCACCTTTACCAGTGTGACCAATTGTTGAAGATCAAAAAGAGCTAAAAACCTTAGTTTTCTAGGCAAATTTTGGAGATAATAGAGCTAAATTTTGTTTTATGAAAAAGAGCTAAATTTTAAATGGCCAAACACACTAATATTATCATACTTTTGGACCTTACGTAATTGGCAGTGTCTTTCAAGGCAAGGCTTTTTAGAGCTTTTTTTAATTCCTTAAAAACAGCCACGAAAATAAGGTTATTCTGTGAAGTGATGTTGGCTTTTTGCATGTTTCAGAGAGAGCGTGGATAATGAAAGACCTTTATGCCTTGGTTAATGACAAAAGCCTTTTTTTTTACTTTCTGGGCCGACCAAAGAAAAATCTAAATTAACCCACTATATGTCCCGTAATTTAAAGCTCGCATGCAAAAATTTCAACTTGATCAAATTAACTTTTTATCAGTTTGAGTAGAATAGTTTGAAGCAAAGAGTAAAGTAAGTGGAGGTTTTAGTCGGTACTAGCACATTAATGAAGATTGTGAAAGACTAGCCAAAAGCTGCTATTCTTTTTTTGCTTTAGCATGAGGAGCCATAGTTTGGAGTCGATTCTCCTGAAAATCCTACGTATTTGAAAAAGAAAAAAAAACATTTTTGAACAAGTAACATTTTGTTGGGTAGAAAATCTGGCAACTTGGAAAATTGTGAAAAGGAGCTAAAATCCCTAAAATCCTCAGAAAAAGAGCTAAAAAATGGCAAAATATTTTAAAAGGAGCTAAAAGAGCCAAAAGAGCTAAATGCCTAAATTTGGAGCCAAATTTCCAATATATCAGTAAAAAGAGCTGAATTTGGCTCTAAAGAGCTAAAATTGGTCAGGTTGACCTTTACTCATCAAACAGCTCAGTGTCACCTTTCCCAAGGAGCATAATTCTACACTTGCTTGTTTTGTAAGCATCCATTCTTTTAACAAACTCAAGCATGCAACAAGCTCAAATTTTGAAGCGCCCAAGACCAAGCTCTGACCCATCCCTAGCCATTTTAGCTCCCAAATTTCCAGCTGAATCCATTTTGTTCATTTGGTCTTGGATGCATACCTTTGTCGAATGCTTCCAGATGGATCAGGTGAAAAGCAGAGTTCTTTCCTAATAACGCAATTTACTAATTAGGCCATTGATTTAAGTATTTAAACAAGCGCAAGTTTTCAGAAAAAGGGTCTGTTCATTCTTCTTTCTAGGCGCAAGTGAAACCTTAAAGCGCATAACTTGGGCTAAACCGCAAGAAATGAAGACACTACCTTGGTTCTCTTCTTCAACGTTGCCAGAAATCATTTTTTGTTCCAAAATAGTTGAGCCCTGGGAATCTTAGTTCTGGGCGAAATACTTAATTTTCACTGAAATAACAGATATTTTTGTTCGGCGTTCGAGAAATCCTTGTGATGCAAAATTGCTCCAGGTAGTGTTTTAGACAACCTTCATCGACATTTTCTAGCAACACTGCCGGCATGCGTTACCCTACTTCTGTTATCCCATTTCCAAAAAGGTGAAAGTGCATCCCCAACATTTCAAAATGAGCCGCGCTCCCCATTGTCCCCTTCTCCAGTTAGACTCGTCCCTCCGCCGTTTATCCACCTCAGACGACATGACCGGCGATACCACCGCCAATGATAGTATAACCGTCCTCGATCTCGATTCGATGCATGATGAAGGACGGGAGGTGGAGGTGGTGGATCTGACCTCCACCCCCGCTGGACCGAGAATCTCCCGAAAAACGGTATTCAGAGACGGTTCCGAGATTGAAACGTCCCTTAACACCCGAAGATCCATCTCGACAGGCCCTGTCAAAACCACCCGTGATGTGGGAACTATGACGGATAATGAGAACAGTTCCGGAGGAGGTTCGTCCTTTAAATGCGCCGTCTGTTTGGAATCATTCGAGAAATTGACCCGTGAATTGAACAAACACTTGTGGTCGCTGAATTGCGGGCATGTATTTTGTGAGCCTTGCTCCGGTTACGTATTGGATTTATGTCCCACGTGCCGAGTAACCACGCATTCCAAGCGAAGGCTTTTCTTGTAACGAGACATGTTCCGGCGGAACCCCTCGTTTTCCATGAGTACTATGATATTGATATCGAAACTGACCAAGCACGAACCCGTATATTGACCTTTTCCACCAATGGAAACTTGATTGTGTTGCCTTTCTTGCCGTTCGACTAGTCTGCCAGGGTCTTATTGGAACGGTGCCATCCTTTTAGACATCCCAATTATTGTTCCTGTCAAGCAACAAGATAAATATATTAATGTCTCATAGGACCCCGAAAAGTTTGGTAGCGTTTTTTGTCAGACTCGTTTCATTGGCAGATAATTTACGATATGTGGAACGGTCCCTTTGGTCATGGGACGGGAATTACAAGGCTCCAATGTATCTAGACATTGGGAACCTTCTTTTTCTGATGCCGTTAACGTTGAAAAGCTATCGGAGTGTATTACTATTTTGTTGAGTTTGCCAATGACGGCACAGAACCAGTTAGTTCCTGTCAAGCAGTTGGAACAATATACAATGGTTGTTGGGCGGCTTTCGAACCGCAAATTGAAGGTTTTTTGAACAAGTCCCAACTTTACTAAAATGATGGCTTGTTTGGTCTTGTTAATGCCAATATCGGATTATTTCACCTGTCAAGCTTGACTGACTGCTCTGGTAACAATTTGACACAGGCACCAATTTTCTTCCCTTTGAATTTTAGTACTTATCGGAGGACCCTTTCTCTCCGATCCTGCGCAATAACTTTTAGCGGTTTGACGGGTCACTCGTTCCTCACTTGGATTTCAAATCCACACAATTTCATGACTCTCCTCGTCATCATCTGCTTTTGGCGCCTTTTTAAGGTTTGACAAGTGGAGGCTCCCGGAGTTTTGCACATAAAAGCATTTCGTCAAAAGTTCCAATTTCGCCCGCTAATTACTCCCCTCAACCTGACAGCCATCTCAGAAAACTACAATCAACTTTTCCCAAATAGAGCGTGTTTGTGATTTTTCCAGGGTGCTGCCTGTTAGACTTTGTATCTTTGGTTGTGCGGCCAAACGGACAAAGGCGGCAGAGAGCGAGAAACACCCATGTGGGTGGCAGCAGCCTCGCCAAATGAGTCCCTGGCAAGTAATTGCCAAGAACTTCCAAAGACCTCAATCGTTCACAAGACCAACAAGGCCAAGAAGATTCAACCCAGTCAAAGACTCCCCTAAGAGTGATGGGATTCTGCTTCCCAAGCAACAACAACTACGACGACGACGACGAACAGTACTAGAGTCAGTTTGGGGCTTTCGGAACGAACGAGCAACTTTCCGTGGGATTAATCCAAAACTTTGCGGAAAAATGTTCGTTTGTCAAGTTTAAAGACAGGGCTACATTTTTCTTTGGGCAAGTTTGGCAATCAAACTGTGGGCAATGCATTGGATCCGAGCTATTTTGCTGTGGTGGGAACAAGCGAGAACATGGAGGAGAAGGAGAAAGAGAGAACGAAGGGTTCCATTGGAAGTCTGGAAGACGGAACCCGCTATTTGATGGGAGATGATGTGCCATGGAACTACCACCTCACTTTTCACACACGTAGCAAGTTTGAGAAATGGCCAGCGTATGGAGTGAGGAGAGGATGTGAACATTAAAGGTTGGGTAAAGCGAGTGACTTGATGAGAGAGTAAGCAACCAACCAACCAACCTGATGATGAGGTGACGAGTTCCAAATTGAGGGCGCTTGCACAATTGTGTGGCAAAGCAGAGTAAACAGGTGAGTGAAGTGTGACTTGCTAGCCAATGCTGGAGTTGGAAATTGTTCGAATTCTTTCAGAACGACCTTTTTTAGATTAAAATGCAGTCAACTTTGAAAAGAGGACACATTCCATTCCAGGAGATCCATGGTGATGGCAGAAGTAGTATGTCTTGTGGAAGTGAAGAAAATAGGTCTGTGCTGGATCCTCCAATGTGCTTGCTTGCTGCTGGTTGGATGGGTGGGTGGGAATAGTGAGGATAGTAGTACGAGGAACTGGAAATAAGCAATAAATTGAAGACGACCGAGAGACATTACAAGGGTTCATTAGTATTCGTTTTATGTGTTGGAATTGATACAAAGACTCCTGGGGCCGGATTCAGTTGGGCTGTGTGTGAGAGAGCAGAAAATTACCCCCATATTTCAGGGTATTTAATTCCAAAGACTAAGCGATCAAGGCTTTATAGCCTTTCATTTACAGAGTTAATGAACGAAGAGAAGTCAAAGTCGTTCTCGTCTTCGTCTTCGTTGTCGACGTTTCTCGCTCTATTTCTCTCTTTCACTTTTACTCATCGTTTCCAAGCGAGGTGAGAGACGAGGACACAGTAAAAAAAGGGGGAAACACGATGGAACACAGGCTCAACTTGAGAGAAAACTCTGAAAAATATCCAATGGGACTTGGATTTCTCAGCCAATCCGATCCCAACGATTTCCGTCGAATTCCCCAAACTCCTCCAAAAGATAAGAAGAAGAAGAACACGTCGCGAAGACTCAGGCACACTTTCTCTCTTGGATGCAGGAGGATATTGAATAGAAACACTCTTCAGAGTGAAGACTTAGACGCTAGGAATCTGTCCCTGGGACCAACTTGGAATAGGGGACCAATTAATTCCAGTCACGGCAACTGAAAGTTATGGACGATTAAGACCGAACCCATTTTCTTTCTTCTTCTTCTTTCTTCTTGCTCGTTGATTTCCTTTCTTCTTGCTCAACGGCTTCCAATTTGGAGGTCTCTGACACAATACAATACACGCATCTACACACTTACCCGAGAAGGATGGACCCTACGTTGTTGTTCCAAGGGCAAATCACCAACTTCGCTCCACACCCTGATTTGTTTTTCCCTCAGTTCTCAATCCCCCATTCTACTTCGAAACATCTCTCTTGCTCCCCATAAGGGTACAGCCCAATTCCCCGTCATTCGTACATAAGCAGAGCAATGAGGCATCTCGTGTAAATCGATTTTTCTCGTCTTAATGTTTTCTGGTCCACACCTACCACTTTGGTTGAAAGAGAAATCTTTCCCATCCACATCTTCCTTCTGGTTCCACCACTTGCCATCCATCGGAATCGTGGAACGAAACAAGAACGAACCCGAGGAAAAACTACGAGTTTTTCTCTCTTTCGAATCTTGGAAAATGTGTTCCATCACTCAGTGGTGACGTAGGTAAGGATTGGCACACTCTGGCTCTCGACAACGAGCGGCTTTTCCTCAAGAGAAAAAGGCCAACACTGTGCTTGATGTTCGGATAAAATGTTGGTTCACTTCCGGGGTCAATTAGAGTCGACGACTGTTTCCCTAGTTTTAGACCGGCATTGACAGAGGGATACCATTACGACCGCTATGAAAGTTTTAGCAGTCTCTATTAGTTTGAGCTTTTCTCCATTATCAGCGGGAAACAAACACGAATTTCCAGGAGATTTTTTTCTGCCTGCTTTCGGTCGCAGTCGAAGACCGATGATTCCAAGGGTGAAAAAAAATCATGCCCATTGTCTTTGAGCCAACAATTTTACTCCTTTATCTGAAACATATTCTTATGTGATGTATACCTGGCCAACTTGAAACTGAGAGTTTTAAGATAGAAACCGAGCACATGAGTGAGAGATCATGAGAAAGTCGAAAGTTGTTTTACATTTCGGACTGGATCTCTTTGGAAAGGCCGTCATTATTTTCCCCTGGCCCTTTTCCACTCACCTCCAATCTATTCTCGTTCCTACGAAGGATTTTAATGGGTCTGAAAGGTGTCTTAGGGCATTGGATGTGAGGGTGTGGGTGCCTGTGTGGGTAACCTATCTTCTTCGAAACTTTTCTCCCTACAGTCTCATTTCCCAGTATGGAGAACTGTATTCGAGTTCCTTGGAAGACCGACACGAGAGTTTACCAGTCAACTCTTTGAAACTTGAACGACTCCTTCTGCTTTCTATCTTCGAGAAACTAGAAGTGGCGAGGTGGTGGGTGCGGCTCCACTTTTCTACTTCGATCTGGGACCAGTGAACGGGGGGGGACATTCGGGCCACGAAGACGATATGAGGATGACGACTACGAAGAAGAAGGTACACTCACTGCCTTTGTGAACCGCTGGAGCTGGATTACTTTTTGGAAGTTTTCAGTGTTTAATTACCAAGTCGAACCCGGGACTTTTCCTCCATATCCACGACGTCCCCTTTCACTTGCTATTTGGCCATCAACTTCCAAAATTGGGAACGACGTAATGAGACCGAAGTGCTCCTTGGCAGCCGCTTTGGCCTTTGCCATAAAATTGTTCCCCCAAAGATGCTGAGAAGAAAGATACGACTTCTTCCTCTTCACATCATGTTAGCATCAAAAAGTGGCAAAATATTCCGACTAACTCACTTGTCGGGTGGAATTTGGAAAGTTCTTGTCTATTGAATGTTTATGGCCGGATTGCCAGAGAGCCCGTGAACCCAAACACAGCCATTTGGTTGAGACGACACCGAATTACCCCTGAACGGTGGTACCTAGTAATTAGGGTCAGTTTGAACCAACACATTCTGCAGAGCTGAGCCCGTTTTGAATTATATTCACTCTCATATGTTTTTGAATCCTCACCCTTCTTCTTCTTAGCCCTACTTAGTTTCCCCTTGGTCAAAGCAATTTTATGACAAAGATATTTCTTCCATGATGAACGGTTCTCTACCCCACGGACCTGAATATTATTCTCCTATTCCTCTGTACGATTTTGACAAATGCCCCGCTCGGTTTGGCTAAGTGCTGCCCTAGGAGAGAAATTTCTACGTAAATGGGTTCAAGCCACAAACCCACTGGCACCTATAACCATCATACATACACCAGTCCCAAAAGGCTTGGATTTTTTGGTGTGTTGCTACTCAGCCAGCATCTGTTCATGAGTTATGAAGGAGATTTTCGGCAAAAAATGCTCCTACTTCAGGTTGGCTCCTTTCACCCGGGGACTGTCGATCATTCCCTTATTGTTCCCTCGGAGCAAGATCATCTTTTTATGCCTTATCTCACCACTGCCATGCGCACTACCCTAAGATTGAGGGGCTGTTTTACATAATGCGAGGAAGGAACCCTTCGACACCTGACCAGAAGCTAAAGGTGGATTTTGAAGAAGCTTTGTAAAGCGAGAGATCTCCTCTGTTATGAAAATAAGATTCCCCTATATCCACGGTAAGGTGGTGAATGGGAGGCACCCGAGCCAGCTATTCATCCCAATGCCGGTCATCATGGAGCTCCCTGCGATGAGAGGATAAGGAAATGCCCGCGGCCAATATTACTAGTAATGATAGCATATCGGGTAGGCTCTTTGACTGCGAGTCCGTGACTTGACTCGCTGGAGATGGGAGAGCCACAACTTTCGGGAGCTTCAATGGCATTGACGATGCGGTCCTCGTCGTTGTCGTCGTGGTTGCCTCTCCATTCCTTCAAATTTTTACGACTGCCGGAATCCATATTTTAATAACTACTCCCAAGTAGAGGAGAAGAGATCCATTCGGAATGTTCGGAAGAATTAGCATCCGTTATGGGTATCTTCTTTGCCTGGAGCGAAGCGCTCCCAGATCTGAATAGGCACGGATTGTCAGTGGTCTACGTATTAGTTGAGGACGGTAGCTGCCATTTCTCTTGGACTGTCCAAAGGAGGAAAGAATAATAAGGTCTGAGGCTTGTCTCGCCCAGGGTTGGAAAGACTCCCGGAGAAACACCCCAAACTATTCGCTTTGACAGGCAAGTGCGGAGACTGAAGAGTGGTTAGGGACTCGCACAACTTTGCCAAGACCACGAGGATGTCGAAGTTTTGCCCTGAGCTAAAAAGCATAATTCAGCATTTTTTTTATCATACCTCTGTTCTGAAAAAGCCGGTACAATTGAGCGTTTATGAATAGAAGGTAGTTGGTGATTATGATGGCTCGAAGGAGCCATTTCGTTTACTATGTACGTACACTTCAATCCATGCCGAGGTTGTGGAGAGTGATCAGGAACGGCTATACCAACGAAAAACGAATCATTCAGTATCCATAAGTACAACCTAAGGGCAAAACAATGAAGACACAGCCTCAGTACATACTATATGTATAGTATTCTAGCAATATGCACACTCGTTGATCGGTCCATTTTATGCCCGGCTACCTCCTTTCAAATCACGTGTTTGTGCTCGTCTACGTTCAACACAACAAGAGTATTCCGTGATCTCACTCAGTGTACTCTGTGTTGTTAAGCCCTCGTGCTCGAAATGTACAACACAATAGACTGAGACCCATAGTTTTTGAAGAGCTGTCACAGCCTCTTGAGTACGGCTAGTGTGGATATGTTTGAGCTTTGATTGCCCCTGCCGACAGATCTCAGACCTCAATTGAATTTGGGGATTTCGATTTTTCAGCCCCGGGTTTGACCATCTCCTTCTAACAATGGATTTCCCAATGCCATACAAAGACTAATATGCATGGGGAAAGGGCAACAAGAACCATCACCGCAAGAGAGGAGGGGAGGAAAAGGATAAGCAACGAACGACCGAAGGGGGATTTGATCCTGTGCCACCCTCATACCCTTTCACTGTCATTATTTACTTTTCCAGCCCCATTGAATTGAACGCTCGGCGAAGGGAATACACTCTTGATCTGCGTTACAAATAGGATTTTAGAACGCGATTCAAACCAGGACCGGTGCGTACATGATTGAGCCACTTACTTGGGACCATGGACCACAACGTGGAACAGTTCCATAGAAGGTCCCACCCTGGCCATTGGCAATTTACCGGCTTAGATTCATTCATCTTGTGTAGCTGAGCATTTTAATCCTGTCCCCACGTGGTTGACTGACCACTTTTGGTCACCATCATTGAATGTCGTTTCAATCAATGTGGCGGAACATGCCTCTTGGATCAATGTCACGTCCAGACTGAACCCTCATTTTCTTCGGCAAATCTACTTGTCTGAATCCAGTCACGTCAACGTCATTTGCATTTAAGTACTAGATCAATGTCTAAGGATATGTTTTCTGACCACTGGACATTTTGACTCGAAGTTAGCCAATAACATGGCCACACTCTCTGTTCTGCATACCCAGAACCCGGTATTATATATTCCGAGGGACTTGATATGTGATGGTAGGATCCCCCTTTTTGGTTCCTCCTCCATCTCTAAGTTTAAATATCACCCAAAACCTGGCTTCCATGTTGGTATGAAACCTTTTTTATGGTCAAATGGCAATATTTTCCTCTGGCTTCGCCAAGCAATACCTCCATCCACTGACTGACCCATGCTTTCTGTCTATTGAATATACAATAGCCTGTAGGATATTACATTCCCGAAGTGACAGTGGCTATTGCTTGATGTGCATCGTATGTTTTGGGTGGATGCCCCTGGCCACTTGCCATTCCAGCCCAAAGAAACTCGGAAACATATCACATGCTGTGGTATTACGAATGTAGGGACCAGAGCATTCAGTGTGTTTAAAGATAAAAGCGGTGAATTGATGTCGTTAAAAAATCCGGTGGTCCATTATGTAGCAACATCCAGTTTGCAAGAACAAAAAGTTAAGGAAAATCACGTGTATTCTGTTAACTTTAGTAGAATTAAACGTAAACTAATAGATAATAACGTAATGGAATAATGCTAGACAATCAACTAGAGAAAAAAGGGATTATTATGTACTATTAATTGATAAGCCCACAAAATGTCAAATTAGATAAATGTATGTTAACAAATAATGGCAAAAATAATTAAAAATCTGTCGAAAAAACTCAAAAGATGTTTTCAGCAACGCGATTAGTGTAACGACGATAAACTCGGCAAATCTAGATCATTAGGTGGTGTTTTTAAACTTTCAAAAAAGTTAACCGGTTAAAAAATCAGTTAATGAATTGAGCCTAGTCCTCCTTGGAAATGTGGACCAATATGTGACACTCAAACAGGTCAAGAAAAGGAAGACAGAAAAAATAAGAGGGGGAGTTTGTAACGAAAATCAACGATGCCCGTTATGAACCCCACAGTGAGTCATTTATTGGAAATTTCTCTCATCGGACTTCTTCACGGCTGGAAGTCCCTCTTAACAAAAAAAGGAAGATCGTAGCACAAGTCCGAAACAAGAGTTGAAGAGCATTACATACAGAACAGGGGAGTGATTCTGGTCGTTCCATTTTGGACAACAAAGATATTGAATTGAGATAAAGCTCCAATCTAGCAGAAAAATCGTGGTGGTCAGGGACATGGATGGCGTCGGTTAGTTTGAGGGGAACACTAGACACGGTCAGTTCAAGAAAAGCACGTTTTTCACAGGTCTGAATGAAACACGACATTTTTATCTGACATCAAAATTGCCCTTTTCAATTTCCAACGCTGTTATTTTCGTTCGGGTTTCGTGTTCGATGTCATTCAAACCGAGGAGTAGGGATCACTTGCATTATGAGAGGCGGGAGATGGGAAGATTGTGAATATCAAAACTTGGCCCAGATTAAGCTCAAGTTAACACACACATACACATAAGGATACTCGAAATGTTCGTGTCCAACCTTTTGCAACATTGTTCTACACATTAGCACAGTTTAACGGACTTCACTTCCTTCTCGAGTCCCGACAAATGTTGGGTGGAGGACATGGGGAGAACTAACCCATTCTCAGCTTCGTCTCAATCCAAACATTACCATTTCAATATTGATAGTTGCCAAGGCTCAGTGAGGTGCTTCTCAATCTATTTTTCTATCGGCCACTTGAAATCTGAATTTTTGAAACCCTTAGCTACTCCTTTATTTAAACCATGGCTGACAAATACATTAAAGCATTTGCCTTCTTGTTTGATAATTATCCCCCAAAGGAGATTTACTTAAGTGTTCAGATTCACCACTTTCATTCATAGTCCACTCAACTCCACTCGTTCTTTGTGATCGCTTATCACACACACCATATCGAAACCCCTGCAAAATGAGCACAAGGTATGTTCACATAATACTTCCAAGTTTGGGCAACGTAGGGGCTGGATGTGCTTGATTGGTGCTAAACTAACAGATTGGTCGGTCATTCATTCATTGTCCTTGCAATCGAACTCGAGTGGCTTGTCTTGTGGCCAATTGACTGAGCCACAGATGCTTTTATCGATGTTGTCAACGATTCAACATGTTGATGTCTGTCTGCCGTTTGAGAAGGACCGAGGCGAGCTCCATCAAGCTCCATCGAGCGGATGTTTAATTTCAAATCAAACATTCCATTACAGATTTTATGAGCCCAAGACAGACTTATGTTATCCTCCGCCTCCTCCGTCTCCCCATTTTCCTCCCCTCTCTTTATGTGATTCACATCCTACGTGAGAGAGTGAAGGCAAAAGTTGAGTGAGGCTGGGGATGGACAAGGCTGGGATTCGAGTATCCTCTCCGTCTCTCTTTCTCTTTCTCGCTCATTCCCTTTTCCTCTCCCCCAAAAAAGCTTGCGATCGAGACATGTTGAAATGACCAAAGTTGATGTTTAGGCGTCTGATCTGAACACTCAAATCGAGAGCTGGAGTGTGTGATTGGATGAACGTCTCGATTCTGTTAGAAACTGACATGGTTGAAGATAGTCATGAAGACACGCATGACCATGAATTATGTCAAGCTTACATTAGAGGAGTCAAGTTGATATTTATTTCTTCGATATGGATTTTGTCAGTGTAGATATCCACCCAGTAATTGCCAACATCTTTGATGAGGCCATTCCATTAGGATCAATAGGTCGTTTGGGCGTTGTAGTCGTCCGGTCATAGAAGACGACACATTGGCGGCAGTCCGTCTCCGCCTTCAATCTCATCTCCTTAAGGCGAGGAGAGGAGTCCCTTCGAGGCACTGACCCAAGGGTGCTTGCTTGCTACTAGTTTGGTTTCTAACTAGTACGTACAGTGTACGTACACGTACCCATAATAGAAGTGCTCGACTGGCTGCTTAAAGAACCTATACGCTATGGTGGGTGGTGGAGATGGAATTCTCTGGGGAAATGTGTTCCAAGTCGTATATTGTTGTTTAGTGCTTGTCGTCGTGTCGCTACTCTCTCTCGGATATTTGATGCCTATTTCCTTGGTGTTCCCTGGCCTTTTCCTCCTTCTCTTTTTTCTCCTCCTTCGATGGAAAAGTTTGTTGGTTGTATGCTTGTCGTAGGATAACGGGGGTGTTCTTTCTCTTTCTTCTCCTCTAAAACAAGAATCCCACTCAATTCTGTCGAAGCTCGATGAAGTCATTTTGGAGATGTTCCATTTGGAACAAAACGCGGTCGGTCATTTGTTGTGGGTGGCTGTGTAGCTGAGTAGTTGGTTGGTCAATTGGGTTGGTGGGGTTGGTTGGTAGAGATGGTTGTTGCGAAAAAGCCAATTGTACCAAGTGAGAGTGGGACATGTTTTATTTTCGTGCAGATAGGACTTCCCATATCCCGTATTGTGGCAACATTCTCCTCATCTGTGTTCTTGTTCTGTTTGCCTTTGGCGGGGCTCGTTCTAGGTTACTGTCAAAGGGGTTCGAAGGATTTGGAACAAATATAAAGACAATTTTGAACCACTTGACATAGCTTGGATTCTTCTTTGGGTCCTCCCTTCAGTCCCTTTCAGATATGGCAAATAGAGAGGATCTAAGCCACAAACATTAGACCCAAAGTTGCCGCACCCGCGGAACTAAATCCAAGTGTGGGACTCAGATAACCCATAAAATGTTTGTTGTTCCATTGTACGTATACAGAATAGTGTTCGTACGTCGAAAAGGAACAATCATCATCATCATCTTTTTTTTCATATGTGGTTATACCGTGGTGGCCTCTTTTTATCCCTTTTCTCGGTTGTACCGAGCTCAAATGAAAAGTCATCAAGGCAGAGGAAAGATCAAGAGATCATGAGCTTATCTCCAAGGAGGAAGAAGTACTTGGGAACATTCGATCGTTAGCGTGGTTTCATTTCCAAAAAAAAAATGATGATTCCCGTTGTTTTGGTCCAATTTCCAGGAAAACCAAGTACCAATATGGTCAGTCTTTTACTTCTTAGCTTTGTACGAAGGATGTACGTACGTAAATGGGGGATGGAATAAAAGGAAAAGAGAGGAAGAAAGAAAGGATGAGCCAAGGAAGGAGCAGTGCCGTGGTCTTTGCAATTTGTTCCTACTCCCCCAAAGTGTGCCGCAAGGCGATTCTTGGATGCTTTGGCAACTACTACTTTCATGTGGCCCTGACTATACCGTACGTATACCGAGTATGTCCCAACCCAGGCTCCTTTAATGACTCTCAATAGTCATGGGAACCATTTCTCAACTGGAAAGCATTGTTCCATGAGGACAGGAACCAGCTTCCAAGGGGCAATAACATCACCATCATCATGTTTACTATGTGAGCTTTGGTTGGCTGTAGAGGAAGAGCCCATGGACCTCAATGCGTTCACTCTGTGCACATTTTATTCCTTAGAATATGACGCACTAGCTTTGGCAAACTGAATCAGTCTGAATTGGATTTCGGACTGAACCAAGCTGATCACTTAGAGTGAAATCTTCATCTTGCTGAGTGAAGTTAGTGTGCCCATGCCTTGCCGGTACTGATTTCATCAGGGAATTGAAATCATCACTCCAAAATGGAGAGGACAAATCGAATCTGTATTCAAATCAACATAAATGGCCCGCCAGTGGTTCTCTCTCGCACTGTGTGTCCCTCAAGGAGATCCAAATACGTACACTTTCAGTCAGTCAGTCAGTCAGTCAGTCGCTCTTCCCAAAGATAAGTTGCCACCGTTCTGTACTCAACATACATAGATGAAGGAGGAAGCACTGAACGGAACAACAGAACGCTATCCTGCTGTAGCCTATGACTTAAAACGACTTGAAGAGAATGATAGATGAACGAGAAAAACGGCGACAGAGTTGGAAAAAGGCTTTGAAAGAAATTAGACGTTGAGCCCGCCAGAAAAATGGAGGCTACTGGGAACAGGACGAGCTTCTTAAGACTTTTACACGTGATAAGGCGAGAAAGGAGACAAGTCCGATGATCCAACGTCACTTTAAAAGAAAAATTGTTTCGAATTCATTTGAATATTCGCGCGCTCGCTCGTCAAGGAGACAAAGGAGGGACAGCAAGAGACAGAAGCAGTCCCAGATTACGGAGCTTGGGACTGAAACCGTCCCACCTCTTGCCTGTCCAAAGGGTGGTGGTGGTGGTGGTGGTGATGATGATGGTGGAGGTGGCTCTCGCTTAGTTTGCCGATAGCCAAAAACGACCAAGAATTCCGGAAAGCTGGATTTCGTGATAAATGATCGAGATAACTCTTTCATTTTCAGTATCACGTTTTTTTCTCTCTCTCATCTCCTTTCACGGAATTTGAAAGACAGACGGTTTAACTTTTTAACATTAACAAATGTGTCCTCATGCTTAAATATTGGAAACATTGTTTCATAACACATAATCACGGGGGAAAATACATTTTAGGTCATATTCGTTGGCATAACAGATAATGGGAAACCCCACTTTCCTTTTTTTCAAAGGGAAATGGACTGGGATGCAACCGGTTGATGCTTATGGTCATTTACTTTTTGCTTCAAAAAGGAAGTGAATAGATCAATGGAGAACAAACATAAGTATTAGATAGCTTAGGATCGGGAAACTCCAAATATCATCCAATCAGATCAAATCAAACCCAAATTGGTTCGTGGAAATAGTAGAGAATCCCATTGTTACATGCCAGAACATTTCAAATAGTTCTGTACGTAAGGGATTTGGTAGAGAGTACAACACCTTAAAAAATCGGTTCCAATCCTTGTCAAGCAAGCCTATCACTTACCAAACAAAGCTTTCGTCTAAGTGGGGCTCTAGAATTATGGGCCATGGACTATTTTAGTTCATGGTTGGTGGCTTTCCTGCTCTTGATGATGATGATCATGAGGGCCGAGAATACCAAACAGGCCGCCAAAGTTCAAATAAAGTTGGCTCAAGTGAGGGCGGGGTTGATTTCCGAAGTGAGATACTCGGATAGACAAATATATTCGCAGACCTCTGAACGTCCACGGACTAGGATCATATGGAGAAGGAAACGGTGAATGGTACAGACAATTCAACCAATTGCCACAGACACTTACATGTCGATAAAGCGATTTACATTAAGTCTATAACGCATAAATGTAAGGAACGGACCACGAAAAAAGCACATATGTTCCTAGTCCTTCGCAAAAGAAGTCCTACATCTTCGACGTGGCCAAACCGGAGCTGATAAAAGTTCCTTGAGGGTGACATTTCCACTCTACTCTTTGCCCCAAGAACACCAGAAATCAATTAGACTGATGAGCCCCATAAAGAAGGCCGGGCCAGGTGAGATATGGACCCCTAATCAGGGGACGTGTTTTTACAGAAGTCATCAGAACTCACTTCCAACCGATGCGCCATCACCATTTGAACCGCCCTAGATTAAAAGGTTTTTTCTCGTTAAAGAAATGGAAGAGGCAGGTATGTATGATGACTGCTCAAGTGACGCGACAACGTATTATAGACGAATGTCACAGACAACGAGACTCAAGCGAACTGACTTGGCCCCAGAACACACGCTTGAACTAAGGGGTTGAAGAGTAATGTGTCGATATTTCACGGTGATTTGTTTTTACAAACAGTTTGGAAAAAGCTTTTACCCGCCCTGAAAAGAGGTGGTGAGGAGGAGGAGGTGAGCTGGCCAAGGAGAACGACAGACTAAAAAAATATGCTTTAATCTCCACGTGGGTCTTGTTGTTGAGGGGTTATCTGAAAATACCAGAACAATTTCACTCCCCGATACTTGTACTTACTTAGCCCATGACTCCATTCAATAAAGTAGTCAAGTTCGCCCATTCTACCGAACATCTGACTTACCCAACCGGATTAAAACGTAAGCAATGCTCAACGAGAAAAGAGACGGACGCGTTTGAAGCCGACTCCTAACCTTTCAGAACATTATTGACTCATGTCACGCTCGCTTGGCTGAGGAAATATGTAAAAATCACACGAATGTTTGTGCATGATTATGACTTCTCCCTTAAGGAGGCCATACATTTCCAAAATGACCCATGAGCTTGTTACTTACAGACTCTCCCACACCAACCATTCTCAGGATGGAAATAGCGTGGCGTGTGCCCACTTTGCAACCATGCCAATGTTAAAGGGGACTCAGGAGGAGGAGAAGGAGGAGCAGGCAGCATATTTCCTCCTTTTTTCATATCGTTAATTTCAAAATCGCTCATTTGGTTCATTCCACTCCAAATGGAAGCCAGAAGGGTTGGTTGGGACGGTGGGCTCTGAGAAATTGGGAGTCACGTTGGTTTGGTGAGCTGTCCGTACACAGTAGACGTAGTAGGGCTTGGGACGACACATTCAAAACATTTACCACCGCCCCCTGCCTCGTGATCTTCTACTTTCTCGACGACACAAGAACCCGTTTATGCGGGTGTGTGCTCCAAACAAAAAGAGCTTTTTGGCCTCTCAGATAATGAACAGGGTAAGGTTTGTACAAACTACATAAAGAGTGGAAAGAAGTACTTGGCACAGGTCTTGGCCAATCGAAGGTTTTTGCCACAATCGTCCATGAACCAAATCACAATGGACTATGTTTGTGAATTATTAGGAAGTATACTCATAATCAGGGTTCGAATATCATGTTGCGGCGTATTGATTATTTTTTTGGGCCTTAAACTGTATTTGTTTTAGCAAATTATTTGCCCCTCAGTTTGATCAATCCTTCCCTAAGTTATTACAGTCGCTCTAACGAAACACAGTTTGTGCTTGTTATCAGCGAAAGTCGTTCACTTCAGAAATTTTATTCAGTTCGAGAAACCGATTTCGAAGTCTTGTCACGTAGGCCGTATAGTATTCCGGAAAAAAACTATTCCAATGTCGACGCTGCCTCCGACGAGGTTTCATCAACGCTTTCAGTACTCGAGAACAGCCTCATCTAGTCCGAAAAAATGGTTATGTTCAACTGTTATCGGGACTTTGAGAGTTGGGGGAGGGAAGCTATCGGTCGATGGAGACATTTAGAACAATACGTACTCCATATACAGTATACTGTAGTACCTACATAGTTTTGTTGGTTTGTCCTGGCAGGAGATCACATGAGTCACTCGTCTACGTACGTAGTAGATGGAGGGAGCGTGGGTGAAGAGGGATTCGGGAGAAGTTGGTAATTAACAGAATCCAGAATGAGACACCGACACCATGCCATAGATTCCACTCACATTCGTCTTTGGGTGAATGGATGGCGACAATGGATATTTGATATTCCTTGGCCTCTAATGGACTTTCATACCTATGATCTGGATATTGCGAATGCTCGTTTGAATAGCACCACCTGAGAGAACGAAGGAGAAGCGTTTTACGTGGGTTGTTGGGTATTCCACCAAGATCAGCTTTTCTGTAGATTCTCTCTCTCTTTTGTTTACAGCCCTCTCGGTGCCGTGTAATTATGATCTTTTTTGGGGTGAATTATGACATACCGGTTATGAATGGGCTCTGTATTTAGCATAATCTCATCCATTCAGCTACAAGGGCACTCGAAGAATTGCCAGAAGGTTGTTAAAGCTCCTCTCTGTGAGTCCTAGGTCGACGTTCCTCCCAGATTTCAAGAGTCATTCTTACATCCATATGGAAAGAGGATGATACTTTGATGGCTTTTGGGTTGGGCCATCATCTCTACTGGTTGGACTCGCTGGTTTCTCCATCTATCGTAAAGCTCTCAAAGCCAGTCCAGTCAAACTCCAGCGAAATAATGTAGGTGGTCGATTGTGCCCATTTGGGTGAAAACGCATTGGAGAACATTTATGTTATTCTATTCGAGTCAGATTCGTTGGTGAAGGAGTTAAGCTTGAGGCCTACTCATCTGCGCTCATCTACATCCCAGGATGGCAAAGTAAGAGGGCAATAAACCAAATAACTTGTCAGGATTTCTCCCAGATCTCGTTATGGGAGGCAGGAATCAAAACGACTGGCGCTGATTTAAAGCCAAACCTGCAAATGTGCATCATGAGTTGAAACTCTTGGTCTCTCTCCTTCTCTTTTTCCCCTCAACTTCCTGAACTCCACTTCATCATTGAGTTGTGCCAAAAATGAACAAACTGTCATTTACAGCTTTTGAATTGATGAGCAGCGACAGTTTCGGCAGCCAGCAGCCAACCAACCTTTTCGTATCCTTCCTCCATCCATGGATACATTCAAGTGTACGACGATTGGATGGAGTTGATGTGGGTCTTTCTTCCTCGTTCTCTTCCTCCCACACTCGCTCATTCTTCCACACAACCAGCACATACTTTGCAGAAAGCTATCACGACTTTATATAAAGCAGGGTGTCAAAATCACTTTTGCCAAATCTGGTCACACTCAGGGTAATCTGATTAAATAGAAAGCGACGGCTTATATGGGAGATCGGACTTTGATTTTAATCAATTCATTGGACATGAGTCGCCTTCACTCATTTGAACAAGATTAATGGAACCGTCGGACGGTATCGAATACGTGCTCTGTGCCCAACTTTGCCGATGATTTTGTCGTGGGGGAGTCAAAACTGAATGAGTGAGTGGTAAAATCTCTTTTGGCAGAGTCGAATTTTAACGATAAGAGCAGAGTGCAAGAGAGAAAGAAAGAAAGAGACTCTTTTGTTTCAGGGAAGATGAAGGAGACTTTGATGGCACTGTAACCATTCGCTTCAGCCTCCAAACCTAAACTCTTGCCAGCTCAAAATTTGAATATTGCTTCAAAGCATCATACCATACATAATAGCTAGCCATCCATGCAAAAACTATTGAACCTTCATTTTCCTATCAACATGAGGAATGGAATGACCAACATAAGTTAGTTATTGTTGAACTTAGCTGAGCTGATCTGAAGCAAAACATGCGTGTAGTTTCCGAAACGTTTAAGAAAAGGTGGTCCGCAAATGCAAGCAATTATTTTTTGTCACAACGCGTCAGACTCTTTCGATGAGATTTTCTCGTTCAAGTCCATTTAAAGTTTGCCCTTTTCAGACATACTTTTCCGACCCAAGTTTACTCTTCGAAGAGGACAAGGGCAAAAAATCCCGCTTTGGGTGGGTGGGCGTGCAGCGTGTTTTTTTCATGCCTCAGCTTCGCATCATCAGCGTTTCAGGTTCGGTCCTGTCAATCACCTTTTTTCCTCAAAGCCA
Organism: Tigriopus japonicus; assembly: GCA_010645155.1. Lineage (NCBI taxonomy): Eukaryota > Metazoa > Arthropoda > Copepoda > Harpacticoida > Harpacticidae > Tigriopus > Tigriopus japonicus. Next base: position 1,270,320 of record CM021323.1, read on the forward strand.
CGCTTAAAGAACAGCTTTGGGAACACCCGCGTCATGCATATTGAGTTAGCCAGCTCAAATGCTCGGTTGTTGTCGCTGCTACCTATCGCTTGATCATCGGTTCGAATCCCTTCAGGGAACTATTTGGCTTTTTTTTCTTTCTCTGAAGTGGAAACACTTCAGGTATTGAGCTACTAAAAAAGGCTAAGAAACTTCAAAAGAAAAGTGAAGAAGAACAAATTCATGCCTGATGGAAAACTTGTAATTTTCTCATTTGTGGGGAAAAAGTGTTGGAACTGATCATGTTACCAAAGATTTTAAGTGGAGGAGTAAATGAGCTCCACCTTTTTTCAGGGAGTGGATATCTAATTTGGAAGAACGTCTTTTTGAGAAAAAGGCGATACAGCTTGTCAATACGAGTTCAGAAGTTTTTGTTTGCCAGCTTCCTTTGAAGTTTGTGTGCAGATCAAAGTGTAAGTAAAAAAGGTGACGAGGAAATTTAACTGTCCATCATTCGTACTTGGCCCTAGGGTGATTGCTGACAGGATTCTGTTTTAATAATTTTGTACCACACATAATTACAAAGTCCATAAGGAAAGTGAACGATTGCCAGATTTCAGGATGATGCTCGAACTACATTTCTTTATGTCTGAGATTGGTCCACGTGGAAGGTGAGGTAAGTGGGTGAGTGATTTGGCCGATTGGAAATGGAAAAAGGGAAAAAGGAAAAGGAGTCGAGTTCTCAAAGACGGCAACAAGTGGCACATTTGGCTCCCATTCCTTGGCCTACAAGTCCCTTCTTCCTTCTCCTCTTTTTTTTCTCCCATCGAACCACTTCACGAGAACTTTTTTCCAATGTCATCAATTTTGAAAGAGGGCTGGCAAAACACCCGTTTATTGCCCAACTTTTCTATTTCAATAGGTTTTCCGTGGAGCCATGGAAAAGTGTTTTTGATCTCGATGGCTTTTTGGAACGAGGGAACTTATTCAGGCGTAGTTAATGGACTGAAAAACCTTTTATAGCCCAAGTTTGGTAGCCCTAGAGATGGATGACGAAGTGCACATTGGTTGGGAATTTTCGATGGTTTATGAACTGTATCAATACTCGCGATGCTACTCATACAACATTGGTTTGGTATAGCTACAGCAAATCTTCACTGGACGACAACTAAGCAACAATCTGAAAGAAGAGACAAACGTTTTCATTTTCCTTGATTGTAATGGATTGCAACCTTAGGCAATGTATCATATTTAAGGCCGGGAGGCCTCCCAAATGAGGCTCAATTTAAACTAAACCCCAATTGAAAATCCTTTCTTCAATTCCAACCATTCTCCTCTACTGAAGTTCATTGGCCTTTTTGTCCCAAATTTACCAAGAGCGAGGCAGTCCCCGGATTTGAATTGACGGAGCCATAAGGAATTATTAACTTCCCCCCACAACTTTACTTCGGAATGGAATGGAATGGTGGAAGAGGCCGAATAAGACCTGTGTTTAAAACACCTGAAAGTGATCGATTGGACTTCATTTCCTCCGCAAAAAAATCATTGGAAGATCCTCTTGTCGTATGGTTTACCACACTCAGAACGCTAGTGCACTTCAACCCAAGCTTATGATAACGACGACGACGATGTTGGTGGTGGTAGTGGTGATGATGATGACGACGACGATCACGCTGACAACCACCACGGTGATGGCTTTGACGGAGGCGACGACCACACCACGACGAAGTTGATGATAATCTGACAAAAACAGCTTGCAAGGGAGATCTTAAATGCAGTCATCGAAGCTATGATCAGTCAAATGGTAATTATCAGCTCAGATGGCGGGTGTCTTCCCCTTCACATGTCGCCATCAGTGTTGCCACATGGAAATCTGAATGATGTTCAAAATTCTCAACTTGTATACTAAACCAGTCTGAATGCTTGGATATGACTGTTTTGCAAAATGACTGGTAAAAATAAGCTCTATGATGCTTTAGGTAGGTGAGTTTAAAAGGATCTGGTAAGAATGGCAACCCTGGGATGACTTGGCTTAGTTGTCACTCCTACTCTGGTTGATGGGCAATCAATCCAGTTCACCTGAGCTTCGACTGGCTTTGTCTTTGAGTTTGCTAGCAGACCGAGTGATAAATTAAGCCATCTCGGCTACTTATCTTAAATAAGAAGAAACAAAAGTGACTGGCTTCCAAAAGTTGGAGTTTGTGCTTTAGCAGGATGGCGAAGTGGATCATTCACCATGATGAAAGCTATCCAATGATATCACTGTCAATCAGGCTTGGGTTCTTCGTCGTTGGGCACGTCATTCAATGAATTGATCTTGAGGTGGAAAAAATGAGCCGACATGGAAGGCTTGTCATGGGTCGTGCGTGCTCTTCTTGTGTCTTGGTTCGATCCTTTTGCTGCGTTTTAGTATCTGACTGCGGAGGAATTCGAGCTCTGCTGAGTGAGTGTCTGACTGACTCAGAGAACACACATCTCTCGCATTGTCAGATGGATTGGAGGAATCCCGACTTTTTTCTGACCAGATTGGACTCATTCCGATATTTCTTTCGTTCAGACCCCTATCTCTAAAAACTGAATCAATCAAATGATGGCATCTACTACCAAAAAACCCTTTGAATACCACTAAGAGTAGATGAACACTGCTTAAAATACCCTCTTAACTAAAAATGTCAATAAATTAAGTGTAATTTCTTGCGTCTATGGGTTGATTCAGATTAAGAATTGTTATTGCAATTGAACCTTTTGATTTGTTAGCACTGCCAAAAATCAAGTTGCTCCCCACGTATCGCTGTGAGGTCGCGTTAAATCACCCTTTGATTGAGAGACCTACTGGAAGTGAGCCGGAAAGCTCGAGACCTACTCCATGAAGTTAGAATCCGTGGAGGGAACGAGAATCGATGAATCAGCCCGAAAAAAAGAAGACATGCTTCAAACTGTGAGACTTTTGGGGGTGAGTTATCTCCTTGGAGATCCTGGACAGTCATGGATGGCGACGAGACTTGCGTTGTTATACAGACCAGAAAACATGGAGCTAACACAAAATAACCAATGGACATGAGAAACTATTCTTGGTCGAGAAATTTTGTAAAGATCTTAAGGAGGGCGAATTTTTTGGCATATTTTAACAAAGTGCAGACAGTGGCGGTCATTTATCTGGTAAACGGGGGCCCATTTCACGCCGGCTTTTTCGCGATGGACCCTTCCCAAAGTTCAATTCGACCTTCTAAAGTGCGTTCTGCCTTACTTTCAAAGAGGCAAATTTTGAGTAGTTATCGAGGTCGGACCAATTTTCTGGGTGCTTGAATGGAAATCCTCATGTTGGCAATCGATCACGTAGTGACAACCAAAACATTGGACAGATTTTTTCTTCTTCTCCTTTTTCTTCCACTTCTTCCTCAAGGGAGATGAAGAAGTGATGATGGATGAGAGTAAAGACCCTCTTTCGGGCCTTTGGATCAAGGGCGCATCTGCTTAGAACAACTTATTTTAGCGTTGGATGGTGGTGGGTAGGAAATTATTGGGATCTCTCTCGTACCATCTCTGAAGGAAAAAGCCCCCCACGAAATCGGGCAGAAAATTGTCAAACGCGAACAAATCCCTTTGAAGGAAGGGATGAGGGGAATCGGGTGTCGTTGTGGGTTTAACTGACTAAATAGATTGGCTTCCAACCCCCCACAGGGGCTCAATGGCACCTTGGCCTGGATTTGAGTACACTTCGGTGTATCGCTATTCCCAATCTCGTCCGAACAAACTTGTCCTTTTCTTAGAGGGTCGAACCTCGCTCTATCTTGCTGGCACTGATGTGCAGCATACTTGACGAAGTGTCCCCAGAATTAGTTTCAATTAATCCCGTCTCGTTCGAGTGGTGTGTGTACGTAGTTCTTCGTGGTTCTTTCTTGACTTGAGGAGGACCTGTTGTGGTCTGGGGGCTTTTTGGACATCAAGCTTGAAATGTGTGGTTTTATTGGGCTGGAGAAGTCATAACTTGAGAGGCTGACATTTACTGCCTTCTCCAGATTCTTCCTCATGCCCCGAGACCCTCACAGGCATGGGGTGTCTCAAGTCTCGTCTTTTGAGACTTACATGGGACATCCGAATCTGCCTCAAAATCGCCTTTGGATCACCTGGTGGGTTCTTGTAGGTAACGTGTATTTGGTGGCAGATATGTATTGGGAGATTAGATCCCAAGACGTTTGGTCGCTATTCAGCTCACAAATTGTTATGGCAAGTGGCAAAAAATGTGAGCACATATCGAGAGAGACATTACTTGTGATGGAGCCTTTTAAAGTCCAAGTCATTTCGGGCCGGTGTTACGCTGAAAACATGAATGCATCGGCAAACACGGTGAAACTGATATCAAATTGTCAAACGAGTGATACTGTCCTAGGTTTGGGATATGCCATCCCTCGATTTCATTTCCCATAGCTTCAACGATCTCATTATTTATTCAAAACATTCGGAATTTCCCGACACTTGTCTTAAGGTCCGGTTCCATAAACGCAATCAATTCTTAGGGGCTCACACTTATCACCACTCACTTCTATTGATTTGATTCAAGTAATCCGTCTTCCCTCCCACTTCTTTGTTTGCGAATCCTCTAAACTGTGTTTTGAGTTTTTCGATCACCCTAGACTGTGGAACTGCGCCCTAAAACAGGCTCAAAGTCGATCAGCGAAATTTTGCAGTCGTGCCATTCACGGTCTACCGACACCACCATCACAAACTGCGAGCCAGTCAACAACCATCACTTTGAAGCCCGTCAAAGAATTGTAGTTTTTGGAAAGCTCCCAAGGGATTTAGAGGCGCTTGTTCGAGCACCTCACCCAGGCCCCCTGGATCACATCATCATCATGATCGTCATTTCAGTGTGGCAGTTCTCCATCCACGAATTCTGCTTCTTCACTCCTTCAAGTCCATACATAGCTGGCAACTCTCTTTCTCGCTCTTTCTCTGCTCGTACTACTCCTACTATGTATGCATGACAATATTCATAACTGACAAATGCCTCGTGGAACCCAATGACAGGCCATCCATGGAACACACGAGCATCATCCACCAACGACAGCCAGCACAGAATAAGAGAGATGAACGGAAAACACCTCATAAAACCCTTTGAGAAACACAAACGGATGGTTGTGAATAAAATTTGAAGGCAGCCACCAGAGGTGGTGTAGAAGAAGTTCCGTAGTAAGATGGTTCAATGCCGAGATCATATAGTCTGGATGGTTGTTCCCTTGAGATCTCGAGTGAACCGCATTTCGGTGCGAGTAGACCAGCAGATGAGATCGCGGATCAGAGCTGTATCGTAGAAGTACTGTACTTCACACCTTAGTGGCTAGAGCCGCTGACAAGGAACTCGGTTATTTATATTTGTCAATGGCATGGGTAATGCAGAAAAATATATTCACATCTCCCTTCTCATAGTGATATTACAAGTGTCTTGTCGAGATCAAATTGTTCTAGAAGATCCAAGCCAAACGCGAGGGAGTTCCAGGTTGACGGCAAGTGAAACTGAATCCCTCCTATCTTTTTCTAAAGAACACGTGTAAAAAACCTGTCTTGTGAATTAAAGATAGGGATGAGCTACATCGTTGGATACGATGAACACTCTCAATCCAACAAATAGTTCAGTCGATACAACGGCAAAACGGGTTGTTGTTGATACTGAAGATGCTTCAGAAGTCCTGGAATAGGTTTCGCTTACACATCATGGCCAAGGAGATTTGTACAAATTGACAAGGATTTCAGGCATTCGCCTATAAATTTCATCCTGGCGCTTGATCTCCGTGTGAAATCCTATCACCCTTTGTTTGATCCCATTCCCATGGAATCTCAGGATTGTTCGAACATTTCAAGATGGAATACGAGGCTGATTCTCGTTCTCTTTTTGGCTACTGTAAGCTTTGTAAGGAGACTAGTCAACAACACGCATTCATCGTGAAGGCGGATGGAAAAGGATGAGGGATACATTTCAAAGCCTACTTTTGTATCACACAAACGGAAACAATTGTTTCTCTTTCCTGAACAATCTTAGAACAAAACTATTCATCCGTTGAGTATTGTGTCGTTTTGATTGGAAGCTCCAGCAAAGCTTTGTTGAATGTTTGTGCCATGATCATCTCGAGTTGACCACACAATGTAGAGATAAATCTTTGGTCAATTTCACATCTCTCAGGTGTTCGCTTTGAAAAACTCAATGCTCATGGTACCAAGAAGTATAGATTTCTCGTGGTTGATCTCAAGACGTACCCGCAGTCCTACATCTTTCCAAGGCGGAGAGCTGTAAGCGGCGAGTCTCTTCCCAGTAAATCTTTGTCCATCACACCGATTAGGATCGCCATTTTATTACGTTCATATCCGTCGCATTCTTCCATAAATCCACTCCCGACCCCACAACAGCTGTGGTTCCCAATCAAGCTGTGGCCCCCCGCCGGGTTCCAACCCGTTCACTGTTAGTTTCAGTACTGGACATGCAGTACTAAGACATGGTGCGAGTTGTGTGTGAGTGGTGGGTGACCTGGCCCCCACACTCCAAACCACGCAGGCATAATAAAAGTATTATAAGAGGGTTCTCGAGACTGCCTTGGAAACCCAATATTTGGACATTGGCTCAGCAGGGTCAAATCAATTCCACTTGACACTTCCAGGGAGGTCTTTCTCGACGCCCAAACTCTGAATATTGGCTAATTAATACTCGCTTCCCGTCCACGAACTTTCATGCTCAAGTACAACTTGTAGGTCTGTGGGGATAAAGAGAGATCTGGGGTCTATATTGGCTCAACCAAGAGATATGGCATTCCGGACTGTCAGGACTTATCAATAAAACCATTAAAGGCCAATCATGTCGAGATTTTTCCCCATTTATATCTCCGTTTGAAGTGTCAGGTACCTTTTTAGAAGTGCCTCGTCTTTGAGGGAGCTGCTCTCTGCCTTGAGGCTTTTGTGAATACAAGTGAAGCAAAAAAGCTTCTCCTTTCCCAATGGCATTCGTTTTGCTCGTCAAAACTCTTCATATTTTGAATCAGATTTCAATTGAACATCTCAAAAGAGTTCTTCTCGTTTTTTCTCTCTCTCTGAAGTTCCTGCCTCAAAACGTTGACTGCTTGAGTCGTTATTGTTGTCCCTTGATCTGCTGCACAGACTATTCTAGTCTGTCACATTCTTGGGTAGTTCGTACTCGTACACTACGAGCTAAAGCCTCTACAGTACTAGATAGATCGCCGTCCAACTCTCCCCCTTCAGAATTTGTTAAAAATCGTGTTCAATCAGTTTACCAAGATGATAGTCTTCAAATATATTTTCAAAGCAGGATAAAACGACGCTCGTGAACAGAAAAGGGGAAGATCATCATCATGATGATGACGACGACGACGACGAAGAAGACGATCCCTTTGAATGGTATGACTTACCAATGACAGAGGGCATCTCTACATTGCTCTTCTTTGGTATTAGCTAAGGTAGGCAAGTCTTTAGTGGATCTCTGTTCATTTTGATGTGCAAACGCTTCTCACCTTCCCTCTGAAAAGGTCCAAATACGAACTCGATATCCACTCTATTGAGCCTTGAAAGTGAGCGGGAGTCGACGCATCTGAGGGAATTCGACATGACAGTTTGACACATCTCAACCCCTTCGATTCCGGTTCATCACCAAAGGTTTTATACTTCAAGAATTGGGTTGATCTTCTCTCCCCTCGTTTGGTCTCTTGCTCCACATCGACCCCATTCCATTCCGTTCGTTGGTAGTTGTCCCCAAGGTTCACTTGGAGGCAGAAATGGAATAACAGCTCTACCTGAATGACATGCGGGGATCAGTCGTTTCTTCCTCGATCGTGGATCAAGAAGCCCAGGAAAAGGGGAAGAAGATGCACACAGACGACAATGGGGGCTAAATGGTGGCCGTCTTTGAGAAAGATTCCTCCTGTCCAGACATTGGAAGGCGAAGAGAGAGAGAGAGAGAGGGATTGGATGTTGCCTTACTTGAGCGTTTAACTCTCAATTTCATTGATATCAGGAAAAAAGAAGAACGCGGCCATCGACTTTTTTGTCGCTTGATATTGATGGATGGCGAGCAAAGGGGGAATTTGGCATTTGAGCGATCGTATTCATCAATCTTATCGCCCCTGAGATCTGCCATAACGCGTTATAGATTTTGGCACTTGACCTGAGCGTTGAAGATTATTACAGTGGAACCTGCCAGGTTTGTCTAGACTTCTTTTTCGTCAACGTTGTTTCTACATTTCGACTGTCTGAACACCTCTTCAAAAATCCAAAGCCATAGTTTGCCTGTCATATCTAAGCTGTCAATACATTTCAGAGCGAGAAAGGCGTTGAGAACCTTGACAGATCTTCCCGCACAGTTACAACTCCACCGACCCGGAGTTTTCGTCTACATACTACATACAATAAACTAGGCTAGACTGCTCGACCCCATCTCTTGAAATCGATCCCAAGATTGTTGTTGGCGTTCGTTCCCCACAAGTGGGAGCTTAGTAAAGACTCCCGATTATCCGGAATATCCAATGAGCTCAATCCGGAATCAAGAATCCAAGACCCATGGGAAAAGAATTTGTCCTCAGACTAATCAAGACCATCATCCAAAGGGGTGACAACAAACATACATCGGTGCACCACCTTGAGGTAAAGTACGTACGTTCTTACTTCCCCCTTCTCCCAAAGACAGTGCAGTAGAACACGGCTTGGATTGGAAAAACATTCCTTGGCTCAAATTTCCCGAATCGGAAAATATCCTGACTGATGAGGGTGGCAGTGGTGGTGACGACTGGTGATCCTCTCCATCGAACAAGAACCAAATGAATGTGGTGAAGAGGAGGAGGAGAGCCTTCCTACCGCTTCCACTTACATCGGCTTTGTTAAGCCTGGCATTTTTTGTCACCATATCCCGACAACATCGAGCGATCGCTGGTGCTTTTTTGCCATCCACGACACTGTGGTCGATCTCTTGCTTGCTTGCTTGCTTGGCGTCTGTTTCTGTCCCTGTGGTACCTCGTTGGTGTACTGTACAACGCGTAAGGATTGTGGTATTCAGTTGGTTCCCGTTCATGTCGCCCCACCCGAGCAAAAAAGAAACCATTGATTGATGTGGCCATTGAAATTGATTGGTATTACCTTAATGATAGCTGTTGTGTCATGTTTTACAGAAGCCAATGGTGCATAGAGCCTCTTTTGTGAGGTGCTTCTAGATGAGACAAGCGATAAAGTTCAAACCACTTTTGTTGTTTTGACAGCAACCTTTCTCAGTGTCGCTAGAAAGTGAGAAGAGGGATGTCATGACACTCGAGGTCCAATAATGGTTTCAATATGGTAGAAAAAAGAGCCTATCACACAAGTCCCTGTTCTTCACAAACGATCCGTTGTTATAAGCTGCAGCTTCTCATGGTCTGCACTTAGTGCCTTCAAGTACTGAAGAAATCCTCTGTCTTCCCTTGTTCAACGACACTTCAATCAAGCTCTCATTTTACATTCAGTTTCTTGGCTCTCATCACCAGGCCAACTTCGTTCGGCTTGATCATGATGATCATGATGATGTTTGGTAGAAACTTCCGCTCTCACACCTTGACGCTTATTAGGCCATGCATTGATCTTTGTCAAATATATCACAATCAGTCCAAAGCAACAACTAGGGACTTCCTTGTACTTTGTCTCGGTTCGGGCATCAATACTTCTTACGTACAAACACCTTGCGTACATTCAGGGGAAGTGTCACCTTTGAAGAACATATCGGTTCAGAAAAAATGGATCTCTCTCTATGTATCGTAATACAAAAACCATAAGAAGTATATCCCCCTCCTTTTTGACGGAATTAGTGATTATTATTTATCACCGGATATCGGCTCAGATCACTGATTATACTTGGACATCGGCATTTTACCACGAGTGGTCGTTGTTGGTGCGGTAATTTGGCTAGAGCAACATTTTGCCTTGGAGGCTTGTCACGGACTAGTTACCACATGGTGATGATGTCTTCATTGCTGATTGCCTCTATCTTTCTCTATGTCTCTCCCACACACTCACTCACTCACGCACACACACGAATGCAGAAAAAGCCTGAGACAGAGAATGACTGGACTGTAACAACTCCTCACGTACTCCTCTGCTCTGTCCAAAGCGACAACAGGAACACCAGCCTCAAAAGCCGTTCTTAAATGAGGAGAAAATTCTCATATTGACGGAGCAACTTGTGCGTAAATCATATCGATAAAACCTTCCCTCCAACTTTTTCATGTTTGATCATGTCGATGCATTGATGATTCGGAATTGTCAACCATGAAGGGACTTTTTCTCTCTAATTAGGAAATGTGTGAGCCAGAAAGTCGAGGGGAGAAAGGAGCTTGAAAGAGAATCAAACCATTTCCTGGTAATGAGGAATGGCCTCAGGTGAGGTAGTCATTAGCTGATTGACTCTTTTTTCCATCAATATCCCGTCCCTACCTCTCCTTATTTACTTACCTCCGATTTTCTATGGGTCCCTTTTTGACGATGATTGCCTTTTTTTGTCAAGCTGTCACGAATTAGATACTTTCTTAGCTTCCTAATTATTAGGCGAGATACCAGACTCATCTTTTTTAAACAATCACTTACACTTGGATTTATATTAGTTGTTCCCATAGTATGTAAACCTATTGCACATATTGTACCGATATTATCAACATTATCAGACAAGGGGTGGATTTGTTAACACAAGTGTGCCCGATAGAATTGTCTCTTCTAGAATTTCAATGTATTTGAAGGAGAATTGAATGAAACCCGACTCGCTCCATTTCCGCAATAATCGGATTATGACATTTAGAATTGAATTACAATTTCCAAAACCCCAACACTCTTAAACTAGATTCGGCCAGTTGTTGTCTGCATGTGTTGCTTCGTCCTTCAGAGAGAATTGGAGACTAATAAGTCCCTAAGTAATGTAACCCATCACACTAGAAGGATTGAGAGATCGATTACTTTTTGCCAAAGAGACTACTTTTTTCACCCAAGCTTCCTTTGTGACGTTTTGTATTGGGCATCAATATGTAAGACAACGAATGGGTCTCATCGTGCTTGGTCTTCTATCTTTTGTGTGTCTTCACTTGAAGCACGTCTTGAAACTAACGGATAGACTTTTTGAAAGGACAACACCAGGGCAGTTTTCTGAACTTGATGGTGCTTTATTTCATCTAAATGTATGATTTATACTGATTCTGCTTCGCATGTGACAATATCGTTCAACTGAGTTGATAACATCAAATAACGGAAAAATCGAGACATGGAAATGGGAATAAAACCTAGGGGGCAAATATTTTTGGTACCGGTGTCTATGCCTCTCCAGTAACCATGGCCGTCTGCTGTTACTGGTTGTTGCATATCAATATAAAATCTACAATCTTTCGTTAGAATGAGGCTAAAGAGTTCGTTTCCTTACAGTGTTTACTCTTTGAGAGTCCAAACTGAGAGGCCAACCAGGCCAATCTCACTCGCCCACTCTGAACTCACAGACCAAGTGAGCGACTGAATAAGTGAGTGAGTAATGAAATGGAGGAAATAGACGGCAAGTAAGTCAGAGAGAAAGAAGGAGGAAAGACGAAGAGGAACGGCAATAACGAGGCTCTGGTTCTTTTTTTTCTGGGGACAAAGGGGGTAGGATTACTCGACCAGGTAAAGATCGATGGAGGATTGACTACCAGGTTATGGCAAGCATGTGTGGTAGTGGTTGCTTTATAGGTTTGGTAGCAAGCGTGTGACCACACACATTCTGAAATGCACACATACTCTCACGCACACACGGGATGACAAACGAGTAGCTAGGGGTCTGTGAAGTTTGTCGTTTGTGACCAAAGGACAGCAAACAGCGAGCGAGATCAGGTGCACTGATTGTATCGATGTAATTAGGATCTTTTGCCACACGTAGATAAGCGGCAAGAAAGTGGAGGAGTGGATTTTTGAGTTGAGATTCCTACTGACAGCCAGACCTACAATGCGAATGAGTGATTCCGTGAATGAGCCCTTTTCTGAGATCAGGTCGGTTTATTACTATACAAGGAAAGAAGGGTCATGGCTGGGTCTACGCAATGGGACACAGTCCGTTTAGTAGAGTGGGTAACGTCGTAGAAGTGTTTGTAGGTATGCGTTGACAATACAATGGTGGATTGAGTTGGGGGTAAGGGTAACATTCCGGGCGGTTCACGGGGTAACTCATCAAAAGGGGGCATTTTGTTTCCAATGGGGGAGCTAAAAAGCAGTCATTGCTACAATTTTTCAATTTGCACTTTCGTTATTGACTCCAAGAAGTCTACAAACACGTCTAATCGTCGTTGTTTGTTGGCTCCTTTCGATGGACCAGTTCACCAGGATCGTTGTTGCTGCAGTTGGAGGATTCGTCGAGTTCTTTGGCATTGGCATCGGTCATCATTCGAGGTTGGCCGTCATCATCCAAATCTTTGGTCTCACCCGCAGACCAACCCACGGGATTCACCCATTGGGGTGCGATCGGTTTCCGGCGAGAGGCGCGGTTGGTTGGTGGTGATATGTCACCTAAAGAGGTCTCACAGTCCATGGTGTCCCCATCATCTACCCCACAGGATTTTTTAGGCCCAGGGCTGTCGTTGTCCATCTCGCCGTCCGTGTCGTCAAACATTTTCTTGGAAAGATCTAAGCCGGATGGGCCATCGTTGTTTTCTTTGGAATCCACGTCCAGCTCCAAGATCCTTTGATTGACCATGAGACGGAAATGGAGTGGATCGAAAGGTCGACTCTCATCTCGACTGCTAGGAATCAGAGCCTCAGCTTCCATGGGATTGGTCTGCTTCAGTCGCATCCTGTGGTTGTGGAACCAGTTGCTGATACATCTGGCCTCCAAATTGAGCTCCTGAGCCAGAAACTCCATAGCCGAGGGACTGGGATAGGGATCAAGATTGAAGGCCACTTTGAGTGACTCCTTCTGACGTAGGGTGAAGAGAACTCGCTGCTTCTTGGAAGAGGAGGTCGTGCTGCCTGGGCTATCCGCTTGTCCCGAGTAAGGATCCGAGAGCTCTGAGGGTGAGGCTGGGTTGGAATCTGATTCCCGCTTCCTCTTCAATGACTCTGTTTCTGACTTAAAAGCGTGGAGCTTTTCAATGTTGAGGGGATCATTAAGCCACAATTGCATTCGAATGAAAGGCTCTCGTCCTTTGATGCTTAACATGTGCCACGGTTTGGGCTTGCAGAGCAATTCGCTGACAGAGCCTTGAGAGAGCCCCAAGACGGCCTCACCAAAGTGCTGAAAAAGAACACACCACAGAAAAAGAGAGATGAGGTTGGTGGGTTGGAACAAGAACAACTTGACAGTGGCCGACAAGATTTGTCGTCGTTTTATTACCTTTTGGCCGACATTGCTAGATGCCAGCACCTCTTTCACTCGCTGTGTGAGAAGCATGGTGTCCAATTCCTGTGTGAGAGCGGCTATCTCATAAACATTGGAACTGGCACCCGAGAAGAGCGCCAATCTCTGTTGTTCCTGGAGTTTTCTTTGGAAAGCGAATGGGTCGGAGAGCATGGCTTCGGCCCCAGGCAAGAATTTGAAGTCTCCAGGCCCCATTGATGGCTTGAGGCCAAATGGAGAGTTTGGAAATAACTTGGGAGACACGGAGGTGGGAGGCAAGTCTGAGGAAATGCAAAGAATGGAATAGAAATGAGCGTCTACGAACGGAGAAAGAGTGAAAGAGAGAGAGAAAAGAGAGCGAGGGCTGTCAACGTTATCATCATGATTATCAAAAACATCAACATCCTTAGTTGGCCAAAGTCACTGCGTTTCGTCATTATTCGTCTAATTTGGAAAGTTTTACGATCATGCAATGCATGCAACGACTTTGGACCAACATGGATGATCATTGGAGAATGGAGTTCCTGGTCGAACTTACAGGTTCCGGTGTAATTTCCTGTCCTCATGAGCTTCTCTGGAACAATCTTGTACTGACTGGCCACAAGTTTATGAACTGCGTGCTCGTCATCGAGAAAGAGTTTCATTCGAATAAATGGTTCCTTGCCTTTTTGCGTGAGCATGTGATATTGCTTGGGCCTGGCAAGGAGGTCAGACACACTGCCCTGGGACAGACCGAGGACATTCTCTCCGAAAAGACGTTGACTAATTGAATATTGCGATAAAAGCTCCTTGATCTATGGGAAGAAACCCGGATGAGAAACAATGACGACGTCAAACATCAGCAAACTCAATCAAATCAATGGGGCATGAGTTCATGCCTCATTGTGCGTGAGTGTGTGTCTCTTACTGCTCTCACCTTGCGAACGAGCTCCTCGGTGTTGATGTGTTCGTATCGATCAAATTGCTCTTGGGTGACGGGTGGGAGAATTGCCTTGAACGTCCTCTGATTGGGACGATAAGGAGAATGAATGGGTTGAGATGTGAGGGAATTCGTAATGGAGGCCATTCCCTGGAGAGGCGAGGCTGATGAAGACAATTTCTCTTCAATCAGGGTCGTCGACGGAGCAGTCGAGCTCCCAGTTGGGACTGAGAGAAACCCCGCGGGGCTAAATGAAGATGGACTGAACTTGGGAGGACTCACCCCACCTCCCCCTCCACCCGATCGACTGGGGGAAGTGGGGCAGGGCGACGAGGCCGGGGACCTCTCCTCACGATCAGCCCCACCACCACCACCACCAAGTCCTCCTCCTCCTCCTGCTCCTCTATCACCACCACCACTCCCGCCCACACTGCCCGCGATGGCCCCACTCATCTCCTTGTCCTCTGAAGAATGGCGTTGTAAAGCCTCATTAGGACCTGTCAATGAGGAGTTGCCCAACATGGCTCTCTGTTGCAATTTGGCCAATTCTTGTTGATATAGATCTACGGCTCGTTGCATTTCTTCTGCTGTTTTCCCCATGAACCCACCAGCCATGCCCAGTCCCAAACGATGATCACCAGAATCTTTGGCTAAAGCTGTGAGACTTGGAAAAGCCAATCTGTGGAAGAAACCCCGTGTTTAGAACGCTTTCTTGCTCACATGGACCAATCTCTTGTCTCAAATTACTCCTCGTTTGGGATTCCCCATTGACAACAGACAAGTGAATGATATCCAGGGTGATCCTTTTTCGAGAATTGACTTACTTTTGAAGGGCATCCTTCATCATATCTGAAGAAGGCTTCGAATCGAGTGGCTTGGCCTCGCTGACCTTAGCAGAGGACTCCGTGGAGAGCCTGGGTAGCTCAAAGTCGGGTCGCTTAATATCGGGCTTCTTCAAACATGAAAGCAATATTTTCCTTCAGAGCATATCTAGTGAGTAATGCGAGGCTTTGATATGGCTTACCTTGACTTTATCCATATGTGGAGGCAATGGCAATCGAGTGGAGGACAACAAATCTAGGGGTGGTCGTGGGAACCTCGCAAAAGCGTCATCTCGAAGCATGGATCCACCCATTCCCTGGCCAGACATCCCTCCGTACCCTCCTGGACCCCCAATGCCACTTGGAGCACCCGGTTGTTCACCTGGAAACTCGAACCTCATTCGAGAGTGCACTTCTCTACCAGAATGAGTAGGCGTCCTTGCGGATAGCTCACCTTTCCTGGGAATGAGGGATTTCAACATCATCACGGCGTTCTCGTCGTAGGCCCAGGCGTGCATCTTGCGATACGAATCGCGTCCTTTCTCAGTCAGCTTCTCCCAACACTTGGGTTTCGACAACAGTTCACTCACAGTCCCTTGGGAGAGCCCGAGCACGTATTTGGCAAATAGCCTTTGGCCTATGTTGTGAATGGACAATAGCTCTCTAACCCTACGAGCCGAGGCGAGGGTATCAATAGCTTGTCCGGCATATTTCTCCATGTTGTATCGGAGCATATCCTGGAGGTGACCCTCAATCGGGTCTGACTTGGGGATGCGAGCCGACGACAGGAATGGCGATCCTTGCAGTAAGGAAGGAGGAAGAGGTGGAAAGAGATGATAGGGCTCCTCGGGTTTGAAGGGACTCTTCAGGTCGTATTGAAGTGGGCTTTGGTGCCCGTTGTTGTTGTCCTCTATGTTGTTCCCGCCCCCGGTGCTTCCGCCGCCGTTGGTCACGGACGCTCTAGAAGCTGGTCGAGTGTCTTGGGGTGTGGCCCGATCTGGTGTGTTTGACCTGTGGGCGGGGGAATGGGGAGATGGTGGGGGAGGAAGGTTGGAGGAAGACGAATGAATATTCTGCTCGATATTTCGTCGCCATGCGGAGAGCATGTCTTCATTCAGCGGTGAACCCATCAGGGGCACTTTCATAAAGTCCCCTAGCCATGGCTTGGCAGTAGCAGCTGAGAAAAAACGGTTAAAGTTAGTTTAACTGGTTGCTTACGCATGTTTTGAGTAAGTCTGTACATGTCGTTTACCTTGCAAGTCTACTAGCGCCTTTAATGCTGGGTTGGCATGTTGAAGAGCTTTAGCTCTTTGGAGGAGGAACATCTCCAAACCCTTGGGTGGTGGAGGTAACGAGGATAATCCTGGTTTTCCATCAGGACCCAAATTCATTGGACTAGGGTCTTCGCGATGAGGGGATTTTTCTCTCGAAGCTTCGGAGTTTGGCACCGGGAAATTCGATTTCAAGATCCTATGAAATGGAATTGTCTTTAATAGGGAAAAGTCATTAAAGAAGGATCTATCCCAAAGTCTCTATTAGATCCTCCCCAACTCTCTGCTAGCAATAGCAAGAAAATAGGAGGACGAGGAGATTAAGGCCGTAATCACTGATCGTTAAAATGGCACCCGTTCCTCGGTCTTAATTGGAGTCAGGAACTTTCTTTCTCGTTCCAAACCACTCGTTCAACAGGGCAAAGAGATGGCTTGGCAGGCACACCAACCAACCAACTTAACCACTTCAGTACACACCCCATTGGAAAGAGAATGAAGTAAGGCAAACGAAGAGAGAGAGCGAGAGAACAAGGAGGGGGGCATAGGGTTAACTCCGGGATCTTCGAAAAAGAAAAGAAAATGAATTTTTTACTCTTCGTTTTCCTCTTCATTCTTGGCCCCTCTCTCTCGGTCTCGTCAGTGGGTCGGTCTATGCTGGGGCTTGAACTCGGTGAGGATAATTTGTCTGGTTCGTTAGCAGATCTTTCGTTTGATTTTCCACTGATCATCAGAGGTCATGATCTTGCGTGAGAGCGTGGAGCAAATTACAAAACTACTCCTTTTGACACAACGCGGACTAATTGCCACATATTTGTCTTAAGCGGTTGGTGAAGGAAAATCAGCGGAACTTGACTTCTGGCCCTGACCTTCTCCCCCCACCGCTAAAATGTCGAACTCAAATTCTTCACTCTTCATGGGCCTTGAGCACAGCCCTCTCAATATTGATGTCAGGCCAATGAATCTATTCCAAAATGTGGAATGGAGAGATCGCCATCCCGCCCTTGTAAAGCATCATGGGTTAACAAATCCGTATCTTGTTCCCCTTCCTCTCTATGAAGCCTACGTTCTAGCTCTCCTGAGATGTTGAGTATGTGTCAGGACAAACAAAAAATGAGGAGAAGGTTGGTAAGATATCAAGAATGCGCAGCGTAAAACTTGAAAAGAAGAAAACTTCTGCAATGCACCACACTCGAATTTTATTCCGCTACCATCGTACAGGGTTTAAGGCCCCTTTCTCCTCTCTTTTGGGGGCTAGCCAACAAGAAGACCTCTTTTCGGATTCCATTTGAAGGCACTTCAAATGAATCATGGTCCCACGCCCCGCCCCCCTTCCTCTCGTTTTTTGTTCGATTCAGTTAGCGGTTCGGCTGGATTTAAATGATTTTCTTCCTCTCGCGGGGCATGGCTTGAATTGAAGTACTTACATGTACTGTCGTTTGAGTTCCTCGTAGTCTCTTTGGTCTTTGAGCTGCGACTCCAATCGCTCCAAGGTCCGATTCTTTTCGATGAGTTCGTCGCGAAGACGTGCGATCTCGTTCTCCGTGTCTCTCCGCACTTGATTCAAAGTGGTTTGGAGCACATCGATCCTGGTGGCAAGACCGAAATCCTAGATAGAGAATGGACAAATGAGGCGATTATTATTAGTACAAACATCGCAATCCAGAGTGAGAAATGATCTTTAGTTCAAGCTGGAGGCGGAAGTTAGAATTAATCTCAACCCACTATTGACATTGAGTCCTATTGCAAAGAGCAAAATGCTCTCCAAGGCCTGAATGGTATTAATGAGGATCAATTTCCAAACATATGATTTACGATGGCCTAGCGTTTTTTTCTGACAAATCCTCATTTGAGTGGTTGACTTCATGCTGCTTGAATGATTTGGTCGAGTTTCTCTGTCCAATAATGGCAATCGGCCCACCTGATTTATGATTCGAATCACCGACAATCCTACGTACGTTTGCTACAATAAGCTACCAACTCAGTTCTCATGATGAACTTGGATTCGAATTCATGAAATTGCCGTCTCCCCTGATTCCTTGTAGTTCGTTGGACAAGAAAAACGCCAAATTGATGATTGTAAACCGAGTTCCTTGCCAAATAAATTACCCCAAAGTATGTGGAACTCTTTCATGCGAAATTGAAAGTCAACTTCGTCGACCTAACGAATGAGTGCAAAACCGAAAATCGCATTTTCACGAGCAATTTGACTGGGTAAACTTGAAGAATCCCGATTCTTGTGTGTGCCTTCTCCCGTTTCTCCTCGAGAAAGTCGTTCGTTCGTTCGCCTGATGCACCAAATGAAACTTCGATCCGAAAAAAGAACTTTGAACGCGAGCTGAGGAATCTGTTTCTGTGCATTTCATTCACTTCATTTCAGCTTCGAAAGACCATAGACGATGAAGATGATCATCATCACCGTGATGATGCACCTTCACCATCTTCGGGGAAATAAATCTGGGGAAGAGGAACCAGAACAAAAATCGGAAAGAAACTTCTCAAACTTTGTCCATATTGAGTTTGCATCTTGAGAACCAACTTCCCCGCAATCAACAGGAAACGAACGCGGCAATCCCAGAAAACTGAATCCAAAGTAAATTCTGGGTGTGTTCAGGCTGCCTACACGCGTAAATGGCTAACCTCCAATTACGATGCAATTCTCATCTTCATGGTTTCTCGTATTGCCATGTGCTAGCAAGCCCATATCACCGGGGGAATTGAATGAATTCTAATTCATTAGACGTAATATATGCATCGCTTCCAACCAACCTTGCGATCGACCTAAGATCCATACCACAGAAAAGACTCTTCGCTCTACTAGATCAGCAATGCAGTGCATTTACATTCTTCAAAGACAGATCAAAGTATCCTCAAGTCTTTCCTATCACATATTTTTCAACCTTAAGGTCATCTTGGATGGGATTTGCATCCGATCGCTCTGTTTGTTTAGTTCCTTAGTCCGTAGGGAGGGTAGCTAAGGCTCCAATTTGTGTTTGGTTTCCTCTCAAGATCAATAAGAAGTCGAGGAAATGGATGGATCAATCTGGGACATTCGAGCGTTCCATTGGCTCTATTGGGTCCATTCGGTACTGCAAACTTCATCATCAACCGCAACGTGAACGGGAAGGAAAACGGGAGTGACTTAGAAATTGAAATCGCCATCATTCTATCATGATTTGATACCCCTTGCTCCCATGGAAATGGAGAAAGAGATTTCACAAAACACACCATGCATGGAAAAAGCGAAACAGAGGAATGCTAGCCATCCTATCCACCCAGTCATGAGACAAGCAAGCCAAAATCTATGTAGTAAATGTGGAGGATGGAATCGAAGCTTCTTTAACTTCAAGAGAGCTATGACTAAACTTGCCAGCAGCAACCCCAAGCTTAGTGGCTGTAGGAAACGAAAGAAATTTAATCCTTTTGGGGGGCAAGAGAAAAAAAACAGTGATCAAAAACTACGAATCTCTCAATGGGCCACACAATAGTTGTATGTACGTGAGACAGATTTGGGATTGCGATCGTGTTGAAGTGTTTCCCATGATTATGGAAAGCAGATGAAGGAAATTAGTCTCGTTTGAAAAGTGGGCTCCTTTTTTTAGTGCACTGTGTGGCTATGCATTTTCAGCCTAAAGAGTCTGGCTCACAACAGCTGTGTTTAATTGAAGACATATCATAGGAAACGGCAAGCAGAAGGGTTGGAGAGGCGAGTTATACTTAAAGCTGGAAATGTAATGTACAAGAGTAAACGAGGCCAATACATCAGCACTTCTCCCTCGTATTCCATTGCTGACTAAGAAGGGGTTCGTTCGTTCGTTCGTTGGAAGACGAGAAAATCAAGCTTCAAAAGAACGGAATCTGATCTAAGAATGACATTTTAGCCTCAAGGAAATGTTTTCCTTCGTCACAAAATTACGCTGAAGATTAGCTTCGAATTAAATGCTCTTTTTGGACTAACTTGGGATCAGACAAGTAACTCTATGGTTGAGTAGATATGTATGATTGGAATTATTATTATCAAGAGGGAAATGAAGGATTAGTATTCACACTAAATGGTGCTCTCTTGCAAAAACTGGGACAGCTAAACACTTAAAGCTTATTATGCTGTTTAATACGATAAGTCTCGTATTTGGTTTTGAAAAAAAACATCTTCAATCAATATGTATGAATGTAATTGGATATCTATCCATTCAATCCATGCTCAAAAACTCGCGGTTAAGAGATAAAATATATCAAATCTTCACCCTCGTACATCTCGTTGAATATTTAGTTTTATAAGCAATCATCGCCAATTACTGTATTTTAAGACCGTCTCCTTAACAGCAGACTCATCACCTCATGTCAAATGTTTTGTTCCATGTCTTGAAAAGGTCACCATTGTGTGACCAAAATCTCCCTTACCTCGTTGTCAATGTTGTTATTGGACTTCATCTCCAGATCGACGGTCATCTTGGAGCGATGATCTCCGTTGTTGGTTTTCTGAAGGTCGCTATTGCTACTCTTGTTGTGGGTGGCCAAGGCCGTGGAGTCTTCGTAGTGCTGTTGTTGTTGTTGTTGTTGGTTGTTGGTGGTGTGGTGTTGGTGAGTTCTTGGCGGTCCAGTTCGCGCCGAAGGTGAGCTCATAACGTCGAAATTGCCGCGATGGTCGCTCCGGAGGAAACTCTCTCTGACAATTGCGGGGTGTGGCGGGTCCTTCTTGACATCCCTGGGCTCACTCTGGCACAGAAATTTGGACACGGAGTGAGAGCTGATCACAGCACTCATAACCAACGATTCTTAGAGAGCTCGTGTTGAACTCGTGCATCTCCAGGAGAGATCACGGAACCAAAACCAGACCTGCAAGAAATACGGATGAAGAAGTTTTCATTAGCATTGGCCCCGGAATTTTGGGTTACATGATGACATGTCCCAGGTCTGACCCTCAACGTTCTTCCAGGTAGGTACAAAAAACTACAACTAATCTGGGCCATGTTTTGCATGCTTGAAACAACAGGCTGAATGACGACGGATAAACGTATGCCACGTTCTTCGTCAGTCGAGCAATCATTGATGACCAGTTTTCCTTGCTCTGAGCGTGTTGAACTGTCTATCTACCTGGTTGTCGAAGGTTTTTTTTGGGAGGAATCTGTTTAATCAACTAGCAATATTGTAAGAGTATACACGATTGTCCAAAAAATGCGGCAAAAAAAGCCAAATCCGACTCGACACAAAATTGGTACTTCGAGTCATAAACTTGAAGAAGGGTGCATTAGCAGTAGATCTAACAGAAGCAGCTAAAGCAAGAGCCCTTTTCTTTTTTTTTCTTTCTTTCTCTATCCAGAAGAGCTTGCTAGTGTCTGTCAGTCGTGTGTCCCGACGGCAAAGCGAAATAAAACGAGTTGAACAAGGTATTGAAGAAGGATTCGGTACGGAAAGAGGGTCTTCTCCTCCTCCTCTTTGTTTGAAATTAATGGTACTGCAATCATGAACTTCGTGATCAAACCTGACTGCCACTGTGGCTGAGAAGCCCCGACTGCCAAGTTTACCTGCTCATGTGTATGATTTCAAACTATTTTCTTCCACATTTGAACAAACTAGGCGACCATTAATCACACACATGTTCAAAAGATATCGTCACAAACTACGAGCCAACCCGCAGAATGGAATGGAATGGGAAAAGACGAAAAATATCACCTTTTGAGATAAGCATCCAAACAATACTACTACTTAGGGCATCACACAAGCCACACGACGTAGAGGAGGCGAGATCGAGTCCCTAGAGAAATTATCATGAACCTTCTCGTTTTACATGTTATCTTGTCACTTCAAATTATGATAAAATAGCCCTGGCTCATTTCTCTTGATTTCTTCTACACCAACTCTTCAGACTTCTACGTACATCGTCCGGTTTTGGGCGAGTGCTTTCCAAAAGGGAAAAAATCACACGCAAAACACACTCTCCGAAAAGCGGACAAGACCCAATAGTGCTGCTGTTGTTGTTGTTGTTCTGGTAGTAGTGGGTGCGCACAGTCGCAAGGCATTGGAAGAAACAAACGAGGCAGCTCAAGAAGACTCGGGGGAGTTTACAAGAATCCAGAGAATTTTTCCCCCTTCCAATCTCTCCTCAAGCTTGAATCCACTAAATGTATGCATTGTCTCACAGACTTGTCACGACCGTAGAAACGAAACAAGGTCCATTAGGGAGTCCCCCCCCTAAAGACATACGTCCACACACTCCGTAAGTTTCATACCGAATCGTCGCTCACAGATGTGCGAACACGGGTGACTGGAATCACAGGATCGGGATAAAGAATCTTATCTAGCCCGTCCAGTCAGTTGTAATCGCCTCAAGTTAAAGATGTTCCGGCAATTTTGTGAAAACATGGCATTCTTGTTTGTTCGCGCAAAATGTTGTTGCATTGTTTGTCTTGAAGGCAGGCAACTCACTCACTCACTCACTCACTCATTCGCCAGCAGGGGAGCTTCTACACACACTTTCCCCGGTTTGAATCCGGTGACTGCCGTCTTTTGCTCTGACATGCTCGGGCACGAAATGGGCTTCCAATTCAATAATGAACCCATGAAATGTGACGGACATCAAGTTTTGCGGCAAAAATCGCGAGAAGCCTCTTTAGCATTAGGTTTTAATCGAATGTGAGAGAACGACAAGGAGAAGGGCACGAGGAAAGACAGGGAGGATTGGGCGGCGTGAGTGACTCGACTCGACAGAGAACCCACTTGCCTCGCTCAAATGTCGCGCATATTCAGGTTGAGACATTAGACGGAGAAAATCACTTTGTCTTCGCGTTTTTGGCAAGTCTTTACAATGGCTTGACATGCAGAAATTTGCCACTTTCACTTGGATGAACTTTTCACGCAATTTTTTATGAGCGTCTGTGGGACGTGAAGAGTGTAAACATGGGACAATAATAGCAATAATCAAGTGAACCTTACACCCAAACATGCCTCCCATCAACATGTCGTGCGTACGGTACATAGCACATACATACGGCGTGGGATGAGTCTTTTTGTTACCCTTGCCAATCTCCCAATTACCTCTTTTCATAATTTTCCCCCGTCATTTCAAAGAAACTTTTCATATCTGTTGAGTTGAAGTTGAGCTGGATTGAGAAAGGTACGGAAAAACGTATCAACGCATCTGAGATTTGGCAAGCTAACCACCGGAAAACCACTACCAAGACACCACAGCAAATATTCATTATCTCATCTGGGCAAATCATAATCGTAATAATTGCCAGTCAGAGGCAGTGACCAAAAATAACTTTTATGGCTCATCTCACGGCTTCAGTCTTATGGGAGGCAATAGCCATTGGTTTGTTCATCGTTGGCATTGTAGTCTTCTAACCATTACAAATGTACTAGCAAATCGAATTCACCACCAAAATGGAAATGTGTCTTTCTCGCCCGAAAATAAACAAACGTTTGTGGCTGCCTTAGGTGAACGTAAGAAGAATGTTTATGCGTGTGTACCAGAGCACGGTTATTTCCATTTCCAATGGTTCCTCGCTTTGTTTACAATGTTAAAACCGCGAGCAAAGTGCGAAACTAATTTTTATTATGCGCAATAGTATTGACAACAGCCCTCCAGCACGCCACGTGAACAACAACCAACAGCCTTTTGGCAGCTGAGGCCTCTCTTCTTCATGCCCTCTAGGTACTAGGTAGGCACCTTTGGTATGTAGTATCTACATGGGTTATGGTTCTCCCTAGAAAGGAAATGGTCGTTCATACTCAGATGATATTTTCAATCTTTTGAGGCCTGCGCTGGGGTTTGAACTTGCCAAAATTGGAATGGGTTATTGCTTTACGGGGTGCGAAATAGACAGCGAACGTAACGAATGGTGGCTTCCTTTTCGAGGTCAAAAGATTTCTTCATCTTTATGTTGGGCCAAGAATCATCCGGCGTTAAACAGAATCCGGTTGAGTAAAGCACGAACGAGCTTTGAACCGCAAGTGGGCGTCAAATCGAGCTGGACATGAGTGATTGGAGTGGGCGTGATTATTGAAACTCGCACTTGGAATGGTGCCCGCCTCTTGCCCACCCCTTTTTATTTCAAAATTATTGTGCCATTCCACCTGTTTCCCTCCCATTCCACTTGTCAATCCCGGCCTGTCAATTGGTCCGTGATTGCCAAACATGCGATCTGGGTCTCACGAATGTCATTCAGTCAAGAAACTGGTTTTTGATAGGGAATCAAATATGAAGAGGGAGGAGGATATTTTCACCTCCTCCTCCTCCTCCTCTTCTTCTTCCTCCTCTTCCTCCTTCTACTCCAATGTGTGTGAGTTCACTACCTGTACCAAAACATATTAGGAGCTGAAATCCCATAGCGAGAAAGAGAGATTTTGCCAATGTGTTCGTGCCAATGCTCAATCCTTTATTTGACTCCGACATTGGAAGTCTGAGCGAATGACTTGTTCGGCTAGCTTAACTGCATTACAAAGTAGTGGCTGGAGAAGAAGAAGACGAAATTCTACTGTAGTAGTGGAGTTGGCGTAGTAGTAGTAGAAGAAGTAGTTTTAGAGCATTCCCTCTCTTTGAAGCCCTGGGCAAGTTAGTGCAGCGATCGCAGATTGGTCCTTCGACAAAACTCAATAGACTTGAGGAACCAAAAGACTTTCAAACCCAACTCAGCATGACACCTAATGTATCAAAAGAGCCTGATGACAATCGCACTCAATCATGAACGAAGTTTTGTTGATTCTTGGCCCGCCATATTATTCGTACCTTTGAGGGCTAATGAAACAATGACCTGACGATTGCTAAAGCTCCTATCAAAATATTCAAAGTTACTTTATTACTTTCCCTGGAAGCAAGCAACCCTCGGAGTGAGAGCCGGTCATACTCGATGAGCTATTCCATTGATAAACCGTCGGATTGGAGCCAAGAACCTACCCTTATTTGTCAATATGGTTCGTACAATAAATGTAGCGTAGCTCGAGGTTTTTGAAAACACCAGAGCTTCATTAATCTTCCCATTTTACCGCACAGATCCTCTATTGTTTCGTCAGAAATTGTGCTCTTAATTACCATCTTGAGCGGACAGTCGAAAGCGATCACTTTGATTAATTCACTCTCTCCGATTGATAGCTTGTGGTTTATAAAGCAAGGGACAGGAAATCCAAAGCACCCCCTCGCCAAACATGGATCCATTATCAAACCACAACATTAGGCTCGCATTGATGGTTTTGTATTTGATAATGTTTCCTTCGCCATTGGAAATCATTTACTGTACAGACAAGCCCACAACAGTGAATAGTATTACGTGAACAATCTTTTGATCTCTTGAGAACTAAGAACCATTCAAGACATTATGAAGAACCAGGATAAGACGCTCCCTACGACTTTCCTCCAATGATCATCTGCTGTTTTCAGGTTTCGGGAAGCTTCATCCCCGATCCAGAGGAAGTACTTGCCAACTGTCGTTGGTGAGGGATTCGGATGGTGACGGTTCATCCATTCAGTAATAGCCATTGTGGTGGTAGTAGGACTGGTAGTGGTGGTATTGAACACTTGTAATCATTAAACGATTGCTAGTTTCAGTTTCGCTCATTGTAATTACTTCCAATGTTTGCCGTGGGCAACTCCACCACAAGATTGACAACCATATCCAGCTGGAAGTTCCCATTACAATTCAAGTCCATCCGGGTGACTGATCTGCATATTGGAGGCTCTTCTATTGAGAACGGGGCGTCGACCGGATCATTTAAAAAAGAAATAGACTTGACTTGCAGTTAGTTAATTAGTCGTCATTTGATCATCATTCCGAGATCGAGGCCAGGCATATTGATGGGTTAAAAGTAGTGTGGGAAACCTGAATCGATTTGAAATGTACTTCCTCAGGCAAAACCCCCATGGAGCTCTGACTTCATCTTGGGTGCAGATGGTTCTGGAGGAATAACCAGATCTGTGTCCATAACTACTTCCTTGGTTAATGTGGTATGAGTTCCTCAACTACGTACAACTTCAGCTCATTGTTCTAGGTCAAAACTCTTTCTGTGACAAGATATGGTTCAACAAATTCATCTTACAAAATCAAACTAAACCACAGTATCCTGTTGGTTTTGTTGTAGCTGACGATCAAAGAAAATTCATATTTTTTTTTACAAGAATGACATTTATGGGGATCTTTCTCTGAGCAATGTACGGATTACCCTTGATTCAAGTAAGCGTAAGAGTTGACCTTTTGATTTTGATGGAGATTACTGTCGTTGTTCTCCAAGTGCAGTAAACGTACATGCTACTAATACCCTTTTTTATTAATTTTGTACCCAAGGAAGCGAAACTAGCCATTGGAATTGGAGAGCTCAGATTTGGTTGGGGGTTTCTAGTGTATCCAGGGGATTTCAAATCTAATGAATACTAAAAGGGTCAAATTACTCGTCTGTGTCTGTGGAAAGTTTGACTATACACTATTCCCAGTACATCCAAATCTAGTGAGTGGATGGACTGATCTACGTAAGTACGTACAAAAATGCTTTCACGAGTGCTTTCAAGTGAGGCCTGTCATATTTGATGTCGAGATTACTGCTCACCACTTTGAAGGGGGTTCAATGTCAAATTACATTGATCTCAGGCTTGTTGCACAGCAATATGGGATTAATTTCCGAGGTTTCACTTCCTCACAATTGCGAGTTGACGAGGGAGAACTAATGGGAAATCACAGGTACAATCAGAGATGAAAGAGCCACCACCTACCCACACTCAAGACCAAAAAGCTTCAAAGCCTTCGAACTAGAATGTAGTACATAGCATAAAACATGTTACCATGTTCTACGTGCGCATGCACACACACTGCTACAAACGTCAGCCCTACTCATTCTACTTCAATGTGCAACCATGAATAGCATTTTACCACAGTTTAGTAACAATGCCACACAACCAAAAGAGATTGGAGAGAGAGAGAGAGAAAAAAAGAGGTGTTCTTATGAACATTCAAAATCCGGACAGGACGAGACTTTGATCATGACGCCATTGGAATGGATGGCGGCTTTTCCAAGTAAAGGATAAGGTGATAATAGGCCAGACAAGGTCTAGGGGTAAGGATTTGTTTCAAATGGTTTGTAGATTAGTATTTCTCTCATGGCCACTTGGACCATTCATCGTATTTGTTCGAAGTAGCTCATCTCAATGTAATGCACATTTCGAACAAAAGCAAGTGTGTCGTGTTTTTGTTCTTAAGTTCTTGTGATAATTGCACATCATCATCATCATCTTTAATAAAAGTTTATGAATTTCCACAAAAGAAATTAGGACTCGAAACAAAAGGAGTGTGGGTTTGTTTTTCCATACAAAGTCATTCGGTTGGTCCAATTCGACTCTTATCCCATGAACAGGGCCTCTCAAAAATCCGATAAGGATCGTAACAAAATGCACCTTCTCGTCAAATTTACAGATGACATTGTGCTTCCATTGTGTGAAATGAACTTTGCGTCAAGCCAAAAGAAAGTAGGAACCAGATCGTTCGTTAGTTACCTCGTATTGCGGTTGTGTCGGCGACCCTGCCTGCTCGTCAAGTTTGAATGATGATGCACTGTATCTAATGGTTCTCTTCACAGAGGGACTTTCCGTTCTCCCATGGGGCAACGCTGGGTGGTGCGAAATCCGAGCCTAAAACAATGAACAGGAAAGAATTTAGCATAAAGATTCCCAAAAATATTTATCATAACAATGGTGGGCAGAATTTCTGATTTCTTTGTGCATCTTTCCATCTCATGGCTCTCTTTCTTAACCCAGAGAGTGATTTCTCTATGAGCCAGCCAGCCAAGCAAAGAAACAAGGAAGCAAGAAAACAACGAACGAACGAACGAACGAACGAAGGGATGTCTTTGTTTTATGGCTTCAGCTGGAAATGAGAGCCAACCCCACGTCTACCAAGCTTTGGTTTAGGCCGTAGATGGGTGGTTGTTTGGATTGTTGTTAGTTTCTTTTTTGTGCCCGCTTTGATGAATGAAAGATGTGCTCCAATGCGCTCGAGATGCGTGCCACGTTCAGCGCTTGGTCATTACTCTATTACAATTGTTTGAGAGAAAATAATTGATGGTGGCAATCGGACGGTCCTCAAGGTTCTGCGCGAACCGAAACTCACCCATTCACTTCAAATCAGACCTCTTTTTTTATCATGTTTCTCTGGCCTAGGATCAGAGTGAGTGACCGAAAAGCGAGGCACCCATGGATAGTTTTTTGGTCCATGGGGCAAACGAGGTCAGCTGGATGGGTCATCACTCAGCAGTTCAATAGTCAATGGTGTTTCCGTTTCCTTTGCTCCATCTATCTATATTTATCTCGCCCCCTTGAACAACCCTGACTGAATGATGATACTCAACTGACCATCACTGTACACTCTCTACACACACCAGAATGGAGGCCAACCTCAAGTCTTCAACCCCCTGACGGATTTTCTCTTCTCGATGGAACAATCTCAATAACAAGGACGAGGTTCCATCGAGATTGCGCTGTCCTTCAAGACCAATGGAAATGCTCTTGATTCAGTCCAAGTGCAACTTTAGTTCAAAGCGGGGCCATCGCCCCACTTGATTGTGTTGGTCTTGGCGATGGCTTAGATCAGAGCCACCGTGTGTGTTTCTGTCTGTCCCTCTTCTTTTTCTTTGCCATTGAGTCTGTCTCGGTTTTTGTCAATGGTCCGAATCCACTTTTGCCTCCCCGCTTCAATGGCTCAGAAGCAAATTGGTCAAGACATGACCCTTGATCGGTCCAGAGCCAAAGAGCGAGAGGGGAGCTTCTCCTTTACTTCCATTTGGGTCTCGGCCATTGGGAAATTTGGCATTACCAAGAAATCCAAGTGGGTCCATGAGTTGTTTCAAGAGGATTTTATTCTGACGGGGACATCGCAGTATGTTAGTGAAAGCAAACTAAATAGATGGAGCTATCAGCACTGTCCCAAAGATCGATGGGGATCTGATCCAATGTGCTCTCTCTTGTCATGGATCAATGTCCAATGGACAGGAAGGAATGGTAGGAAGCGTGTGATTTTTTGTCCGAGCAATTTTTGTTTTCCACTTTTGGAATGAAATGGATGTCGCTGGTTTTTGTTGAGCCCATCAACGAACCAAGCCAGTAGGGATAGCAAAATGTGTAGTTGGAGCACGAGAAATACTGCGAGAAGTAGAAGTAGTAGCAAGATCGATGATCAGAGATAAGCAATGGGCAAAATAGAAACATCGAACGACGAGAAAGAGGAAAAGAGAGAAGAAAAAAGAGGAACCGTGGTGTTCCCTCTTTTCTGATAGAGCCTTATCTTGGAACACTGAGAAGTTCACTCTGTCGCTCACGGCTTTTTCACCACTTTGCCACTAGGAGTAAATGTCTTACATATCCTAACTAATCAGTTCTTTTCGTCCCTTAATCTTGCCTTCCGTCTTCAAAACCGAGGCTAGGATGATCATCCATTGAGGATGACCGTTCTGCAATATCCGTAATTAGATTACGGGTTTGTTGTCGTGAGCTTTACTTGTAGTGAACTTGGTGAATTAGTTGTGGAAATACCTCCGATGCAAAAGACCGTGGTACAGAAAGGATTGAGATGGATTTTTCAAAGACGGGAAACGAAGACATATCGAAATGGAACAATCTAGAAAAGCTCCATCTCTGGCTCGTTGAGCTGCTATCGCTGCTGCTTTTTCGACTTGGACCACAGTACGTACAGTACAAAGACTGTAGTAGCACTATGAACGCTACTCATATCCTTTCTGGACTCGTCCAAGTGATGTTGTTGTTGTTATTGTTGTTGTTGAGTGAGAGCTGAGAGGATCGGGAAAAAATTGAGAAGAATCTGTCTGCAGTTTGCAACACTTGTCTATAGATTGAAGTGCTCTTTGGGAGAGATGAACTGCGAGTACAAGCCTTCTTTAGAACAACAATACGGAACAGTATGTCCGAGCCTGATTTGGGACACGAGCCAAGATGGACCAGATCAAGAACATAGATCATTATGGCAAAAATGATGTCGCTTATCAACGACAAACCAACATGATACCAACTTTGCGTGTTGGTTGGTATCGATTTCCATAAATGTCGTTACCAAATCTTCAAATTGATAAAATTCAGTTGAACATGACTAGGCGACAAAAAACTTTGGGATTTCAAATCATCATCATATATCATTAATGTTTTTCCAAGCACGAAAAAAGGTTCTTCTTTGCAATCGAACATTTGCTTTCAACGGCTAAAAGTCTGCTGCATTGAACCAACCCACTGAATCCTAGGACATTCTGAACAGGGTTGGAACGACGATATCCATATTGGCTAGTTGTGAATTGTGATGCGACTGCTAGATCAGAAATCGCGTTTGAAATGTGAGCAAAAAACTTCTGCATTGAAGGACTCATCAACCAAGGCAGTACTGACTCATTGGCCAGAGGGGAAAATGGCGATTTTAAACGGAGAAAAAACCGTAAGCTTTCTTTCATTAGAATTGACAGCGCATTCATGTTTTCGAGCTCATCTGCCTATACAAATATTTCTGAATCCTCTGTTACCCTTTGGAAATGCTAATCGACCCAGGCAATAAGGAATATTCAATATCTCTGCCCTTCCACTCGAATGCATCCATCCGACAACAGACCGAGTTTCTTAATAGGCCAGAAACTACATAGACGTACGTACAATTTCGTTTTAAAAGGACTTTGATTTAATAATCGTATCGACCACTTCTGAGACGAGCATATTGGGTTTGGATAGCATCATGTAAATTTAGAGTTCGACTTTCAATGCGATTTCCATGGTTGCCCGTTTCTAATTGAGGTGGAATTGAATACCAACCAACCAACCATCCATATCCATCCATCGGATCGAATGACAACCAAGTTTCAGTTGAACTCTAGCAAGAGAATTGGTAATATTACTTGTAGTTGGTAAGAATGGAAATCTTCATGCACGATCTCGCTTCCCACCACAGAAATACCCAAGTGAAAGGCCCATAAATATCGATTGGACCCAATGAAATAGTTCGAATGCATTGGAAATTCCTCAGTGACCCTAAACAAGATATGTGAGCACGGCAAAACAGCACTAAAACTCCTGATCAAGATCTTTGCTCGCCTTCTCGTGTCCAGACAGACAGAGGATTGGTTGGTTGGTTGGTTGGTTGGTTGGTTGGTTGACTGGTTGGTTAGTTGTTCGGTTGTGAACTTGAGGTAGCTGCTTAAGATGGTTGGATAATAACCCACTCGGCAGGCATGTTGTTCGAACCCCCAATGTCACACAGAATGACTTCCATTAGTCAGAAGTGATTCAGGGCCCTGGTCAACTCGTATTTCCATCTTGGCACAGTATTTGTACAAGACACACATTCTCAAACACACTCTCTCACTCTCACGCACACACATTCCAAACCGATTTCGATCCTTGGACACTATATCTCCCATCTGCTGCTACTGGTGAGCTCATCAATTTCATCTCACTGGGATGTCCTCGAACCATCACATAGGGCCATGCATTGGTCATGCTACTTGACTCTTCTCTTCCGTTCAGTTATTTTGAAAATGATCATGATCATATTTCGCCAATTATAATCTGATCAGGGACCTTTTCAATTGGTATGTTCGTGTAATGGTCCGTTCATTCATAGAGTACACAGACACATAAATATACAGATTCACCCGAACCGAGAACTGACAACAGAGAAGTTCGGGATCACTTTGAATGTTTGAACTGAACAAATTGTGAGCATCGGGTGGCTATTGGGTACCCATTCGCCTTTTTTCTCCCCCAGATGATCGATTTAGCTTCATCGCTGAATTTCAATAAGGGTCCTTGTACTACTCGAACCATCCTCGATTGTCGTTCGATTTCAAGAGCGTGAAAAAAGCCATCTCTACATATGTTTTGATTTCCATATCCATCAACACTCAATAGACGATCTATCAGAGACATGCTTCATGAGAAAAATCAAATCCATTCGCTGAATTGGAAAGCTAAAAACGAACATCGAGTGGAACGATAGACACTCCTTGGTTTTTCGTCTCTCGGTTCTTAGATTTGGTATGTTTGCCACGAGTGAAGAACGGTTCATTTCGCTCGGCAAGATTATGATTGAAGTGAGGTTTTAACTACCAAGTAGTTTCATTGGTCCGGCAATGATCATCATTGACTCTCGATTACAGACAAAGATGATGATCAGTCATTTTCATTCGGAAAATGCCTTTCTCGCCTCCCATGCATCATTATCTGCCGATGCCGCCAAAAATCCTCTCCACTCCAGTGGAATGAAAGTTGTAGTGCTGGGTGTGTAGTACTCACTCTTGATCAAGCCTGAGGTCTTTAGTGCTAGATTCTTTACCAGAAATCGGAGTTACGTACACTAATATGGACAGCTCTGCGAGCTACTACTAAGTACCACGATAGGAGGACGACTTCTGTAGGAGAGGTGGAAGTATCGTGGTTGCCACTCAAGCGTGAGAGCATTTAAAAATGATGGATGAAACCGAAATGGTTTATTAAGCGTGATATTGGGGTAGAGAGAGAGACGGATTGGAATAGCCACTCACTCACTCTCCGTCTTTCATTTTGCCTTTAAAATAAGAGGCTCTAAAAACAGCTTTTTGATATCGCTTCGGGGAGGAAACTGGGCTCATTTATTGAGAAGGTTTTAGAAGGCAATGCAAAATGAGGGCCTACGTTGTGATAGTTTTCATTGTAATTACTGTAAGCACTCCTCTGATATTTGCAATTCTTCATGTGCAATCATTCTCCAACTGCAAACTGTTTGAGGGATGACAACTTGGCCCCTATGACTTTCACATGTGCAAGAGTGTCATTAGTTCGAGGAACGATACAACTTCCTCGGGAATTGAAAGTAGGAAACCGTGTCACCACCTCCTCGACCAACCCAACAACCATCCATCCACCAATTACCAACTAAATAATGTACATAGGGCATACAGGTCACTCGCACTTGCAACCAACCAACTTGAGCATGTGCCCAAAATTTCCTTGGAGAAGGATTGAACCAACACCGGTGGTGGTGGTCGTCGTCATCATTTAGATGGAAAATCTGTCTTCTCTGCGGAGTTTCCTTGTTCCACACTTGAAAGTTGGATTCCTGTTGTTTTTAGTTTCCCCCCTCCCCTCACTCACTCACTCACTCATTCATTTTCCATCGTAGGTTTCATCCCATAGTTTCTAAACATACTTGTACACCCGTAACAGTATACGACATGATGAGAGAGAGGAGACAAAGACAGCGAGCGACCACGTGAGTGAGTGAGTGAGCGAGTTAGTGAGCGAAATGAGGGGCTCCAGACTCGGGGAACGAGGGCCACGAGTGTTTCGAGATGTGTTCCACGATCCCACAACTTTGGGAACACTTCTTCCACCAGAGGTGTTGGGATTTTAATGCTAATTGAAATCCAAAAACTGTCACACATGCTTCTTCATCAAATTCCTTCCGACCGACTACCCCTGGGCAACTACAGTCGTGGATCCATGGAAACGAATGTAACATTATAGAGTACACAAGTATATATCCAGGAAGTATGAGCAATAGTTAGAAAGCAAAAAGGCGTTTTCCTTAAAGGGGAAATAGAGACAAGATGAAACAAATCAATCGGTGAACAATCTAATGCAAGATCAAGGACTGTAGCTTAAGGTTCAGAAGTTTGTTCCATATTTCGGGAAACTGAAACGCCAGAATTAAGCCCATAATTTCAGACGCCACAAAACGAGTCGGGATTCGCTACTCGGAGATACTCGTACGTAGTATG
Organism: Tigriopus japonicus; assembly: GCA_010645155.1. Taxonomy (NCBI): domain Eukaryota; kingdom Metazoa; phylum Arthropoda; class Copepoda; order Harpacticoida; family Harpacticidae; genus Tigriopus; species Tigriopus japonicus. The sequence continues at coordinate 1,304,388 of CM021323.1, forward strand.
TAGTGCGTACTTCAAGATGGAACCCAAATGTGGCGAGGAAAAGGGTAACCGAGAGAAAGAGAGATCCACATTGTTTGATTATCTCATTCAGAACCTAGGGTTTCTGGCCTGTACTCTCTACTCATCTAATCAAAATTACTCCTCGATTACAACTCAAGGCACTCTCGAAAATACTCTCGACTTGTCCTCGAATGGAGATGGAAACGTATAACTTCTTATCTCCCTCCTACTTCATTGAATTTCATTTCAACAGATGAATGTTCAAATGCATTATTCAAGTTATAGCACATCCATATTTTGGAACCCAATGACAGAGAGCTCGGTTCATTCTCACAATAAGGCTCGGAATCGGATGGGTTGCAATGGAATTACGGTTCGTGTTTTGGCACCAATATTGGAGATCAACCACCACCCTTAAAAGCTATTCCACTCAAAGCAGTCAGTCCTCATGGTCGCCTCAAAAAGGAAACTGAAACATTAAGAAGCACTTGTCGATGGTGATCCAACCAACCAACCAACCAACCTAACCACCACCCATAGAGGTCTCTCAACTGAGTGCGACAGTATTGTTGGTAAGTGGTGATACAGAAATTGCTTGACTCAAGACAGGAACCAGTTGTTGTTCAATGGTTTTTATCTCTTGGCTCTTTTCAAGGACCCCAAGGTACTTTGGACGAGAGGGGTGAAGATAAAATTGATCAGTTTTGATTCACCAATAGATGAATGGGATGCCAAAGCACTAATTGATCGGCAAGTTAGTTCAATCAATTATGTCATGCGTAATATTTAGCAAAGTTTGTTATCGTCCTGTGAAGTTTGATTTTTAGTGGTCCTTTTTGTAATATATTGTACCGAACTGAATGCTGGCTGTTATTGGGCTATAATCCTGTGGCGAAAGCAGCTGAAGATCATCTCGAATGAATTGGACAACACACCCGAAGAACAATACGAGTAGGATTTTTCCGTTACGGAAAGTGGAACCCCCTGGTATAAG
>CM021323.1:1305562-1448228 GCA_010645155.1 Tigriopus japonicus
GGTAGAATGTAACCCGGGTAAAAGAAATAGCTATTCTTATGGTCCAGCGTGGGTTTCACCTTACTTGAGATTCAATCCCAAAGTGTGGCTGGAGCTCCTTTAAGACAATGCCCAAGTGTGGTATTAATGGAATTGCGGGGAAGCAATTTCAAATGGAGTGAACGGGTTCGAACATGAGTTATGAGCCCCCCCCCCCTCTCTAGCTCGAACCACACAGACACTACATTGGGAAATTAAGAAATGGCTTAATATCATCCAGAAGCATACGGTGGATAAAGAGATTGAACAAGAAATTCTCCGCTGGAAAATGATACAATATCAAGGGATGGCTAAAATTGGATGTTGCTTTCTTTTTTTTGTTTTTGGGGAGGCTCCTCGTTGAAAGGATTACAAAGTAATTGAAGCATATTTTGCCAACAATTTTACATCCTGACGTGGGTTTTACTTCTCCTAACATGAGAATCAGCTCTTGAACAAATTGGGTCAATTTTTGGTATTTTTTACGACATGATGGCAAAGGCATAAAGTCTCAACGACCTCCTGGACAGTCCCCTATGAACGTCTTGATGATGGCTTGTTGACCTCAACCACGTTTTTTGTTGCAAAAAGCAAGCTTGAAGGAACGAAGACCAAGAACGGAACTTGGTTCTGGCCACCGACGACGCCATTTTCGCCGACGAAGACAAACTTGCTTTGGTCAAGCAAAAGGAAAAATGGGATCTCTACCTCGGTTAACTTCGCTCGTGCACCCACCAACCAACCAACCAACCCAAGAAAGCTGGAGAGCATTTGTACGGTACATATTGGCACTAGAGCTCTCGGCTACACGATATGTTTTGAGGATCGGCACACGGACATCTTGGTTCCCTCTACAAGTGAATGCAATCTTAGATAGCTTGATACAGAGAAGATGTATGAATGTTCAAGGTTAAGTAAGCGCGTGATCCATTAACGAAAGGAAGAGGAACAGAGATCGAGGGGTGTTCCTTTCGAACGCGATCCTTGAGCTATGAGTGCCTATACCCTCTTGATGGACCTCTATTAGTTTGTCTAGTTTGTGATCTCTCAATGCTCTTATTTGTCTTCCTCTACGGTACAGTTTCTTCTTCTCCTTTTCCTCTTTCCAAAAGCAATAAATTATTGAGTTAGCGTTAATAAATAATGTTTGTTGGCTTTCTTTGATGATTTCTCTTCTGGACTCGTGAACGGCTAGGGAGGATATCGTAAATCTATAAACAGTAAATTGTTCAAAGAAGGGGAAGAAAGAAAGAGAAAGAGAGAGAGAAACAAGAAATTCAATACCAGAAATTAGATTTCCAATAGTTCCGATACTCCAAGTCCAGTCTGCTATGTCCAAAACCAGACGTTCTTCTGGACCTTTGGAGACAAATAGAACCCCATGAAAGCCCGTTCATGGTACGTTCTTCATCATTTTGTAGTAGTTGCATCTTGTGGTAAATTGACTCCTTGTTCCAAATAGGGGAAAGAGGAAGAGAGAGGAGAATGATCATGATGGTCCAAAGTGTTCCAAGACCGTGCCTGAGTCATGTGTACAAAGAGAAATTCCGATCACGTAGGACTACTCCAATCATTTTTGGTCGATGGTTTCCTCTCGGCCTAGTAGCTCATCTTTCCCCCAAAACCATCACGACCACTGGACCATCGACCAAGCCAACCAACGAACGAACCAGAGACCCTCGTTGCGAAGCCCGTAAAAACTGACCTGCTTCTTTTATTGAACAAGCTGGGCTTGCCAATAAACAAAACGTCGTTTTAGGTGAGGACAGATCCAGGAACTGATTGGGTTCACAAACAAATAGAATACACAAAAAATGGGCACAACATTGAGCAACAGGATAAAGATGTGATTTGCAGAGCTTGCAAAGAGACATGACTGATCATATCGTGAGGTGAATCGTTCGTATGGGATGCAATATTCATTACGCTTATTGACTTGCTTTGTTTACCCTCTCATGATCCTCTCCAATAATACGATGACCTATTGATTTCCAAGATGAATATGTAATCTGACCTACAAACCGAACAAGATTGCTGTATGCAAACCTGATCGCAGATATCAGACCAGCCCAAGCTCCTTCGGGATCTCCCTTCACAGTCTAATCAAGCTGTATTTGGAAACTATTGGAAAATTTGATGCCAAACAATACGATACCTACTATACAATACATGATTGGTGCCACCAACAAACTCTCTGAAGCTATCCCAGACAACAACATCATCCTAAGCCTCCTTTCTTAGCAAGAACGGAAACTTATTGTGGAGCATGTCTTTGTTCCGAGGGATTCTGCTTATCCTCCCTTAGGGTGATTTCTGCGTCTCTATATTGAGTAGGTTATGGAACACTAACTAGGGGCTAGATGAAGATGACCAGGGTATTTATTGACGGCTAAGATTCCTGACGTGTCTGGTGGGAGCATTTCCAGCCAATCTTCAGTGAAGGTCCAAAAAAGCATCGATTTGGTGCTCTTATGAAGATATGGATCAATCTTCAGAAGTACTAAGTGATCCTTTTAGTTAAGACAAGTACGGCGGAGGCCATTAGTAGTGTTTCCGCTCCAATAGGTATAGAGAAATGTTCCTGCAACCGGCATTTCTTGCCTGGAAATGGATAATTCCAACTTCTCTTGCTTGCTCTTTGTCTCCTTTGGGTGAGGGGAGGAAACTAGACACAGGCGGAACACATTAGGACCAGATCCAATGACATCAATCCGAGATCCAACATCAACACACGAGGAGGAACGAACAGCTAGCTCTATAGCTATTTGGCCTGACCTGAGAGGATCATGGGTAGGTGGATAAGGACTCTAATGAGTGGGCAAAACCACTTTACGACCATTCACTTGATTTCGATGGAAATCGGGGATTCTGAGTCGTGAGACCACAAACATTGCATTGTGTTCCCAAAAGAGAACGATATTATCATTTCCATGGTGAAAGGAGCAACGACTCGGCATCATATCTCAAGTATTTCATACGCGTCTATCGACTATATATCTCCCGTTAAATGAAGGAGGACCAATTTTTTGCTCGTTGTCTTTTGCAATCGCTCTCGGCTTGGTCTGCTCATCGAAGCGGGAATCCTCATCGAAGGCTTTTTCCCAAACTATTCCTCCAGGGATTGACTGAGCCGGGAGCAGAGGAGTATTGTAGGACGTACTAGCTAGCACCCAAGATTGGGTTGGATAGATGGATAGATGGATAGCTAGATAGCTAGATGAACTGAACAAGTGGTACATTGGAACATTGGACCACTCGTTCGTTCACTGAGAGACAACTAACTACATTCGAGTGTGTAGTGAGTGGGTGAGTGAAAGCAAGCAAGCGAGAGATAAGAACAAACATGGCCTTATTGCTCTGCGTTGTGTTCTCGAGCTCTACTTTCTAATACATAGTACACCACCATCCTTGGTTCGGAAGGATGACAAAAAAGCCTGAAACATCAACAAAGACGCAATCTGCGAGGATGTGCCATAGTCCCCCAATTTCGCTCAGCAGACCGATTTTCGAGGATGATTTTCCATTTTCCAACATATTGACATCAGCGTCTTAAGAAAGCGAAACAACGATGGATGAACGAGATGAGGACAGACAGAGGGAATAAGTAAGAGAGAGAACCGAACGCGAACCATGGTGAGGGCAAAAACCCGAGAGAGATGATGAATGGCCATGGAGCAGAGACAAAGGAGACATCAATAGCCAGCAATATGTTATTGTTGTTGTTGATCTACATCGTGCTCACAAGATCCACCCAAGAGAGACGAGTCCGGGTAAATCACTGGAGACGATCCCACTTGGCCTCCTTGGTCTCGTGGGCCGGTACAGAGCATATCGAGGCCATTAACATCCAGAATGGCCTATTGTCCGTGAATCATGAATACCAATGGGATGACAATTATTCCTTGTCAATTGTCACTGGGCTCCAAGGCCAATTCGAGAATGCATTCGGTTTCTGTAGGCGCTCGTTCCAATATATAAGTCCGATCCATCCTCGAAGAATTCCTTTGTTCCACTGCACATCTATCTGGATCACTGACAGGCACAAAGAGCAATTCTCTCATGAACGACAAAACATCCGATGCGACAATGATCAATACCTGTTTCATGATGTGATACAACCAATCTTCCAACTTCTCGTTGAAAGCACGAGTGTTTGCGGTTTCTTTGACCCCAAACCTTCGTTTTTCGAACACTATTGGCAAACCCAGATGTGGCTGCTTGCTCTTCGGTCTGTCTCAGGACATTCATTGGCAGAAACAAATTCGACCAGAACAGCTTCATCGCCAAAAAGAGTCTCCCCCGAGAAATTCGGATGGAATTCGTAAGAAGATTCCTCTTCTTCGTTTCTTGCAGGCTTCCAGTGTGTCTCGCTCGCTTTGGTGTTCCAAGTGCTCCTATATTTTGGATAGACAGTGCAAAGCCCTCAGGGAGTTCCAAGATGGTCAAAATTCTATACGTGTATCTATCTGATGTTGAAAGTGCCTCAAAGCCAGGGAACGACCAGAAGGAGGGCCATCATCATGGCACCCCCAAAGTAGTCAGTGAGTGAGTGAGTCAAGAGGCAAACTTGAAGGAATCAAGAAGAAAAACTCTTTGATCTCCAATAGTTGGAGCAAAATCTAGGCGCCTCCTGCCACTTTTGTGAAACTAAGATCAGAGACAAGTTTTAAAGAAATCTCTAGTGATTTTGACACCCAGGGAGACATTGACAATTCTCTGAAGCCCCCATCTACGAATAGATGACAGGAAAATTTTCCCAAACTTCCTTCACGTTTCAAATTGGAAAAATCTGGCAAGGATGACACTCACCAAATATAGGGAAACTATTTCCTCATTCAAAACCTTGAACCAAGTCCAAAATACAAGGAATAACTGCACCATTCAGCCTGGTCTAACTCACATCCACACGTTTAAAGTAGGATGAGAATCCTTGCAAATCCCATATTTGTTCGAGGTTTCAGCTTGACGAGAACCCCGAGAGTGATTCGACCCAAAAATCATGCATCTATAAGTCCTCAATGGACACCATTCATGTGGAACAGAAATGATCCATTGAATAGAGAGGAAGAGAGGAGGGATGCAATGAGGGTCTCTCTTTCTCTTTCTCTCTATTTTTTCTATCAATAGTGGATGGTGTGTACATCAGACCATCAGGATGATGAAAGCAATGAACGTGAGAGGAGAAATCTTTCATTCCCAATCTCAATGGCTCTCAGCCATTCAAGCAAAAGTCATAACTCCAAGGAGGGATATCATCATCAAATATATAGACACTGATAAGTACAGTGCGTTACGACTTGACTAAAAGTAACACTTGATCGTTGAGAATTGGGGGGGTGTTTCTCGACAAGCGTGTTTCTAACTATTTCAAACGGAGTGACCCTTTGATTCTTAATTAGCGAAAGTGCACCTGCGTTGTTTTTACGTATTTCTCATTGAGAACGAAATATGTGAAAAGCAAAAGATGCTCTTTCGTTCGGGTGTGATGAGATGCTCCACTCTCTCCGTTGGTTTTCTTTGGTGCAAGAAGCTTTCGTAGTAGCAATATCTTTGTGTTGTTGTTCTCCACTCAAGGGAAACGAGAAGGACGATCGATTCATACAATTATTGATGGATCCAATGTTGATGAAGTTGCCTCTACAACTTGATGATCTTTACCTACTTTGCGCGTTCTAGTTTCTTACACGTAGTAGATCTTGGAGGTCACTAGGGACCAATCTTGGCCAGAAAATAGAGTATGAAAATCTAGATAATGAACCGCCTACAGTAGAACCGAAATGAGTTGGGTTCTCGGCGTTGGACGCCATTCAATGGAGCTCTCTTTTTCCGGATGAACGGATGGACCAACCAAGCTTAACTTGAGCACAATTGGCCTGAACAAAGAGATCAGTAGCGAGAGGGGATTGATCAACCTTGATGTGCTTTCGGCACTTGCTTCAGAACTTATCTAGTTCCACAAACACAAGACACGTTCCAAAGGAAGATGTTTTTGTAACCGTTTCAAATCAAAGATCTGCCAGGATTTTATGAATTTCTGAGAAGCGGTGAATATTTTGAGGCTGGAGCATTCGAAAGTCGAGAGCGATTCTTGTTCATGATGTTGTGAAATTGAATATGCAGCAAAGCTTTTTCCGCTGTGATTTGCTTTCAACAGGAATTTGTTGATTCAATATTCAAAAGCCAATCCCAGAATTCAATCAAAACTGAGAAATCTGGGATGGAACTTCAATTTAGAACGCGATTTCGAGAACGAGGAGTCAGGGACGTTGAGGAAAAAAACCGCTCCGTCATATGAAGCAACAGAAAAAGAAGAGAGAAAGAGATCAAAAGGGATGTATCATGAAACCAATTTGCCATCTTCCTTGGGAACCATCATTCAATATGCAAAACAGGGATTTTTCTTCTTATTTGACTGCAGAGCCAAAGGCAAAAATAAAGTCATGTCAATTCGCTGCCATGTACGTTCGTTTTAAAGTTAATGTGGAACATGCATATCAAAAAATTTCCAAGCCATCTTACTCGGTTCCAAGTCAATTGGCGGCTATGGTTTTTGGATTTGCATTTGATCCTACTAGGGTGGTGTGGAAACTCAGGATTGGAGAGAGAAACTTTCGAAGTGAGAGTGAAAAGTTTTTCTGCTACCATCAATTTTTGATCTTTTTGATCCCCCATTTGGAAAAAGTTCATGCTTGAATTCATAGATAGCACCATATGCATCATTGAACCTTGATTGCCCTGTGCACTTTTCAAAATGCTCTCTTTCTCCTCTGTATTTGACTTTTGCCCATCAATTCCAAAAGCCTTTTGCGAAATAGCCTCTAGAATTGGGTAGCACAGACGTACATACAGAAGAACACAGAGGGTAGATCTCGATCAAACCTTGGCAGATGGAACTGAGGAACCGCTTGGTGGCTCCTGTCTGCTTTTCCTTCCCAAAGCATGGACCATTGGAACGGGAACAAGATTCGGAGAAGTTGTGCCCAAGGCAAAGATTCATTGTCCCCATCATTTCTGGCCATATGCAATGGCAGTTTCAAATATCGGAAAGTTTGACACGGAGACTGGGAAAATTTATCGTATCCTATTTTTCGCCGCAAAAAAAGTTGAATGAAACTTTTCTCAAATTTCTCCGTGCTCCAAGTTGGTAGGAGAGGATCCATCCACAAATGGTCTCTGATGTTCCCCTATATCGATGTTTGCCTCGTTTGCGTTTTGAAAAAAAGGAAATGTTTTTATTTGCCTTGGAATATCAGGGTGTTTCGTGTTTGTTCCCCTTTCTACAGAATTCAGATTTGTTGGTGATCTGAAGCTACTAAATAGCTCTGAAGAAGAAGGTTGCTACCTTGCAAGTTTTTGTGACATTCTAAAGCTATATTGCATTGGATTGATTCTCAACTTGTCAACGCCGTTTTTGGAAATAGGAAAAGAATTTGCAACTCATCTGGCAAACGAAAGCAAGCCAATCAGAATCTTGATCATCGGTTGTTTATTTGACATTTACTTTGGAAATCAAAGTGTCATGGCCTGCACACGTCCGCTGGTGACTGCGACAAATTCTGGACCCTTTTGGAACATCTATGAATCTTGTAGAGTTATCGACAAGCTATCACTAGGATCACAAACATTCTCGGGAGCCCATTTGTAGTTAAAACACGTACTCATTTCATTCGAAGCCAACCAAGAGGACTTTTTGAGGGTGCGAGTGCCAATCCCATTTCAACCAGAATATCCCACCACTCTGATCCAAGTCCAAGGGGAACAAAAAAAGGGAACGGAGGCTGGTTGAGCTACGCACCGACGACAAGGAAGAGGATCATGGACGAGGGGACTTTCCTGCCCACGATCTGTGGGTGGCGGTGACGAAGATGGGTGGGTGGGTGGCAGAGGATGGCGAAAGGCTGCTGATTTGGATGAAAGAGATGTTTTAATCACCGAATTTCTAATTAGTATCCCGCTAGTCAGCCAAAGTCAGCCAGCCAACCAAAGAGGCAAGCAAGCAAGCATCCATCCATTCATCTACTCATTTCCGTAGCTAGCCGCCTAAAAAAGTCGGGCAGATTGGCAGACTGAATTCCCATTCAGATCCCGTCGTTTTGGCTTCCCTCACGGTTCCACTTCGATCTCCAAGAAACATGTGGAAAAATTCCTTCAGCCCCAGGAATTCAAATGGATTTCCACTGTTTGTCACTTTGACTACCTCATTCAAGTTAATAGCTAAATGGGAACATTGTACCAACAAACTAACTCGGAGAAAGAAACTGCGATTGTAACAAAATGTGGGTTGTTACAATTACACATGTAGTTTTCGGGAAGTTTCGGAGCAAAAATGTGCCAAAAGGAAGCGTGTTTGGAATGGAACGGTGGCTGGTAATTAAAACAAAGTGCGCAGGCGCCTTCAAATCCAGTGATCGCGAGATCAAGTTAATGAGCAAATCAGCATTCAGAGCATTGCCGAAAAGGGATCGTTGGAGGAAAAACTTTCAAAATTTCATCTCCCTCTATCTAGCTAGCTAGCTAGCTAGCCATCCAGCCAGCCAACCCCATCCCCCCACTATTCGTTCACTCACTCAGTTACTCAGAAAACTAAGGACCCAGGATCTTCTTGGGCCGAATTGGCCCGAGTTCCATTTTTCATCAGATCTCGTTAGCTTCTCGGGCTCATTTGGCAAGAAGTTGAAAAAATTGAGGAAAGCTTTTGAGCATTGAGACATATAGAACGAGCAAATGGATATCCGGAAAAGGGGACGACGAACTATGTCAGGGAAGGCATGCCACAATCTCTAGAGAGCAATGGCAAAAATTATTGGTATTACAGAAATTAATGGATGATTAAGAATTCTATTTAGGGACCTTCTAGAAGCAAGAGCAGAGACACACTGAAGATGGAAGGGGAAACGGCGTCGCTTCTAATGGCAATGTTGAGAGAGGAAAATAAAAAAAAGCTTTCAGTCGTCAAGGCGAGACGCAAGATTTACCCAGCAAACAAGCAAAGGGTCCGTGGATCAGGTTTCCTGAAGAATTTCAAGCGACTCAAAACAACAAAAGGTGACAGAGTCCACAAAATTATTGTCCATGATTAGGCAAATTCAAAGTGTTTGGGAAAATTGATACTCTTTCTGCGTACCAGATCTTCATGTCATGCAGCAATTTGAACATGGAGGCTTCAAAAACCAATTGCTTCTTTGGAACGAAGAACAAAGGTCAACCAGTACAACATCATCAACCAACTTTGATCAATTGTCATACCCTCTACGACACATAATTGCTGTGAGATGTTCATCAAAGGGTTCCAGACAACAACGACAACATGGTGGACAACTCACCAGACCTTCGTCATATCGGAGCACTGAACTGCTTGAAAGTCCCACTCACTCACAACAAGGTTAAATATAAGTGTTATGCCAAGCCATGCACCCTATTTGGCCGGCCTGGTTCATCTGTCTCTTTGGTTGGCTGGCTGGTTGGCTGTCTGTCTGTCCATTACCCTTTATTTAGTGGGTTGTCCGTCAAAAAGTCATCTGCTCAAGCAATGACAACCAACAATCAACTGCACAAGAACGTACCTAGTTGCTCCTTCAAATCAAATGGTGAACAAACTGTTCATGTACGGAGGTTGTTCAAGGAATGCTCTGGTACTTATTTTTGCCTTTCATTCAATTCTTGGTGCACTCAAAAAAACACTGGCATAATACTTGTGACCTTTTGAAAATGAAAGTACCATCAAACATTTAGGAGGAACATTTGGGAGCTAGAATAAGCGATTTAGTGTAGAAAACTCTTGAAGAAAGCATTCACAATAAATGTTTGGAAAATCAATTAGAGAAAAAGATGAAACAAACTAAGTTTGACGGCGTTGTTATCAAACATTGTTCGAATTTTGAGAGTCTCTCCAACCCGTGACATTTATATCTTAAATACCAGGAAGACAGAAAGAAACAATTCCGAAAAAAGTGTAAGAGACGAAAAAGAGTCGGCTTTCAAATGCATCTCAAACTTATGAATAACCTGCCCGGTTACCATCAACCACACTTTTCCAAACCAATAACCATCAAAAAGCAGACCAAACTTTGAGACATTTGAATATTTGGTTGCTGCTGCGAGGAACTTTTTTCTACTCGCAACAGGATTAAGTTTCTTTATTTCCATGTGTCCTATCATATTTCTGGTAAAGATATCACTGAGGCAAATTCCCATGCATCCAAATCTCGAGTCAAAAACCAATGTGTTTTGATCGCTCTTTTAAGACAGGCAAGAAGATCCTCTTATACCGTAGATATACATATAGATTCATACGCATCGTCTTACATAAAGATGCGAAGCTTGTTTTCACGTTTTTTCGTGCAAGTATCGCCAAAGTTTCCGAACGCCAAGGAGCATTGCACTTTTGATGAGCCGGAGAAGCATTTCCAGAAAGTAAAGAGATTTTGGGCTCAAAAAATGACGAGAAAAATGTGCGCGGATCGATCTTGACGATCATCGGCGAGAAGCTCAAGGCGTTGGCTGATGGCGGGAGGAATCCGGAATCTGCTTTTCACGATCACTGCATCCCCTTAAACCTGTCAAAATAGGCATTAGGCGAATTCGTTTTATGGACCTTAGAGTATTTAAACGTTCACGGAAACGATTCGGCTGCCATGGATGAGATGAAATCTATGTTTGTGTCAAAGCTTCGTGATGGCTTTTCAAATATCACGTCCGAAAGTGTTCACCAACAAGGTTAGAAAAAGAGTACGGACAAGTGAAGTTACGTAGAGTACGAATAGAATGCACATCAAATGGATAAACTCGGGGAGAAAAACACCGCGAGGTCTTCTTGATGTGCCGAAGACAGAGAGAATGTAAAAAAAAGAAGAGAAAGAAAGAGACAAATGAAGGAAAAAAAGAAGTTCATTTACAAATATGTGAAAGTGCCTAAAGCTTCTCGTCGTCACCAACGAACGCATCGTCGTAGTCGAGATGAGAAAAGTTCAGGTCCAAAAAACTTGATCTTGACCAGACAGCGAATCAAGGGGCGGAAAATTTTATGAGAGAAGCAATTGAATAATTTACCTCTTGGCCGCGAGGGATCATTCTTTTCTCTCTTGGCCTTAAACACGACCTCAAGATTGCCTTCTCAGCGGCGAATGGCTCGTTTCGATTGCAAATGAATCTTGCGACAATCTCATTGGGGATTGCAATTTGTAAGACAAGGCTGATTTGTCTCCACAAAGAGCAGAAAGATACAGCGATGAGTAAGAACAAATACATACAATGGAAAAGAAGTACAGCATGCACTTGACGTGTTACAACTGGCGTTTCTCGTTTCCCAATCATCAAATCAAACATCATCGAACTTAAATTGCCATGTGGAGGAGGGAAATTGAAGGTTTCTAGATGTAATTGTGTGATCACTTTAGCCACTATCTTGGTTCCAAGCACACCATTTCAGTCTGATCAAATTATGGTTTAGCACTCCTGATCCTCCTGAAATCGACAAATCGACATCGTTGCCAACTTGATCATCTGCGACTAATGTCTAATCTATGGATGAGCGATTTTTCATGTGACAAAATGTTTCTCGATTCAAGTCATTTCGATCAAACAAACTCGAATCGGTCAAATGACGGTTTCTAAACAACCCGCAGACATGTTCTCGTCCCATGCATGGCAGTCAGTCATTTAATTAGCCAACCATTGAATTGAAGTGGTTCTGTCGAGTGTTGGGTTACAAAGCCACTTCCTTTAATAGAATATTCAAGCCTATGTTGCTGGAATACTATGGAAAACTACCATATGGCTTGCCTTTTGGTTGGTTAGTTGGGCGAAAGGACATTTGACATAATCAGGTCATCTGAGGGTAAATTCATTCTTAAGTCATATAATTCGTTCTTTTCGTTTTTGACGTGAGTGTGCCGTTATGGCGGCAATAGTGGTTGTATTACTACAACCAACGAATGGTGGTGGGAGCTCTTTCCAAAAAAAAGATCAAATCAAGGTCTAGAATCTCGTGGACCCAACGAATTCCAGGCATGAGCTAACCGGGGAAGTAGGGGGAAACTGAGTAGTGAGTGCTGGAACAATTCCTGCTCGATGAGAGACTCAAACCGTACAAATTTAATCATGGAAACCAGAGAGACTCAGAAGCAAGCTGAATAAGAGGAAGAGAGAGAGAGAGAGAGAGAAAGAAAGAGGAAGAGCTTCATCGTGAATATGGCGGTGGTTGGTGGTTGTGATGGACTTTGACAGTGGTAATGGCACTCTGCCCTGCTGTTTTATGGCTATGGGTTTTGATGACAGATATTGTGCTGCTTGAACTACCAGGACATGTTCAAATGGCCCTGGAGAGGAGCAATACCACGACACGAGTACAAAGGCTACCTAATGTGATAATGCCCCTCTCTTTCTCTCTCGGTGTCGGTCTATAAATGGACAAAGAAAACAACACACTTCAAACAGGATTTCAATTTAATGCACTCAGAGAAAAATGGACACTCGAGAGAACAAAACTGTTCTAACATTTGTTCTTGGGATCAGATTCACCCCAAGAACCTCCTTAGGTGCTCCAATCTATGCATAACAGTTCCATTTCGCTGAGGAAAACGAGCGGTGGCTCTACGCAGTCGATTTTGAGCGCGCCACTTGAGACAGATAAAAGTTCAAGACCAAGGAGATGTTGGCCAAATAAGAATACACAATGGCAATATTGGAACCTAGTATTTGCGGATGACGAGTAAATATCTAGACACGAAGAGTGCATATTGGTCTGAGAACATTATCCCGAGAGAGGGAGTATGTTTGAAAGCGCTGCTTCATGCTTACGGATGACATGTTCAATTGGTCTGTCTTGACTGAGAATGCATGAGAAAAATCGTATATTTTTCTTGACAATTCACAGAAATTGAAACTAATCCATTTTTCAAACCTCTCGCTCTCGCTCTCCTCACGTTGTGGTAACTAGCCGTCCGATCCAACATGCAAATATCGATTCAATATCCAAAGCCTCACGAATGAGATGGATGAGAGCAAATATGTATTAATTGTATGTCAGTCTCATCTACATGCCAAACCGTTCTCACTTTTCCATTCGAGCGAGCCAATCACAACTTGCTATTACTAATAATAAAAAGAATCATATTCCCTAACAAAACATCAATCATCATCATCATCACAATCCCTACCTGATTTCTTGGGGATGATTCACTGAGAAAAGGTCTCCAATCAAGAGCCCCTAATAATCACTGCTGGGTGTCATTCCAGTGGTTCAACGAGATTGTTCGTGCAGCGAGGGATACTACTGTCCATTCGTGCCACGATCAAGAAGCCATCAATCAAAGATGATTGACAGGTTGTGAACGTCACTTTTGCCACACGGTCTTGAGCCCCGGCCTGTCATTTGGCCGAGGAAATTGGAAAGATGACGAGGTATTCACGAGTCAAATCGCGAGCACCAACCAACCACAAAAGGATTTCCCCCCCGTTCTCGCCACCCCCGTCAATCAGTTCGGTTCGGTTCGGTTCGGCTGCGGGGAAAGGTGATTGGAAATTGGCGAACGACCGATTGGCTTTTTCTGGGCCGTTCGATGATTGTCCGTTCGCTCCTTTCTGTCTCGTCGACACCACGAGTTCGAAGAAGCCGATGATTTGGGCTACTCACCACGAGGCGGTCATTGTCAGAGGCTGCTGGCTCTCTTCTCCCTTTTGTTTGAACGGCACTTGGGAGCGCTCGTTTCGGTTCAATAGGTATTATTGACACTTCCGATATTGATGGACCGATCCGATTTGCCAAAGAAGAAGAAGGAGGCGAACCGTCGAAGACGAGCAACACACCAAAAGAAGAAGAACGACGACCACGACGACGACGGAAAGGGAGCACGCGAGCCGATCACTGGGGACTGATCGAGAGAAATAGATTCACAATCGACGAGATCGGGAGTGACTTTCCAGAACACCAGAGCAATGTCAAAAACAGGGCTTTGCCTATGAACTACGAACAGGGACAAAAGCCAAGCCAAAGGTGATCTTATTGGCAGCACGGTAAAAAAGAGCTCTGTCTCCTCTCTCGTTCGCAGATTTAAGAATAGAAATGCAGAAAATAAGAAAGAAGACGAAGGAGACCAAAGAAGTTCTTTCGTTCGTTCGTCCCTTCGCTCGTCCCTTCGTTCTTTCGTTTGCTCGTTCGAGAGTCGTATAACAAGGCACCGACCGAGCTTTTGTCGAAAGGGAGAGCGCGTTTGGACGGACGACACGCCATGAACTCCTGCGGACACACTCACACACACACATACTCGTAGTTTGGATTTGAAGTCAGAGAGAATGCTCTTGGATGACTAAAACTTGAAGAAGAGTTGTGGCAGCAGTAGCAACAGGAACAGCAGCAGCAATGATAATAATAATAATAGCAGCTCATACATACATACTACAGGGTAAGCTCGCGAACGAAAGAACCCATGAGTATCTAGTTGTTAGAGCTCTCTAAGGTTTGAGAAGCACACCTTCGCTCATTGTCCACGTATGGATGGATGGATGGATGGATGTTGTTGTGGAAGGGGTACCAGTGTAGTAAGAGAAGTCGTCTAGCACGACTAGATCGGTAGTAGAACTGTTATTAGATACAAGTCGAACTACTGGCACAGACGACAAACGAATCCACAGACTGTCTGTCCGCCGGTTTGGGTGGTGGACAGAGGCAGGGATGCCACAGGTTCTTCTCCAAAGTCGTTTGATGACTTCGTTCATGGTGGTGTTGGTGGTACTTGTGGTGCGGAGGATGACGATGGTGGGAGGTGGACGGCGATCGGTGATTTGAGCCGAACGAACGAGCCCATCTTGGAGAGTCAGTCTGGTTCAAATCTTAACTCGTTTACCCTTTGCCTTGTCTCTAAATAGAATGGACCGATCGGGCCTAATTACCTTACCGACACCCATATAAACATCTAGTTGATGAATGTTAGCTAGAACCTGCTCGACATGGGATGCATCCATGAACATTTTAAAATCAATGGAAAGTGTTGATATGTAATAGAACTCGAAAAAACGGTGTACGCTCAATCAATTCCAAGCTATACATAAGCTATAATAGAAGCTACTTCTTTTTCTCTATGCAGCTATTGCTGAGGTGGGAGAGACGTGGCTCAACTCTTTTGTCAACAAGCTTAAATGCAACTGACTTCTTCATTGTCGCCGGTTTTTTGACTGCTGGCTCAAGAAGACGCGAGCAAGGTAGCTCGCTGGCCTACTACTACATACACATGCACTAACACCTTATTATGTCTCCAAATTAGCGAACATTAGCCAACAGAATGTTTGCTCTTCAACACGGATGAAAAAAACGACCAACCACGAATGTGCGAACAATTCACTCCGAGAGAGAACCCAAGTTACCAGGAACTCCAGTGCTTTTAAACGATCACGAAAACAATCATATCAACACCACAGAAGCGCTTTAAGCTTAAAGAATGAATAAAACATTTGTCTTTTCCCTAGCTTCTTCAATGTAAAAGTCAAAATGAGCAAGCAAGTGACATCTAGCGGCGTTTGCAAGAACAACACGACTCACACCAAGAAAACAATGAAGATTCACGCCGATTTTTTTGTCAAGATTCTCGAAATGAAAACTAATGTTATCCATGTTCGTCTGCCTTTTTCTAAACCTACAGTAGGAAAGAATCATATTGGGGTGCTTGCAGCCTGTTCCTACAGGATTCCGCCAGTCATCCTGGGAATTCCAACGGCCCCGTGAGAAAAGTCGATCAGTGTGCGAGTCTGTGAATTGACTCGAGTGATCGGTTCGAGAACGAAAAAGGGGAAAGAAAGAAGAACCGAACGAAGGAACGAACGATCTTCAGGGGAACTCATCCGAAGGGGGAGAAAAAGAAAAAGGCCCGGAACTCTCGAGAAAACCGTTTGAGAATTGGGTGGGGGTAGTTTGGCCGATCATCTGGAAGGATGGAAAAGGTTCAGTTTGTATTGGTAGTAGCAAGCAAACGCGACGTTTTTTGGGGAACTGAATCCCTCATTTATTCAATCAGTATTTTATAGAACGAACCCATGTTGTGACACCAACCATTATGATAGTTTCGATAACGTAATAGACTGACGATAAAATCTGGTGCGTTCAAAGACGATCATTATTCATCAATAGAAGTCGCCCATTGATGGAAATAGAAAAAGATTCAAATTTGAATTCCAAATTCTGTCACCCATTCAAACATTCACGGCCCAAGGCAGTCCACTAAAACGTACAATTGAAGACCAAGAAAAGAAGAAATCAATTTTTCATCCAACGAGACAGACATCCTAATACAAGTACATGGACATGAAAAACCGTCAACGGATTTCAAAAAATCGAACGATCAATCGTACTTACATGAAGAGCCCTTTCTAAAGCGCCATAAATACCTGACACTCATCTCAAAGTATTCCTTCGAAATACCATCAAGGATAGGCTAAAATACAGAGCTCTATACGTAGCGCAGTACAGTAAGGCGTGTTTTTTTTGTATTCGTAGACAAATCATGTGCGCGAACTTTTGCAAACAAACGAGAAACTTCCTAGACGAAATAGTTTGAATTATTGAGAACGCTTTTTCCTTGGAACTATTCCACATAGAAACTTACCCCAGTCAATATGAATTCCCCAGGACGTGTTCAACAATGATTCTCAAAGTTTGACCGATTTAGAAAGGACCATGTTTCGAAAAAATAATATCAATGCCGATGTACCCTACAAAACATGTGGAAATGTTTGTCCCTAACAGAAATACTCCAATTAGAGTAAAAAGGTCGTGGGGGAATCAACGACCACATTCGGATACATGTTTGATGTGTGTTTAATGCCATTGAGAACTTTCAGCACATTTCTGACTTGTTCTTGCATCCATCTTTCTTTTGAATATTTATTTATACCGGGTACATGTTTAATCTATAAGTTAAGCTAGAAATATTAGAGCACAAAGCAAAGCACTTATCAGCTCTTATTGAAAAGTGTGTTTGGTCGCAATGGCAAGGCTTTAAATCTGGTTTTGAGGATCCTACATAGAGCGCGTGTCATATGTACCAAAAAGATTCAATTGACATTTTGCGTGTGTAACTATTACCACAAACTACCCCCAGACTTCTCAATTCTAGCTAAGCAGGCAGACCGCCGTGACAGTGCGGAGATCCGTGACCTCTAGATGACGTGGGCTGTATTTTCTGAATTGACTCTGAGAATCGAACTTCAAAAAGGATATTTGCGTTACAAACACGGTGGCGCACTCTATGACGTTCCTTATGAAACAATCATTTTTACCAATGTTGTTAGGTAATCCCTCATAGAGGGCGGTTTTGTCGACGTCAAAATTGAGATATCTCTATTTTATTTATCTATGCTATTACGAAGATGATCAAAGTATTATGGCAGTTTGGCAATTTGATCAAGCAAGAACACTTGACACACTGACACAAAAATTTCTTAAAGCAGAAGTTATCATTGTGTTTCATTAGAGGAAATCAAGTCCTTTTGAGTCAAATATTTAAGCTATTATCGTAAAGAAATACCTGAAAAATTGCGCTTAAAATTTCGAGCCAGAAGGTGTATTTTGTTGGCGATTTTCCCGGCTTTGATCCTGCACGCCACTTCCTATTATTGGAACCAGCTTTATGGCTTGTTAAAATGGAAGCGAGTGTACTTTTAAAACATTGAAATGACGACAAAGAAAGAAAGTGCTTCGAAAACCACCTTCAAATTGTGGATTTGGAGAAAAACTTCTTTTCGTTTGCAGTATTGTTTGGCTTGGAATATTAATGTCCTTAAACAAACATTATGAAATGTTTGCACTAAAGATTTATGCCATTTCCGTTGCCGATGTCTTTCAACCTGGAAAAATACATGTACCTTACTAGCTATTGTTTCATAGTCACGTTTGGATGGTTTTGGATTAGTGTTTATACTAAGACAGGCATATTACATTTTCACAGATTTCCTGTTGCATAAAGCATCACACTTTTCTATTTACTTTATCTAGCTCCGAAAGAATGTGATTCTTTTTATACTGTACTTGTATGTTCCTTTTGTTCATTTACTTTTGAGCTATGGTTTAGTTGTGTAAACATATTTTTTTTGATTGGCTTTATTCGCCCAACCAACATAATCTGCCGTTGTTTATATTTACCACAGGAAGGACTTAATTCTGGATAACACCATTGCAAAGTGAAAGCCAAAACACGAAAATTATTGCGAAGCATTGAAAATTTGGTCAAAAGTCAAAAAATCATCTGGCAATAGCAAACACCCACAAGGAAATGACAAATAAAGTTTACATTCAAATGTTGAATCCTACAGCTAATGAAAATTTTCATATTGCCATGATTATTTTTTTCATTTTGAAGTAGAGGTGATGAAAACGAAAAAAAAATGTCTTCTTGGAACGCCTTTCAACGAAAAAAATATTACGTAAATGAGCATTATCTGTTTATTGGCATTGGCGCTCCAAATCCTATCTTTACATCAATGAATTTGTCCACATCCTAGGCTCATCTCTTGAAATTAGTCATGAACAGGATATCGATGGTTGCTTTTTTCTATTTTTTCAACTACCAAATACATCTCACCTTTATTTTCTTTTAATCACATGTGAACAAAATATGATATTTATTTGGGTGTGAAGATTCAAGAGCAGAATAAATAAAACTTCTTTTTTTGTTGAGGTTGGCATATTTATGGATGAGGACTGTCAAAAACATTAATCAAGTCGAAGGGGGCTAGAACTGATATCAATGATTGCCATTCCCGAGGTTTTATAAACTTTTGCTACATTTTAGTGAAAAGAACTGCACCATTTTATAAATCGCATAGTCACTTTGCATTATCCGCGATATCTAATTGGAAAGGCCACGTCTAAGGTTTTCAAGGAACATGATTACTGTATGTGTTGATTCGTGATGTTTAACATTTCAGCCTTTATTGTGTATGGTTAATGGCTCCTATATTTTGTGCGCCTTGAATTGTTTTGTTTTGTTGGAGAGTTTTTGTAGTGAATGGAACTTCAATGTATTTGCATGCATGCAGGAACGAAACAAACGCGCTGTTCGTCTGATTGATCTGATAATGTGTGATGAATGACGGGAATATGTCGGGCTTAAATTGGAACAACAATATGGAAAACGTCAGTTCGGAATGTTTCAATCAACGAGTGTCCCACTTGACTTGTCTAATTAAAAAGTAGTCAAATTATTCTTATCTACTTATGAGGAGTTACACTTAGATTGTAGAAGTTAAGGCTACGTTTTTTGCATACGGTATATTAGAGCTAATCGGATAGTTTTCTTCAGGCGAGACAAATTACGCAAGGCTTATCTATTTCGTCAATCTTTCACCGGGTTCATTTCAAACATTTTAAGGTTCCCTTGATGACACGCGTTTCTAATGATTTTTCACGCATTGCTCGGATTTTGGGTCAAATCCATATCCGGTCTCACATCGAAGCAAACAGTTCCACCCATGGGAACAGGATTGGATAAGCAATGTTGACAAATCCTCGTTCCAGACTTCATGGAAGCCATGGGTGGCACAATTCTCAACGGTTCCTTTCGAGCACATTGGACTCATCATGGAGCTTCGATCTTTCAGAATGGTGGCATGATCCAATTTTAAACCAATTGCAGATTCCCCAACATTCTACGAATTCAAAGACAAGAACTATTGAAGTGCGCAATTAAAGGTCAACTTTCGCATTACTTCCCCACTTACGTTAGTGCAAGATGATACCATAGGAATAAAGTTGCAGAATCCCACGTCCTCGTCATACCAAAGCCCCTCATCACATTGCTTCAAGCATGTGCAATTATCATAACATTCGTAAAAGTAATCACAAGTTAGATCATCGGCTGGCCAAGCGTCGAAATCAGACTCACAAATATCCGGATAGCATCCCTCTCGACATTTCGAAGCTGTCGTGGTGGTTGGCCAAGTTGAAGTTGGTTCAGGAGTTGTTATCGTTGTCGTCGTCGTCGTAGGAGTGGTAGTAGTTGTA
The DNA here is from genome assembly GCA_010645155.1 of Tigriopus japonicus. NCBI lineage: Eukaryota > Metazoa > Arthropoda > Copepoda > Harpacticoida > Harpacticidae > Tigriopus > Tigriopus japonicus. The sequence continues at coordinate 1,325,571 of CM021323.1, forward strand.
GTAGTTGTTGTTGTAGTAGTTGTTGTTGTTGTAGTAGTAGTTGTTGTTGTTGTAGGAGTTGTTGTTGCTGTTATTGTTGTCGAGGTGGATTTTAATGTCGTCGATGTTGATGGCTTTACCGACGTTATAGGATAATCCGATTGTTCTTCCACACAACCCAACTCACTGATGTAGGAACACTTTTGGTCTCTTTGGCTAAAATATGACCCCTCGGAGCAAACCATTAAATATAAGAACGGTTTGGCGCACTGAACAAATTTCTGACATTCGTTGTTGTAGAACTTTAAGCCGTCAAAATCACAATGACCGATGATGTCCACGGCTTGGGAATCATGATCTTCACCTTGGGATTGATGAATGGACACGGCAAAAATGAAGACCAGGCTGAGAACAATATGATTCTCCATCCTTTAATGATGTTACATGTATTGCCATGTTGCCAAGGTGTTTGAGACTTAAATATAATCATTTCGAAGCCATGATAAGTGTATCTGCGTGTCGTTAATCCGGAATTGTTAATTGGTGACGATCATTTCATTTTGAACTGATAAGGATTTCGAATGTAAGACAAATGGGTTCAGCTGTAATGTATGGATTGTTCTATATATTTGCTTGTTAATTCTAAGGAAGACCTCAAGAAGAGATGATAAGTTTATGGGTCTTTAATGCATTGTTGACAGATTTGAGATAAACTTATGCAAGAACTCAACAGGGTTAAATAAAAAATGCGTTTATCCTCTTATCTTTGTTGATTTAGAAATGAATGCCTCATTCAAGAGTGACAATCAATTGGGATTCCTGGGTTCCGACCGACATGGACCTCAATTTCATAGCTTTCGACGATGGTCGGTCAGAGAAAACCGAAAGGAAGTTTGGTCCCTCCTTTCTCCACTCCATTTGCTCTGGAGCCATCTTGTCCTATGGATCAGTAAACTTGTTGAAACAGCGTCGTAATGGCCAATATTGGACCCTGTTCCAACCTAATACCAGTCTGGTCACATTAGGAAGCCAATATTGAACCCAAGAGTGCCGTGCAGAGGTTGGTTAGGATGGTCCTTCTATCGTTGGTAGTAGTGACTACTGCTTTTCGCACTCTCAGGGGGGAGAACGGGAACGATGATGATGATGATGATAGGAGCCTCAATGCACATGGCTTCCGTCCCTTATTGCCTCCTATCATCTTTGGTCGCAATGTTGAACCCACAGTCACTCGTTAAGAATCTCCTCTTCGGACAGTTTGCTTGCTCACTGTGCGCGTGCACGTTTGAAGTAGGATAAAAAAAACTCGATTTGCCCAAAACGGTTCTCCGCAAGTCGTCCGATAGAGCAGCAGATAAAGGACATTTTGCTCATAACTCTTTCTGGTTCTCTTCCCCTTCTTCTCAAGAGGCAAGAATGGAAGTGCTTCCTTCATCTCGGCTCTCCAACTCCTCCTGAGATTGCGATTGGGACCGATGAACTTGTGCTATGCTGGCTCTTGATTTTGCCCTATGGCCACGGACCGACTACCAAATACTTGAAGAACGTGCACCTTCTTGATCTTTGGCCAATGTTTCAAAGACATATCTGATGCCTCCTTGGAAAACTTATCCAATTGACGACTGGCACGGAGAGTGAAGATCCAACCAGCAAATATCATGGACGCTTTCACCATCCTCTTTGTTCAGGAAGATGCGATCGTAGTGGGACTACTCATCTAACTCATTTCTGAGAAGAAATGTCACATAATAATCTCCTAATAGTTCGCTGGGTACAAAGATCGAGAAGGCTCAGCGTCTTTTTTAGTAGAAAATAGGATGGAGCAGATCATATTGGTGGAGTGGATGATCCGTTGATGATAGGGTTTGCTGGTACTTTTTTGATAATGCGCTTTTTGGCCTCGCCGACAAAATGACAAGGACAAAACATTGTGTTTGTAACAGGCCAGCTCTTCTCCATCCTTGTCTATACCCGCCGTACTACATATATCTGAAGGGTGCGTTTCCACCATCCTAATCCAATTCTTATCATTCATCATGAGCATGAGTGCATGAGCAAAGCTCATTCGTCAGATCCCTACGCACCTGATAACTATAATGGATTCCATGAAAGCCTCCTGGCCAGAAAATTTGTGTTTTCAAAAGATGAATAACCAAGACCATGGACGAGGAGGACAAGCAAGAGGGAAAGAAAGACGACGAGGGACCGAAAGGTGAATGGCGAATGATGTCCTCTCTCTTTTGGATGGACCATCCTGGATCTCTCCTACTTCACTCTAGGTCCACATTGAACGACTAATAGATCACCGATGTCCTTAACAAAATGCTTTCCAACTCTTCTATGAACATTTGTACTTCATTGAGTCAATTGACTACGTGATACGTGAGCCTCATTTCCTCCCTGGCAATTAGTTCAATACAATGATTTTTGATCCGACGAGAATTTCGTTGTCTGAGAGTGTGTCCACAATCATAGATCAAGTCAGAGCCCAAATTGTCCCTTCACATGCACATCCCTATCACACTCCCAACCACGAGAAGAAGACCAATGCCATTATCGTAAGAGGAGTTCCATCCCAATGTGAACGTTGTTCCCTGTGCCTCGTTCGTGAAGTGGGACAAAACTGATCTTCCAAAAGGACCTGTCATCTTTCACTTTCAGCGGGCAAGGGACACTGTCAGGTCAGTGTAATTCCAATCTCGTTCATGAGTGATGTCCAATTAATTCCTCCTTTTGTGTGCATCACGTATCACCATTATCATCATCAGCATCAACGTCGTGGTGCTAGCATTGTCATCCTCTTGATGTTGAGTCGTTGTTGTTTAGGTGGTGGTTGTTTACTGAGGAAAAACATCATTCAAAAAATAATGGAGGTCCTCTTCACTCCCCACCGGCAATGACAACAAGAGGTTTCATCTCCGCTTGAGATGGTCTGTCTTGTCTTCAGGGGCTAAAACTTTTCGAAAGCGCATTTTATAGAGGGTTTTCAGTTTTTCTTATTTCAAACGCCGCCTGTGAGATCCAACAAAGGGAAATTAGGTAGACGAATGAGCCATAGAGCTCAATTTCGAGATCCACTGGCGATTCTTAGCGACCTTCTCGTGTCTCAATCTGGACGTTCGTTAGCCGTGCCTATTGTCGCCAACTTTCTTCAATAACAAACCCAATCCAATCACACAAGCCTCTCTAAATTCATCACAAGTGGATCTAAACAAGTACAATGAAAGAAAAGTCATATTTCTCCAGAGGCCAGCCTCCCACTAATACTTACTCACAGCAATGAGCTCGTCGTGCCTTGCTAAGTACGTACAGACGTCAAGAGCCCATGAAGTGGAGTGGTGTTGATGATGGCTTTTAATTTCCCTTCACCCATCTCTTCCGTTTCCCCGGAAAGATTTTTGAGTGAAAGGGTCTACGAAAAGAATGTGGAGGGATGTCTTGAGTGAGTTGCTTGACAATGACTACAAAACCGCCCCCAGCTTAAAAATTGTGGGGATAAGAGCCTCTCATCTCGTCTCGGAGAAGAGAAGAAAAAGAAGAAAACTTTTTTGATTCCCCCTCTCCACATTTTTGTTTTTGCTTGCAGGCCTTTTAATCATGTTCTGCTGTTGATGAGTTGAATGAAACCCAACTAATTCAAATGATAACTATCATACGAGGACTAAACAATGCACCCACCCCCTCATTTCGCTAGATTCAGAGGGCATTGACACCACCCTCAGAAAATCGTAACTCGTACGACCGTTTAAGTAAAACTTGGGCGGGTCAATATTCATGCGGGGTCACCAACGAATGCAGAATTAACATTAGGAATGTTTGTGCATGCCAATGAATATTCCTGAATGTGATGTTGATGCATCTTTGTTTGAGAGCCCGATGACTGGCAGGCAGCAGTGCAAATGTTGCCATGCCAGTTTTAATGAAGAACGGGAAAAAGTCTCCAAAGCTCCTCCAGCTACATTTCTGAAATTAAATCCACGCATCAAATGACGACAAAAGAGCCCGAGCCTCTAAGAAGGCACAAGCGACAACAAAGTTTTGCTGTAGATTTCTCAATTTCTGTTTGTGATGAGACATTTTTGTTCTTGTCCTGGGGTGAAAATTAGGAACCGGGGGGAAGAGAAGAAAACTTGGGCAATTTTCTTTATGACAAAGACCATCCATTCAACCACACGCCATTTTGGAAAGAGAGTTGTCGTGGGTGGTTGGAACGAGGAGGGTAAAGAATGATGGTATCAAAATTGGGTTGATTTCTCAAATACTGACCAAAAAGCAAAAATCCAGCCATGGGGGCGACCTTTGAAAACCAGAAAATTTGAGTACATTATATAAAGGGGTCTTTTGTGCGTCGAAAGACGTTAGTTCGTTCTCCTGCCATATTTCCTGTCATATTCCCTCAAGCCCAGATCCCATTTCTCCAACTCTCCAACATTTTCCCTTGGAAGGCATGCCAGTCTAATTAATCTGAAAGCCCTCTTAATTTACACATGAATTTTTCCCTCTTAAAATGCTCACCATACCCATGGGACTTGCAGGGACACAACAACAGCAATAGCAGAAGTGGCATTGTTGGCTCGCACATTACAGTTGTGTGTAAGTAGAAGGGCTGGAGCAACGGTGGTACTCAGTCTTTCTTTACGGTTCTTTTCCACTTTCCCAACGCCCTTTTCTCAATTGGTGAGCCTTTACTTTTTCTCTTACTTCATTCTCTTTGGGGTCCTTTTGAAAATTCTCCAAATACGAAGCTTGTTTGACTTAAACAAAAGCCAGCGCATTATTATGGATAAGACGACTGAGAGTGAGGGCGAGTTCCAAGATGACTTTCGACCATATCTCATGGAACACACAACGACAACAACAACATTACAGAACCGTCTTTGACTGACGACTTGGAAGTAATCCTTGAGTGTTGGTGACTTCATTATGGAATTCTCAGAACAATATGCCCTTTCAATGAAAGAAAGCCTTCTGTAGAACGTACAGCTTGCCCGAGGAGCTTTGATGCTTTTGGTTTTGTATTTCTTTCCAAAGAACGAAGTTCACCGTTGGAACAACCAAGTCCTGGCGAGTTTTCCACCTGGAGTTTCTTTGAACCCCTCTAGAACGGTGAAGGACAGTGTAAATGTGGGTTGCACGTTGGGTTTCGTTTTTCACTGTTTGAGTTGTCTTGCTCGGCATACAAAAAAAAAGTTTACATACTACGTAGGATGCGTGGAGAGTTCCATTTCATACATATTTCGGCAGGTTGCTCAAGCTCGTCCGTCGTCGTCGACGACGAACATTTGGAGGCTCATTATTTGCCTAATCTCAGCAAAGGGCATTCAAGACTCCTTAATTCTACTGCCAAGTTGCCAACGAGCCTTTCATCTCAAACAGCAAATCTCGTGCAAAAAGAATCCCGTCCCGGGCCAGAATTATGGCCCTACTTAGAGAAACAAGTCCTTTGATTCAACTAACGCATATTAATAAGGCTGCATAAAATATTGCCATTTCTCTTCTCTGCTCTCTAGGAGCCCCTTTGTTTTCATGATAACCTTCTTGGCATTTCCGCACAGATGTAAAAACATCAGACATCATCGTTGGTGACAATCAATGCCATTCCAATTTTAACGTTAAAACTTACGAGTATTGCTCAGACGATTCTCGACAGTTTGCAACAATCCCAATTGATGTCATATCTCATAAGGCCACCTACGTGTATAATTCTATGACTATTCAGTCTCAAGGGACAGGAGGGAAACAGATATCTTCATTTAAGTTGTCTCAAAGCTCAAAAATCCCATGTTTGCGTGCCAGCTTGGATCTGTCAAGTCTAATGGTGGGTCACTTTATCACAAGCGAAGAGGCAGGTTTTGGGTGAACACAGATAGTAAGTAGTCGGTCGTCTTGATTCCCCGGGTGGGATGTTGACTATTCACATTTCGTCTGGGGGGTTAAAAACAAAGACTCAGTCACAGATTGAACCAATTCTTGTTCTTGGTAGGCGTTTTTTCTTCATATGTTAAACAAAACATCCCCCAAAGCAGCCAAAACTGAAGCCGGGCCATTTGGACTTGGTGTGTGTTTCCTGTCGTTAATTACTAACGAGGCACAACGAGAATGGCAATCAATACTAAAGTAAGGTATTAAATGGCGGTTCTTGTGTTCCGCCAATCTTGGGACAATTTATATGTTTTGTTGGAAAATTTCATCTCGTAAATCTTATTCCGTTACCGCCCTCTCAATGGTGTTTCTTCTTTCAAAATTGCTGTCTATTAGATACCCCTAGTTATGCTTGTTCTGGGGAGACTTCTCAGTCTACTTTTAAACAAATATGAAGCGAATGTTTGACTAAAAAACTGTCATCGATGTGGGATGTCGTTGCAGATTGGATTGAAGCAAAAGACACTATGAATGGTTTCTTTTCCAGGCTTCTTTCTGGAAGCGATTAGATCAAAAGTACCACTTGATAATGGTAGACCTCTCACCAATGGACCAATTTAAAGGAGCCGGCATCTTTCTTCATTTCGATCTCGAGCGCTTTCGGACAATCTTTTGTGAGGGCTTTGTAGTACCCCCTGGGGTGATGTTCGATTTCATATCGTTTGATTACGATTATTATAGGTCAATTTCAGACCACTCTCCTTTGGAGACTCTCAAAATAATTGAGGGATGTGTTCAATGGAAATCTCGAATGTTTCGCTCAGCTGTCTTGAGATGAAAGCGAAAGATAGAATTGAATGTCTGTTACAACATCCAGTACATATATACTGTACACATAGTGTATACCTTGTCCCATCCAAATTCAATCCTGTGAGTTGGATTCCGCGTGAGGAATGAAATGAAGAGAACCAATAAGTTTTCCTGCCAAACACGATTGTATGTGGAGGAATAGATTCCCAAGCTCTATCCAATCAACCCCCTGAGTCCGGAATCTCATGTGAGAGCTCTCTACCCACGGCGAAGAGGTGTCAAAGAGAATTTAGAAGCCATTCATTATCTTTTGGGGATGTACAAGGAGGTACAGATTCACCCACCTCTGGACCTCTGGAGTGGAAACTGATAAAAAAAAGTGATCGCCCTGGACGTTGAAGGTACAAGCGATCGTGTCTCCTTCAGTTTGCAATCAGCTTTTATTGGAACTATTCCATCTTGATCAGGACTCTTTCAGTGCTTCCAACTGTGAACTGAGTTGAGAACCGCAGTTTGCGTGGAGCATGTTGTGGTAAAGAATAAAAAAGCAGGCCATAGCCAAAAAACAGAGGATCCACAATCATCTCTAAAAATAGGAAGTGACTTTACAATCCCAAGCTCTTACGATCGGATCATTACCTTGATCATCATCGTCATGATTCGGAGGTAGCTTGAGGTATTTGACATGTTCAAGAATATCGTGATGTTTCTGATCAATCACACTCACCTCAAAGACTTGTCTTTTCCACTCTCCGCAATCAAGAAGGAATTCCAATCAAGATCCGACACGAGAAATATAATGAAATGATAGGTTGGACTGGGTGGAATTCCTCAAAAGTGTTGATGGAACCATTTCCAGAATTCTTTAATAGAGATTGACAGGGCTTCCATTAGGCATGGGCACCATCAGCAGCTTCCACAAGTTCGTAAGTGCTCGTTATCAAGAGCAATCAACTTGAAATATCAGTTCCAATCACAGATGCTCTAGACTTTGGGGTACCTTTTTTACCTCTATTTCATGAGCAACTTACGATTAATCTGTTTTTTAGCTGAACCTCTGACTGGTGTCGGCAGTATCCTGTCATTCTCTTAGCAAGAGCCCTTTGCTCGTTCTGCTCATTAAGCTCGTTCATAGTTTATTGCTAATTACCCGAAGACAAGCAAGATTCAAGCTCTTCGAGAATCCGTCAAGCCTGTTTGGTGGGTTTTTACCTAGTTTGTTGGCCTAAACCAGAATGACTCAATATTATGGACGAGTCTTAGATTTGGACGGGTTCTGTAGATATTATGAGCTTTTGAAAAATTGGCTTTTCCGAGTTGAGAAGGTAAATATTATCGACTATGGCGATGTGACAGTTATGAAAGAAGAGCTCTCCAGATTATGAGAAGTCCATGTCAATCTCTGCTCAAAGAAGGACGAGAGGAAGACAGAAAGAGCTTCACGACTCATTCTGTCGATTGTTATATGAAAATTTCCCTTCAGGCCACTAAAAGAGAGGGTTTTTTGAGCAATAGGTTGGACGACCCTTCTCATCTTTGGAATTGTAAAACAATTTCCTTTCGACTTTTTGGGTGGAAAGGCCAATGTTTTAATTACTCGAGCTTTTGTTCTCAGACATGAGCTCTAAAAATCTCACCACTTGATTTTCGTTACCACTTTCAAGCACCGCTTTGAGATTGCTCACAAATACGGGTAATTTCTGAATCATTCACCCGACCGGTACAGTGCATGCCGAAACCAGTGAATACCAATATTACGTATGTAGTTTTGCACGATTCATCTCCAGTGCGAAAAAGATAGAGGACAAATTTGGTGTTGTGAAAGAGATCCATCATTTAGAATGCATTAAATACCTCGTTAGTCATTGAACGTCCGCTGCATTGCTGCTTTTGAAAGAAAATATGCCAACTTGGATAATCACCGAATCAGCCTTTGATGTTCCTCTTTGGCCAGTTCTCTAAGCAGCATTTACTTCTCAATCCACTTTTGTTGAGCTTTCCTGGCGTAACGACTTCCTTTATTTAACTGCTTCTTCACCTTTTGATGACTCTGGCAGGTAAATTGCAATTTTTAATCATAATACGAGCTCCATTTTCGTCTTGCCTTCTCCTCCTCCTCCTTCTTCTAATTCTTCGATCCACGTCTCGAAATGGCCTCTCTAGGTCTTTCTCTTTGGCTTGTCAGAGTAATGAAAGAAGGAAAGAAAGAGGCGTGCGCATGGCCAGTCATCATTTCGGAAAATATGGCTCAGGAAAAACTGATGCACGTACAAACACACACATAAAAAGAGGGCTTGGGTCGAAATGTGGATCAATGAGGGATTTCCTGACGATCAAATTCGCTTCAAGGCAAAACGAGTAAATCATAGCGAGTGACCCTTTTTTTCGAGCGAAAACGAGCTAACGAGTTGCGTCCAAACATCGACCACCCTGATCCTTCCCGTTTGGTTTGCCGGTTTCTGCATGACGAGAGGTCGTGAATTAAGTCAACACCACGTTGTAAAAAGCAACGAGTGAAGCCAATGAAGGACTTTGATATGTCGTTTGTCAACGTTTGAACACTTGCAACATGCACATCATTCCATTCCGCAGAGCCCCAACAATCGTAAAACAACGTGGAACATGCATGTGCCTCTCTGATGGTGACGGCGGTGGTTGTTTAGAGTAGAGGGTGGTGTACTTTCTCGGTAGAGTACCTTTTGGCGGGGAGAAACATTTTAGACTTTTATGTTAATCATTCCCAAATTTGACTTATAGATCGACTCCACGCAATCATTACACCGAGAGCTCCAGGATCAAAATGGGAGGGAATGTTGAACTAGAATTGGAACACTTTCGGTGACGCCAAGAGCTCGAGGACAATAAACCAAAAAATGAGTCCTGTAGGTTGTAAATCTGGTGGCAATCATTTGTTGTGGTGTAAAAAGAGAGAAACGAAACCGATTTTTTATTGTTATGCGTATTTTGGAATCTGGATCATTGCAATGGTCCTTGGTATTGGTTTAGTGTCCCATTGACAGAAGGCTCGAAACTTTACAACACTTTGACATGGGAGCGTGGAAATGATTCCAGAACCAATGGAAAGAACTCTCAAACTCTCCTTCGTCGCTCGACGGAAAAGTCATGAAGAGGAAGTGGTTTATGAAATTGGACCACGTTCCACTTCTACATGAAGAAGAATGGGAGAGATGAGGTCGTATTCCATGTTCCTTTGTCGTGGAGAGATGATTGTGGTAGTAATAATGGCAGTCGTCGTCGTCGTCCTCATCGTGACGAGGATGTCCTCGGACTGCTCGCACTTCTCCTATTATTATTGCTGTTCCTTCTCCTTCTCTAGCTCCTCTATGTAGGATCCCATCGTTTTAGGGTTGAGCACAACAGATTCTCCATTTTGAAATGGAGTTAGGAATTTTATGGAATTTATGCGCTCCTTTCACCTCAAATTTCTCGTTCAACTTGTCTCCATGATGAAGGGAGAGTACTTTGACAATTTATAGGTTATGGGATATTCCAAATGCCCTACTGGAATGACGTCTATGAGAAAATGCCGTCTTGGGGTATTTTCACACCCAAAGTCAATGCTCACATCAACTGCCTTTGAAATTGAAAATAATCTTTAATTTGCCGACCCTTTGCGTTATCGCAGTACTATGGTTTTAGAACACTTTCCAAGTTATGTATTTATGAAGCAACAGTGTTTGAATTCAGGCTTTGGTGTTTTGGTGTTTAATTACATGTGGAGTGAAGGAAATGGGCTTGTTCCAGGGTCCAATTCACTTGACTCTGGATGGAGATCTCCCTATGTATGGGAATAAGGTAATGTCATTATCACTCTATGCTCAAGAAAGAACGAATAAAAAAAGAGTTGAATAAAACATGGGGTGACTCGAAATGGGGAAAATGACGAGGGTCGCCAATGCGTGAGACATCCGATTATCATAATGCCAAAGATGCCAACTTATCCCCACAAACCCATTCTACTTTCATCTTAGTAAGTGATTTTATATTTGAATACATCTCAAGCCTTCCAAACCGATCATTAATGTGCTTCAACCAGTAACCCTTATGGTACTCGTTGTAAGGGTGTCAGGTCGAAATCTACTCATGGAGAAGGAACTTCCCGGCACATATAGTACGTATTTGTTCTAGACTATGTTCAAACATAAACACAAAACGGCCTGATGACATTTGGAATTGTAGAGAAGCGTTCAGAAGGGTTGACAGTCCTGAGAAATCAAGATCCTCCAGACTCGAAGCTGATCCATTACCCATTACGCATTTCAATACTAATGCATAATCCGGGACATAATTTAGGGGGACGGCGAGGAAGTCATATATCTGAGCAGCCAAACAGGTACATGGACTTATGGACTTCAAACCCCGGTTTTCACGCACACACCAACACTTAGTCCTGTACTGTACTGTACATAGTAGTACATGCGTACTGAAGGAAGCGTCGAGTTGAGCTTCCAGTCGTTGAGAGCATCTGGTATTCTAATGAGGAATCTAGTGTGGGAATTTGGAAATCTTCGAGGGGTGAGACAATCTTGAATTTCCTCATCACAAAAAAATGGAGCGTCTTTATCAGATGAAGCAGATTGGAGATCAACCTGAAGTGGCTATGTGCCGGTGAATTACTGCGTTGGAAATGAATTCTGTGTTCACTTTCTCAACCACCCCCATTGCAACCTGACAGAGATTGGGATCACCTGTTGAAGTGGGTAATGCAGTCTTGAAATAACCCTAATTGTATTCGAGATAGACACCAACTCGAGTTCTAATTAAACAAAGACTTTTCATCAAGAATTAATTCTACAAATGAGGCCTCAAAGACATTACACTTCAAGTAAGACCCTTTCGAGTGAGCGTTTTGAAAGGCCTTGACTTAAAACTAGACTCATCCGATTTCATATCTTGCATTTGATCTCATCTGATGTCGTGTGTGTAGACCAGTACTTGAAGATCGTGGTGCTGATCCTCCTTCGTGTCCAAGTTGAGCCTATTTGGCTTGTTTTTTTATATTCGCAAATCGCTTGGAAAGCTATCATGGTTGCTGCGTTCGTTGGCTCAATCCTCTCCTCATCAGATCTTAGATGTCAGATATCAGTCATTTTGCCAAAAGCTGCATGCCTCTCCATGCTTTTTTCGTTCAAAGGCAAAGATTGCAGGCTTAATTTTCAATGCTACCAAAGACCATATTTGATCTGAGATGCATTTGATTTGGTTTCAATCACTCCAATCAACTCTGGTTTTAGCTCTTGTTGTAATCATTTTACGACGAATGCAATTTTTTGTTGACAAAAACCGACAATTTTTTGTGACTTTACATATTTATACGTGGCCCTAAATCGTGTTCAAACGATTGCACGAGTATGGTCGATGCCACCCATTCAACAAGTTGGATCATAAAAAAAGTAGAAACTGATTATTAAAAGTGTCTAACCTTCAACTCAAGATGATGGCTTTGCACTGTTGATCTGATGGAGGATGTGCAGCCAACATTCGCGTCACAATGGCCACGATAGGCAGGCAACCACTTGAAGCATAATCTCTCTTTTGGCCAAAATCTCAGGTCAACGAGCCTTATATCATTCCTAAATATTTGCCAAGCGAAGAGCATCATTTTGGTCGTTATTAGTTGCAGGCACTCCTTACGCACAGACCAACTCCAACGCTCACTTCAAGCAAGCAGCTCCCATGAATTTCTGCCTGCTGCATCAACGGGAGTCAGGGGCCATCAAAATCTTTAATTACCAACTTCCCTTAAGCAAAAAAGGTCTTTTTCTCGACATCATCTCATCATCGTCGATGGGAGTCCAGTCTCTTTTCCTCCATCTCATTTGCGATCTGAATTTGTTCATTTTCCCTTCCTTCACACAGTAGTAATGTTCCTCGATCCAGCTACTTTCATTACAGTGCTTACTAGCAAAACATCCATCAATGAACGACTAATTGGATATTCGCGCGGATTCGCAAAGAGCCAAGAGGTACGGTATTGTAATTTGATAAACTCGAAACACCAATTAGGCCCGAAATCAGGTGGCTTTTTATGTACCCGATTGCCTCAGGTTGATCACGCAGCAGTTGACGAACTCGACTTTTTTTCCCGTCTCGCTACCGCCAAAACGAGGCAGGCCTGTCGAAAAAGATTTATTAATGACCAGTTTTTACCATATTGTGGTAATAATTATTTTGGGAAACCGAATCCAACTGGCGGCCAGAGCTGGGTATGGCATGTATTACGATCAACGTAATTGCCGAACTTCCTCTTCCAATAAAAACTTATTGATTAACGTCTTCCCCTTTAGTAATCATACTTGTTCCAACTTGGCTCCGCACTCGGAGACCATCCGACCACCATAAAGAGTGGTCGTATGACAGGGGACTCGATCATCGGAAGCCAAGTTTAGCTTCTTGAGACCTTTTTTTGCTCGCTTTCAATTCATACCCTTTTCAAGCGAACGAACGACGTTCATCATCGTAATACGTACCACGTCCAAGGCAGACGGACGACGAAACGGTAGTCCGTATGTAGTGTAATAAGCCGATATCGACGGCTACAAAGTAATACCATCGTAATCATGATGATGATGAGTGGTTGTTAGTTAGAAGGGGGAAAAAAGTCCCTTTGCCTTTGGCCACTGCTGGAGTAACGCTGAATCCTGTGGCTTCAAACCCGATCACGCATGAATGAAATAATGGGAATCCATGTGCTTTGGTCCGACAAACCAATTTCGTACCTACGGGTTCTACCTTAAAGTGCTGATGGACTTGGTCGGAGAGACAAAGAGGACACATGTAGCAATTTCTCGTGTTCTCAAGCTCACCTGTAGTACAACGATGAATGAGGAAGATTATTCATACTGTGGCAAAAAAGCGATCTGGAACCAAGTGAACGGAGCCGTTGGTTTTGAAGTGTGAGCTAGCTGTCTGTGGAGGTGCTAGGAAAAACACTTGATAAGCTCTTTGACAAGTCATTTTTCATGCAATGGCCAAACTCCGTAAGTGGAAGAAGAGCTGGAGAATGAAGACAAAAGTTTCCGAGGCAAAAATAAGACACGTCACACCCGATCGGTTTTCCACTTCTTCATTTTCCGGTGTCGAAGTGTGAAATTAACCGCACTTCTTGATTAAAATTCGAAAATCTTAACCATGCTTGACAAATTGACAGGATTTTGGTTTACCGAGGAACTACTCACTGAGTCTGACACAGATTACGTGAGCATTCTCGTCTTACAGACAACCATTGGTTGGTCAAAAGGCTGGAGGGAAGTAATTATATCGAGAAACTGCTGTACCCCGTTGGATTGACGTTTGGTTCAGGTAGGTGGACTAAATAAATGAGGTATGACAAATATCTCATCAACCTGAACCATCGTAAGTCGATCATGTCCGTTTTGTGTCTGGTAGCCTCCATATTTCATCAGATTTATCCATTGAGCGCATAGATTCGTAATTTGATCATTAATCAATGATTTTTCACGTGCGTTCAGTTGAACGGATTTGGATTTGAATGGGATCGACTCAACGGGCTCCAACTTTATTAAAACCGATTGTCCTCCTTCCAGCTTGCAATCCTGAATTTCGACCATTTGGATTTTTGGACTGGTCTGCTCAATATTCATGCCCTTGGGGTTCGAGAACATAAAATGTCGTCATTCACCAGCTGACCTCAAGATCGACACTGCATAACCAACCAACCAACCAGCCATCATCCCAACCAAATCCAAGGGTTAAGGAAGAAGCCAAGTTGCATTTCCAATGGTGAAACGACTCAAAAAAGCGTCGGCGGAAGCATGCACCGTTTGGAATTAATGAGTGGCTGAATGTGCTGAAATATTGAAGCCCTTCTTTCTTTCTTTCTTTCTTTTTCTTTCTTAGCCTCAATAAAACACGCACGGACTGCTGTTACTACACACTAGTACCCTCGATAGCTATTGGCCACCACGTAAATGGAAGGGATTCTTTAGACTTCAAAGCTGTCAAAACGATTGAGAGCATGAAACAAGCTCGGGCTTGATTGACACCAACGATTCATTAATGACAACAATATCCTGTGGCTCTTGGATTAATCCCCTGTTCCCCTTTGTATGTGTGTGCGTGTGTGCTGGAGGGACGTCTAAGAAAATGAACACTGGAGGAAACTCGTCGTTCGAGGCGGTTTCAAAAGGGTTTGTGACATTTTTCGACCATGCGTGGTTTGAAACCCTTGGCTTTTGGTTTTAACCTCAACCGTTTTGATTTTCATTGCCAATGATCATCTTGAAATGCTGGTTCATGATAGCTCCAGTATTTTGGTCAGTGGAAGACTCATTCTACAAATGTCCGTCATAAAAAAGTGAGGGGTCATAATTGATACTGAGTTCGTCTCTACTAAACGTGATGGTGGTACGTTTTGGTCGATCTCGGGATATTGTGGAACGGTTGGTTTTTTAGAAAATTGAAATCTTTTGTTCGAGAGTGCTTTGATCAGTCGTTGTGGACCGCTTGCACACCAACCAAACGACCTACTACGTACTTGCTTGAGCACTTCTGTTGTGTATGTAGTAGGCGATTGCTGGAAGCCCTAATGTTGTTGTCGGCTTGAGTCTCTGTCACATTGAGTCGAGTTCGGTCGGATTGGTGTCGTTGTGGAACTCAGTTGGTGGCTGATGGTGTCACACTTGTAAATTGCTCCTTGATCGTCTTTACCTCGGACACTCTCGAAACATTGTAGTCCGTAGAAATAACCATACCACAATAGCTTTACGTAGCTTCAGTTCAGTACACAAGATCATGGCAAAGAAACGGGATGATGGCAAGGAAGAATGGAAAAAGTGTCACTTGGTCAGTTGTAATTCTGAGAACGGGAATTTGGATTTCCTTAGGGTTTTGAGAGTGATATCTTTGGGTTTGGAAGTCATTATGGTTGTTGGGATGGACACCATGAGTGTCATTCTTCAATGCGCATCAGGAGTGAAATGAACTTCAATAAAATGTTTAATGACTGTATCCTGTTTCAATTTGGGTGGCGCGCTTTGATCTCCCCTCCAAAAGAAACGAAATTTGGGACCAAAAAAATGACCATCGAGGGAAGCAAGTCACAAAGTCTCATCTGAAAAAATTAAAATAAAACTGCGTCTCGAGGTTTCTCCTCAATCATGTCATCCGTTATTCGAACTTGCATGAAGTCAGATCTTAGAAACATTCCTTCGTGTTGGGAATAAATTCCTTTTGAAAAATTGACTGGTCCATAGTGCGACTCTCGAAGAAGATCTGATTTCATAGTTTGGCGTCTGGGAAAATTCCTCGGGATCGTTGTTGTTATGCCCCCCCCTTTCGCTTCCTTGAACTGTTTTTTATGTAAGTGTTGGTCTGTCTGGATTTATGCCGAATTGTCACTGCCATATCACTCCTCAGTTCTCACTCATGAAACTAATATTCTGACTACCGGATTCCCCGGGTCGTTACGACCCATTGTTGTAATCCACTGTCGCCTCCGACACAAAATCGGCCACCACTATGTCCTCGATTTATGGATGGCACAACCATCTTCTGACCAGAAAGCGAGACTCTACTACACAACATGAGCCACCGTGTGTGTGGTTTCCATGATTTGGTTTCCACCCGAGTATTGCACGTATATTTCCCAAAGTTCCTCACTTCCGACCCAAAAAGTGGCTTTTTGTTCATCATAAATTTCACTCAGTTCTAAACGTTCCGGTATTCTCGTCAAGTCAGGTGTGGAGCCATATGAAGATGGAAGGAGGTTGATCCCCGATCCGACCCGGATTTGAGCAGGAGAATCTCGTTCCACCCTATTTGACATCGCTCGACCACATGTCATCAGTAGTACATACCGTTTGGATGGCTGGAAATCAGCCAGCGTCTTGCTCATAATTCTCTTTGACTTGTATTATTGCGTTCTTTCGTCCGAATTCTCGCCTGTTCCAAGCAATATCACGCTCCCACAGATCATATGGGACACCCCAAATTGCTTGGGGCTGAGGAACGAGGATGATGATGGTCTGATGCCAGCTCTCGTGTGATGGAGCGAACATTGATTTGGAGCAACAATTGAAATTGAAAATTCTCTTGGCGGCATCACATCACCATCATTATGCCGTCGAATCGAATCACGGACAGAGACAGATCTACCTCCCAAGAAGTCCTACTGTTTTAACCTATTCAAATCCGAAACCCTTTGGGATCCCAAGATTCTACATAGAGAGGACAGAATGCGTTCGGAAACAACTTTGCCTGTAAATTAGTTGATGTACAGTATGTATAATCAAATGTATCAAAGACTTTTAATAGGAATGATCAATGTTGAAGGTCCAAGAAGTAAACTGGATACCCGCGCTCTACTATGGAGGTAAAGACAATAACTGATCACTTTGATAGCGACCATCTTTAATGTAGCTGCTCTACGGTATCTCAGACACCCATAAAAACAGATGAGCAATCTTCTTCCCACCAACAAAGAAATCAATGAAACGTAGGTGGCAAAAACTCAACTCATTCTAAGTCAGTGCATCGCTGATTGACTACAAATAAAGATTGGATTGGATCGCTCCAGCTATTCCTCCATCAATTCCAGTTGACTGAGAACTCGACTCCAAAACAAAAGCTCTTCGCATCTGGCGCTTTACGAAGATGTGCGTGCTTGCGTACTGTGTGTCAGAAATCATGAACTATGACTTACACATGTTTTCAGGAAGAAATTATTATGTTTGGAGTAATTTGGGTGCCAAGGGTGATTGGCAAAACGGGGGTTGGTGGGATTATTCGATGGCAGAGAAACTTACAACAACTGCTCGGGTCGTCCCAATCAACAGTATGGCCCACTAGAAACCGTTTGGGATGCCCAAATCCTGGACTGAGACATCCTGTGTGACAGACATGGGTCTAGATTTCCAAATTCCTTATAATTTGTCTCTGTCAAAGTGTTCCCAGTCTAGCTATTGATTCCTCCAGCGCATTTAATATGACAAGCATGACTGAGAAGCCAATTGGAAGCTCAATAAGGAATTCAACCCTTCATCCAACTCGGCTTTTGGAACATTTTTGTCGCCCACAGGATGAGAGTGTGACTTTTTTTCAACTCTCCTGACTCGCCAAGCACCTCTGAGATGAAGAGAGGCTACTGTACACACATACTAGTACGTACATAAATGAACTACACCGAGTCTGGAGGTGACGATGAAGGCTTTGAAAGAAGCCAGACGAACCCAGGCACGGAGTTTTATCTGGAATATCGTTTATCATGCTCCTGACCAGGTGCAGACAAAGGCAATGAAGAAATCAAAGCCAAACTTTGTCAAGCCTCTTTCAATTCAAATTCAATAATGAGACCAAGTATGTTGTAACGAGTCATTCTAGAGCAAATACTCTATATCCTTGGATCTGATTTTTGATACCTCATGCCCAAGTTTATCTGGTGCGTTTATTGAAATGATAATTGGCACTCGGATTTTTTTTTGGATTTTAAGAGTACATCGGAGCCTGGCTGGTTCTTTTCCTGTCAAAATGACGGAAATTATTTTTATCGTCAATCATTTCCCGTTAAAGTGTTGAGGTTAACAAGGCCACGGAATTGCCAATACTTTGAAAATTCTTCGGAGGTGCTCGTCATGCAACACTCAGACCGAAATGATTGGTACTAACAATGGTTTATCACCCGAGTGCAGCCACCTTTTCAGTGGTCGTGGTTGGCATTACCATCCATACCATTGACGAAACCTGAGACGCGAACCACCACATTCACTCACTCACACACGTACTCAAACAGCCAGAACAGGGTGTGTATTGGGTATCGAAAAAAAGTCAATTGTGCCGAATCATTCCCAATAATGAGAATCCGGGGATATTTTTATGGATTTCCGAGATGGAAAAAGACCAGTAGCTTGGATTGGGGCCGTTGTAGTAATACGCATTGACAGCGGGCACTCCCATTAGAATCCACTTCTCATGATGATGATCCTTGCGGTCGACGAGGGTTCTTGTACGTATGTACGGACGTGTGTAGTGGGGTGAGAACATATGAAGAAAAAAATATCCGATCTGTGAGTGGATGTGGATCAATTGATTCGATGAAATATTAGGATAACGAGGGTGGAGAGCAATTTCAGACAACTTGAGACCACGGCCAGTCAAATAGAGACGTGTTGATGTTTGAGCTCAAAAAGAGATGTCAATTTGAAGAGCGATGACTTGGTCATTTCTCAAGTCGGATTAGATTAAGACTCACAGCCAACGGAGGAAAACCCTGCTTGCGTATGTGGTACGTACATTTATTGATTTGATCTGACTTTTTTTTAGAACGGCCAGACAGTCAGTGTTCCCTATATCCTCTCAGTTCTACGTCCAAGTCCATGATTGTTGGAAGATTTCATCTTTTTATTGCTTCGTTATTAGAGGCGGCATGCTTCGGTTAGATTTGAAGAGAATGTTGGGCAGCCTCCTCCACCGATTTAGTATCTACTATCTATTACTATTGGATGCCGCCGCAAGGAGCAATCATCTCGACGGATGAAAAAAGTGAAGATCAATTTGTATGGTCCATCCAATGGTGTTTGGCTCTCTTCATAGCTGGCCTTTTTCCCGAATCCAGCTTCACCCAACTCAAAAGCTATCTTTGAGTTTAATATCTTGATGATCAGTTGAACTCTCATGAAACAATCCCGTATATTTTAAAATTGCACTAGCGATCGGACAAGGCTGATCCAGAGTCAATGAATGCCATTTTGTCTCGTTCAAGCCTTAAAACGATTCTTTTTTTCCTACCTAGAGGTGCTCTTTTTGAAATTGAACTGTGGATGGTCAATGAATAGTTCAGTCACGTTCGAATTTTAAAATGACGGTCAACGTAAACAAAAATTCTGTCAGTCAGGCCAAAGTTAGAGCGAAAAGCTCTTTTTAATACAAACTCTCTCAAAAGGGCCCTTTCCTGAGCACTCATCACTGAGTTTTGAATTCATTTACTTAGAGACAATGTGTGATAGCGGCCACCTGATTTTGAAGCATAGTTGTGCTTGTTTGAGCCGGTTCTTGTCAGGCAATAATCCGATATCTTGCGTGTCAATTAATAGACATCATAAATAAGATGAGGAGCTATCTTGGCCGTCCCTCAAGCTCAGCAGAGCAGGACCTCCTTTCGATCCATCCCACCCCAGTTGAACCACACTTTGTGGGATGGAAGTAGAAGTAGTAGTTGGCCGGGTTGGTTGGGTGGTTGGGTGGTTGGATTTAACGTAACGTGGTCATGATGATGAGCCCACCCAAGCCGAATCAGGCAATAACATGATCGAACGAATCATTAAATAAATCATAGAGTTCTCCAAGACCTGCTGAATGTGGTCTGCGTATTCTCGTGTCCTATGAAGCACCAATTTGGGTTTTCAGGATCAGACCGGACTTGAACTTTCCTTCGTGAAGAGAGAACCTCAATCAAAAGCTGACCAAAAAGTAGATATCCTGTATCACGATTGATCAAATCTTGGACCAGAATGCAGTCTCGTTTCGTCTTCGCTTCGATTTTTTAGGCTGGATGAGGGTTGGGTCTGGTCCAGCAAATGAAGACATTGGCCATATTTGCATCATTCACCGTGGTCCAATCGAGGGTGAAATGAGCACATGCCATGGATTGAATGATGCTCACCAACTTTGGTAGAGGCCACAGAAATGGAAGAAGAACAACAACTGAAGAAGGAAGCTGCTGAATCTTCGATGATGATGACCATGATAATGGGGTGATTCGTGATAGAAAATTGTATAGTGGAAGCAGGCAGGTCTTCCTCCACTTGGGTGAATATATTTGGAGACTTGGATCATATTCCACTATGACCACCACTCGAGTGGGGTGAATGTTATAACGAATCTCAACAACCCTTGAGACGGAAGGGACAAAAACTCAAGTTCGTCTTCATCTCAAGATTCGTCCATGACCTCATCTTCTTCCACTATTACTTCTTTCTTCGAGTCTCGTTGCCGTTGGCTTTAATGCAAGCAAAGTTGCTTTGTGTACTAGGTACCTCCAAACGCTGCTGGCTTTGGACTTTGGAGAGCTCCTCTGGGTTTCCTCTTCTTCTGTGATATAGAAACATGATATGACCTGACTCTATATTTGAGTGGCATGAGGAATTTGCCATTACAAATCCTGTAGTGAAACGGTGGAATCTTTCCTCTTTTTATCAAATGAACCACTCTGAAAAGAAGAAGGCGCATCGTGTGTGGTGGTGGGGAATGGGGAAGTTTCCTATTCAAATGATATTTCCATTTTGGAAAAGCACCACCATTCACGCATGCTCTCCCATTTGAGCCCTTGTGATCTATCTTCACTTTGTTTCCTCACTCATCCGTGACTTTTCCGAAATCGCGAGCTTTTAGTCAAATTATCTCGAGACTCTCTTCTTTCCTCCATTCAAAGAGGAGTTTCACCGGGTGAGCTACCAATCTCGGCATCCCATCCTTGTTGAGGAACTCTGGATGGGTTTGATGTTGAATCATCCCATGCTAAAGCATGCAAATCATGCCATTGTGCTCTTCTTTCGAACCTTTTAGCGTCTTGTAGTAATATATTGGTACACTAGTCGTTCGGAGTTGGTTGCAAGGACTCAGCGGGAATAAGGTGGAAACGTTGTGCATACGAGATGAGTTAGTTCAGTGTGATCGAATTGAAAAGATTACTCTCGAATTTAGTACGCATCTCGTTAGAGCCCTCTTGGCATTGGATTGTTTCTGATTGGAAGGATGGGAATATGAATTCTCATGTCTCAACCTGGTGGGTGCAATTTTGACTCGAATTAATGACTTGGTGGCACTAAGTAAATTGTCAGTGTGGGCTCTTTTTTGTCACTCTAGTTTGGCTTGAATTTAAATTAATGAATCCAGTAAGCAGAGAAACAGCCTTTTTGACATCTCACTTTCATTTGTCACTTTTTAGTGTCGAATAGGTGAGGAGTAATGGCCAACAAGTTTCAACTTAGTAATGACAACTAATTTAGAAGCCTCTTTTTGCATTGGCGGAAAGAACCGAGCTTCATTGAATCCGAATGCATTTCGATCCACGGTGAATGAAAATCCGTCGCGCTTTGATTTATTATGATCACCCTCAGACTTTCTCTGTCACGTCTCAAGAAAGCGACAAAGTGTTGGAAAAGACTTTCAAAGTGGGTTTTTAATATGCTTTTGGGGGTGATGACTCCTCCTTCGTTAGTGGGCAAGATTTATATCACTTGGAAATTGCAGTAATTACAATTGGATTTATATGTGAAAACAGCCCCCCGGATTGCTCGTTCGTTTCCCAATTTCCGTGCAACAGATATTTGAGATGTAAATAATGGCTTGCCAGACCATCGCGCATTCTAAGTACATTTTTATTACATAGTAGCACTAATAGTAGTTACATGGACCCGTTTTCATTCGTATTGGTGGACATGTGTGTCTCGTTGAAAGAGACCAAGTTGCTCCTCATTCGTTTAGGTTCATTCACAAGTTCCAATGTATTTACAGATTCTGATAAGTGAATCCGATTCGGAGACTCATGAAGTATGACAACCAGTCATTTTCGGATAGCTAGTGCTTTTTTTGCGCCGTGTTTTTGCACGAAACCACCCTTGACAGATAAAAATGACGACTGCCGTGGTTGGTTGTACTGGAACTGCCGATTTCGAGGTTGAATTGGTTGGTTGTTCATGAGGCTTCTGGCTGTAGATATCTACATGCATTAAGATATCGGAATCTTCTGGTTTTTGGGTTATCCAGTAATTGGAACTCAATTCACTGAGATATGTACTGGGTAAGTTACACTTGAGAGACATTAGATTTCGATCGTTGCAAAAGAAAGGAATCTTAATCGTTCATTCATTCGACGTAAAAGACCATACTTTTTCAGATCTAAAAACAACCCCACGACATCAAGCCAAATTAACCAAGCACTCACTGGCTTATGTAGTACATACAGAAGAGTAGTATATAGTAAAGAAGAAGCCTTTTTTGAAATGGATTAGATAATTACACGTTAATTACCCCGCTCGGAGGCAAGAGTGCCAATCGAGGAAGTGCTAGTCTTCATTAGTCTTCTCATTTCCAATGTACGAGTTAGATTCGAGTGAGCACGTCAAGAACGTAGGGACTGAGCTACGATCCACGCAACAAACGGTTAGCCAAGATATATGGTAAAACAGTATCCCTTTCGAAAAACAGAGAGAGGGGATGTCATGCAATGTGCCTTGGACGAAATTCTGGTCATCTTGCTTTGCACATCATACATTCAATACGCATTCCCGTTGCTAAAAGCCAGTTGACTGACGAGGATGTTGAGAAATTCGATCATTGATTAGTGCAATCACTCTTTTGTCTCTGATGGTTGTTTCTTCTTGTGCGTTTTGCTCTTTCTTCTCACTGTTTTGCTTTTTTTGCACTGCGGGTGAAACCGCGCAATCAACCACTCTATAGATGAATGAAAATCCGCACGAATTAAGTGAACAATTTCCACAGCTAGCAAATCGTATTAGTTCTGAGCGATTCAGTCACGCCTGCATTCGTTTTAATTATAGCTGTAAAGAACTGAATTGATCAAACAGGCGCGTTTTGTCACCCGATTCGATTTGATTCGTCCACAGTATTTATGGTTGAGTTGAAAACAAACGGACGTCATTGGAATATATGTTTAGGATCGCTTTGATGGTTCATTTTTCGACTTTTTCTGACTTTGACAGATCTGTGGGTTATGGGAGTTGGATCAAGGAATGTGCATAGATGAATAGATGGATGGACGGAGTCAAAGAGGTCAATGAGCGGGGTTGTTGAAGCCAACGAGAAAATTACCCCAAATGGATAGAAATTAAGACTTCAACAATTTGATATGAATGGCAGGTGATCTGTTGAGGACGAGGGCTTTTTAAAACCAAGCCCAACTGAAGCGCAATCCGTATTAGTGCCTTGCCTGGATGGGTATTAATTATACCCTTTCGTAAAAAGAAGCCAGAAGAGGGCTTGGTTCGTCTTTCTCCGGTGTAACCTTAACTGGTTGTTCTTCCCCTATCAATGAATGCGTTTAAGAATCAATTATCTCCTTGAATTGTGTCGTTAATGACTCTTTGACTAGCACTTCACCTGGACCCGGAATTCATCAAAATGTGACATGTCTGAGAAGATTAATGACATTTTAACAACTCGTTCGTTGATAGTGTTTCATATAACACATCAAGCTCATACATTTTATGTGTCCGTTAACAGAGACGTTGCTATGAGTCGAGCAATTGGGGAATAGGTACGTGGTCGATTATCTATGGGGAAAGTTTTTGGGAGGACACTCGGTTATGCAAGTCTTCATTCACACAACCTCGAATCTATAAGATCATCTTTTGGTTCCGACATTGGCGAGTACCATAACAGTTGCCAGGACTGAATAACCCAGAGAGAACTTTAACTAAACATTGGTTTCAAATACTTCATGTATATACTCAAGCATATCCTAATCCTTAAAATATTTTGTAAATGAAGTCAAAGGGAAAGATTCGCGACCAAGTAAATGCATGTTTACGTGTACCAACAATTATCCATTTTGTGCTTCAAAAGAACCTTCCATTAATTTGGACGTCATTTCAAAATCAAGAAGCCAATGAATTGAATATGATTAAACGCTTATTACAAATAAGGAAAATACTTCGGGCACCCAAGGTTTTTTTGACATTATCAGCTTTAGTGTTCTTGCGAAAAACAAAAGTCTAATATTTTCTTTTGCTTGTGTTGGTGAACTTCGTGTCATAGGGAACTGTCTCTTTCACCTATTAATTATGATACATTCAAAATAGCCCAATTTATTTTCTTTTGATTTAGCGATTCAAAGCAAGTATCCCTTGCAAATGGTTCCAAAAAAGCACTAGCTTTTTTCAGCTTGAAATGATATTCATGTTTGACTTTGGAAACGAATCATGTGCACCAGGTTGCCCGTTAAGAGGAAACCAATTGGTTGGCGGCTGGTCCCGCCTCAATTGAACAAGACATGACGATCATTTGTACGTCGTTTTATATACGTCTAATTACCACCTGGGGCCAAGGATTCGGCATGAAACGACAATGAAAACGACCACTTCGTCTTCAAGTCTCATTCGCTCCTTGCACAAATCAAACACTGCCACTCCTAATTGCGGCTGACATTTTTGGTGCTTGATTTATTGAGATGTTATTGTGAACCCAAATGTTTGGGTTAGTTGGATATAGAAGGGGGGATGGAGTTAAGTATGGGACGTGTCATCGTCGTCGAGAAACATGGAAACCCGGGGATGAGAGGACGTAAACGGACTTGGTGTGAGTTGGTTAGAGCTGAGCGGAAATAGACTTTTTCATTCTGGTAACGACTTCTCTCGTTTTATGATTATTTTACTTCGCCTCCAAACTCAATGTGACTTTGATGACTGATGGAATTCGTACGCTGTACATGTTCATAAACCAATCATACGTGGGCATACTTGTAAGTAGGCTAAATAAAAAGCAACCACAAACATCGACAATAATCAGATTGATTCAATACCCTGTATTATGCTATAGCTTTAGAACATGAAAAAAACTTTTGGAATTTGTCAAACAGGGAAAGATTAGGTTTAGTTTTTGCCTGCAGTATGGCTAAAGAGTGTTAATGTGTTACCCAAGTATGTTCCAGACTATCAGGAGCTATTGCAACAGCAACTCTTCACTTTATGGTTTATGGCCAACTTTATGGAGCAGTTTTACGGAAACGTGGAGAAAGAAGCTTGTGACGATTTGAGGTGAAGACTTTTCGGATAGTTCTTTGATTTAATGACTCATTTGGATAACAAGCCAAAGTGCGCAAAAAACATCGACTGTCGTACATTTCGCTGAAACAGTCGGTGGCTTCGTCAGCTACGTTGGAAACCAAACGTGGTTGCTTACAATATCTATGGCAGAATAGCAGAGACAATGGAGGAAACCATGTCCGAGATCATCCATGGCGATTACACCACTGAGGGAAACATTTGGGAAGCGCTAATTAAACAAAAAGTCAAATATTGTTATCATTCACTGACATCAAAGATCACTTGGAGATCGAACTCGCAAACTTGTTGAGTTTTGGGAAACCCAGAGATGAGCTCACGAGAGTTCAGGCTTATATACTTCAGTCCCTAAATTCTTTACTGGGACAGATGAGCCCATAGTGTGAGTAATTCTGACTCCAACCGTCTCCAGTTTAATGTTCACTCCACGACTAGCCATGCATGTGGACTTGGATTTGAATATTTGTCACTAGATGACATCTGACAACGACATTTTGATCTCAGGATCATTTGCCATACCTCACGGAATGGCTCCAACCGAATAGAGTAGCTCCTTGCCGACAGATTTGACAGATACTATAGTATTGTGAGGCTTCCGTCAAGAAACGAGTGGAAACTCGTTGATGGAAAGTTCTTTTTTTTAGACGGACCTTGAATGACGTTTCTCGAGGGAATTGACGAGTGTCGAAGTGTATTCATTGTTACTCACATGATTATTGCGGATTCACTCTGATAAGCATTGCGTCGAATGACAGATTTTGATCCATATCATCTCAATTCAAGTTCCTCCTCGACTTTGAAGGTGGGCTGAGCGAAATCCACCTAGAAATAGTTGGACTGACAAGGGCAATAATGACAACTCGAACTAACCCGTATTAGTTTCGAAACTTTTGCACAAACGGAAACGTAAAGTAGCTTAGGAAATAATTTAATCATTCATCCCAAAACGGCATTTGCTTCCTCTCACGAAGTTGTTGAGATTGGGAAAGAATCTCAATTAAAACACACGAATTTGTTTCGAAAAAGGCATGTCTAGTTATCGTTTGCTTGAACCCACTTTGTCTCTTAGAGATTTGTATAACAAAACATATTTAGTGAGATTTGGAAGTTTTGCTTGTCTAGTTTTAGTTCAGAATGGGTAGAAATACCTAAACATCGTGGTTTGGAAACTAATGGGCAAAACCTGAAAGACTCTTACTCCACAACATGTGATATGACAACGATAGTGGTGACAATATTGTCTATGCAAATATGAGCACATAAAATTTTATGACCTTTTTCTGAGTTCCCTTTCTCTCTCTTTGTCTCCTTCCACATCATCACTATCAACATTCACGATTGGCGGCGAAGAAATGAAGCACTTGATATAAGAATAGAAAAGACATTTAAGATAATTCAATTGGTTTCTTGTGGTATCCTGATCATTTGATTTTTTTATGACCACATGATTTTTTTCTTTGAGTCGCTTGAAATCAATAAACAATGGCAAGTCATCCAAAAGGTACTATGCAAGATATAAAGCTTTAATGAAAAGGTGGATCTGAGTTAGGAATCAAGCGAGAAAGCTAGAGAGTGAAAGAATAGGCAATTCAATATTCTGCGGGTTTTACATTTCACTAGCGCGAGCGATCATTCATCCAGGTGGGACACAACCGGGCTTTATTTCATGACACTCGTAGAACTTCTATGGGGGAGAAATTCCAGTCCAAACCGAAGCTATTTTTATGGCAAGAGCGAGTCGTTTCTTCAGGGACTTCAAACCAACTCTAATCTAAAGGCGAATGAGTGAGATCAGAATCCTCCTCCTCCTACTACGTTGTAACCATGAATTGAGCAAAAACTTCGTCTATCAAAGCTATTATCGGTGATAACAGAATCAGGTTTCTCGATGTATGTGCATCAATCAAAACTGGGATGCTCACTTTTTGGGGAAGTTAAGAGGGACTACGGTCCTAAATGAGAGCAAATCAGTCGGAGGATCTTCTTTGCTCTGCATAGAGAGATGAGCCTACTTGAAATGTGAGAGTTTCAACAAACTGAGGGGATTGAATGAACGTGCTCATATTGTTATCAACTAAAATAATCCACAAACCCTATAACAAACAACTTAGGTCAAAGCATAGGATGGTAATTTGTTGAGCTAATCTGGGACGGTAATTCGATTGGCCCAAGATGTCGGAGTGAAGTGTTCTGAGAGGGGAAAAAAAGAATAAAATAGATGAGGGACAGTTTTTATCTAGTAATGCAGTAATAACAGCGTTTGGCCGAAAATAATGGCTAGATTGTTTGATCGATCGAGAATAATGTAAATTTGATGATTGCAAAAACCAACCAGACCGATCAATCGATGTTGATGTTCCGTGACAATTATTCATGAGCGTGATATTAAAACGTGGGCAAGCAAGAGGCGAACTTACTTCGGATGTGATAAACAAATGTGACCCTGTGTATTATTTCTTGAACCAATGTAAGAGTATGACATTGAAGTAACAGATAGATAGATGGTTCTGGACTTTGAAAATATTATTACTTGGAATCAGCACACCGAAGGAAAAAAGTGACAAAATGACAAGTTGTTGCTCAAAGTAAGTTCAAGGGCATACTTAAGGATAATGGCAGACAAAATATTCAAAAAATACAATTTGACACACGTTAGAACACAAACAACAATTTTAGAGATCATCAGTAACAAAAATGGCAGACAGATAACAAAAGTGATCTGAAAAGGAATAAAATTGATTGCTTCAAAATTGCAGAAAGATAGAACGATAGTAAAACTAAGTAAAGGAAAAGTAAGTGGCATAAGTAAGTACATATATTTTCATACTAAATTGGGTAATGATACAGGTACTCAAATAAAGGAGATGCTCGAAAATAATTCGTTGGCGTTTGTTAAATAACGATCTAAAATTCTAACATTTCTGAACTCTAACTTTTCCTTTGCTTTTAAATTTGCCAACAATTGTGTTTATATTTGTATGATTTTTTTGTTAGTTGTCACATCGATGATTCAGGTAGTTGTTGAAATTTCGCCTAATCACAAAAGCAGAGGAAAAATTTCCATTATCTACGTCATTTTATGATGCATCATTTGTGTTTGACAGAGCTAAGTTGTCTGACATGCTCACACAGAAATGTACTTTAAGCAAAATTCAACTTTGTATATTTCGTCCTTCTTGAATCATTTCAGTTTAAAACATTAGGAATCAGTCTTTTGTAAGTTCGCCACAATCTCGGCCATGGGTTCACGGAAGGGATATGTAAAAATCTCGCAACCTTTATTTACCCATCTGTCACTCTTAACGGGATGGTGATTAACGGATTATTGTATCTTAACAGCAATTTTACAGTTTATTTGTCCAAGTTTAATCTTCTTTACTTTTTAACTGGCGCTTTCGGTGAACTGAATTGCATTACCCAATCATGGATTTCAGTCAGATTGGCCATCGTCTCCGTGTTGAAAGTAACGCAAGTGATCTTCTGATTGGTCATGGCCATTATCTGATCGAGTCTCATAATGGCCTTCAATTCTGACAAGGATCTCCCGCTCTTCAAGTCCGTTTTTGTGAACACTACCATGACCTCCAAATTAGCCGTGACGGGTTGTCCACCGATCAATTCGATCATGTAAAGAGTCGACGCTCCAATGGTCTCCGGATTACTAGCATCCACCAGATATAAGATCCCTTTCATGGCTCCGGATTCCACATAAGAGTGCCAAATTGGGGCCAAGGTTCCGCCCACTTCACGAATGACCACTTCTTCGGGTGGAAGAGTTTGGTTCTTCTTCATGCGGGTTCGGGTTAATGTGACAAGATTGGACCCGACGGTCGGGATGGTGGACATCATCAGATCGGCTTGCAGCAATCCCGGGTTTGATTTATTTTGAAGACATTTGAGCAAGACGGACTTGCCACTACCACTGGTACCCACACAAAGAATCATGGTTCTGACAGGTAGGTGAGTGGAGGATGATTTCCCACTTTGACTGACCTCGAGTATTGATCAAACAACGACGCCAAACTTTGACTTTGAAGAGTCAAGTCAAGGTACACGTAGCTGCCCTTTGCCAAATGAAAAGTTGCAATAATGATGTGGAGAATGAGTAGTTTTCATAGATTTATTCCTAGTTGATAATGTTTGATATCATAGTAAAATATGTGTTCACTTTTATGGTCTACAAAGTTTACATCATGGTTAAAAGGCACTCCGAAATGTACGTCGTACTTGAATGAATACTTGCATATTCTCATCAACACTTTGTTTGATGTGTTTGTGTAGGGGGATTTGGGAAGAGAGGGAAATTCAGGTGAAAGGAACAAGAGTTCAATTGGAAATGGTGCACTTTTTGGTGTGCAAAACTCCCAAAATCAACTGTTATTCACCCTCACAAAGGGATGAAATTGTAGAAAATGTTGACTTATAATTGCCCAGACAGTCCAAAAGACGGATTTTTGCATCCCAAAAAACGTCCAATCGGGAATATTTGAAAACAGAGTGTGTACACTACAAATTGAGCGATGTCAGAGAGAGAGAGAGAGCGAGAGATACGAGTATTAGATAACAATCAAAGTGGCCGAATGTGGGTTTGTCATAGTAATTGAATGCTTTACGACCTAGAAGAGGGCTAAGGGCTTCAAAGGGGGCATATTTGTGGGAGGGAGTTTTTGGCACCTTTTCATCATGGCATACTTCATTTATTCGACGGAAGCTCATCAGTGTTTCAGACGGACTCATCCATTTCTCGTTACTCTAAAGCGGGGGATTTGAAATAGGAATGGGATAGACGAGTTCAACACGATTGACATGGTCATTGTCTTCGACGACGTCAACTTCGTCGTCGGTGTGGTCGTTGTCGTTCTTCATCATTTAGGAGTACAAGGTGTGTAGTGGCTTTGATTATGTAAGGCAAACCCAGGTTTGCAAGAAACGAATGGCTAGCTGCTTCTGGAATGATATTAGCTCCCATCCTGCATGGCCGTGATGGTTTCGAGATCATGTGTTCCAGACACCCAAATCTTCTCCCAGCAAGTGCCAGGTCATCTGCGAGTAGTATTCGATCCATCCGAGATGGATGCTTGGTTGCGTTTCATTATTTACAGAGTTGGGCATAGGTGTTGCTGTTCTTGATATTTGTTGCTGAATTTTGGGACCATTTGAAAATGGATCGCACACGTTTTCTCTTGATCTCTACCTTAAGGTCAGCATTCGTTTCATCAAAGGAGCTGGTTCGCAAGGCTGAGGCTCACATTCGAGCTTCTCATTGTAGCCACATCTGAAAATAAATGTTACCATCACATTAGGAAACAATCCAGCGGAGGTACTAAACCTTGTTAAGCGATTGACTGAAAATTACCTGCACTGCAAGCATGGACCTGACGCCGATTCCACGATAGCACCTCTTTCGTAGAAATTGCCTTGGATTTCACAGCCTCGGACTTGCTCCGTGACCTCTTCTTCCTCACTCTCATCAGCGCCACCGTTGCCCATGAGCCACTGGACGAATGAGGGAGGTTCTTGGGGAATGGTGGTGGTCACATTCATCAGGCCCATTTTGACTGGGCATTCGTATCGGGGACAACAGAAACCGTCAATGGGCTCCTGGTTGCAGCCCGGAATGGGAGGAGGACAGCTCTGTTGGAGACAAATGATATCTCCTCTGAAGCAGAAGCAGAAATCGCAAGGATTCTCCCGCGGGATTTGTTGGGCTGACACATAGATTTTGCCGTCAAAGAGGCAAGCGCCTGGCCCAATCTGGTCCAGACTGATTTGATCATAGTTCTCATAATCATCTAGGGCAACTTCATCATCAGCGATGGACTGGTCTGAGCCTGCCAATGCTGATGATTGAGGATCTGAATCGTTGAGGACATCACTACTTGCTGTTCCGATAACGGATGTGGTGGTTGTGGCTGGGGTTGTCGTAGTGTTGACAATGGATGGAACGTTCTCATTGCTAGCAACTGTGGACGAAACTTCGGCACCTTCAGAAATTGGAACAGTTGTGGAGATATCATCGCTCGAAGCTGTTGTTGGAACTGGCACCTCTGTGGCCAACTCTCCAGTTATCTCAGATGCAATTGATTCTTCAGAGGTGGCATCTTGTGTGATATTGAGCGAGGCGATATCGGTAGCGGTGGTAGAGGTCTGAGTTCCATCAATCGTGGTTCCTGTTACTGGCTCGGGCAAAGCAGTTGAACTCGTTAATGACTCGACTGTTGCATCCGATGTGATGTTTTCGCTCTCGACACCGGGGGCTAAACCTTCGGTAGTTGATGCCAACAAAGTATCATCGATGTCACTGGTTCCAGGAGCTGCGGTGGTGGAAGAAGAAGAGGTTGATGTGTCTTGAGTAGAATCGGACACTGAGCCATCTTCTACAATTGTGGCGTTAGTTTCAATAGTCGCTTCTGAAGTCGAGAGTAAAATTTCAGAGTCCTCCGTAATGGCCGCATCAGAATCGATTGTTTCTGCGATCGTTGAAGATGAGATGATTTCATCGTTGAGTGAACTGATGGTGCTCGAATCGGTATCGGGGAAAATGATGGGGTCGTTAAGATTGGTTTGGGTATCGTCCGAAGAAGTGGCATTGACATCAATCTTATCCACCGGGTTCTGGGTGCTTGAAACTTGAGCTTGAGCATCCAAAATGCCCTCAATCAGTCCAATTAGACCTCCGTCGTCGATGTCTGATGCTTGGGTCGAAGTTTGTTCGATTGTGCTAATGACAGACGATTGGTCGGAGTCAGTCGACACTGATCCCATTGTGGTGGGGGTGTCTTGAATTGACGTTGAAGACGATTCGGTATCAACTGTTGCGGTCAGATTTTGATTTCCCAAGTCGTAGTCGTCATAGCTTTCCTCGTCGTCATCAAGGATCTCGTCACATGAGTATTTTGGACAACATTCACCCTCAGGAATTGGCAAAGCAGTGCAGTTTTGGAATTCTTCGGGAACTGGACATTCCCGACTGGCGCAAACCACTTCTCCGTCAATGCATTGACAAAGCTGGCAAGGGTCCGATGTGGGAACGTCCTTTCCATTCTGAATAATCATGCCATTCGAAAGACAGTATTCGATTGCACCAGTTGATGCAGTACTTGAAGCGACAATAGCATCTTGATCGACTGATTGTTCCGTTGTTGAGCTCAAAGCATCCTCTGAGCCTAGTTCGGGTAAGGCAGTTGTGCTGTCCAATGATGACGGACTGGCAGTTGTGGCAGCATCTAATTCGTCAAGACTTTCTGAAGACTCTGACTCCGCTTGTTCCGATCCTTCATCCTGATCTCCAGATGGTTCTTGGACAATCTCGTCACTATCGGTAGCAGGTCCAGCAAGAGTTTCATCGGGAAGTTGGGCTTGATCTGGTGGCAATAACGTTGACGAATCAACATCAGACTCTTGCTCAGTCGTTGTTCCAGAGGCCTCCTCAGTTTCATCTGCAGACATTGTCACTGATTCTACCTTATCGTTGATTGATGTGCTTGTTCCAAGGTTTTCATCGTCAATTGAGGATGAGGTTGTTGATGCTGATGACGACACCTCGTCCACATCAAGAGCGGACGCCATGGTTCCAGCTCCACCTTCAGTTTCATCGGAAGACATCGTCACCGACTCGACGCTGGTACCGGCCTGTGTGGTTGTTACAAGTTCTTCAACGTTAGTTGCAGACAAGGTGGTAATGGATCCCTCCTCCAAATCAAGATCAGATGCCATAGTTCCAACTCCACCTTCAGGTTCATCGGAAGACATCGTCACCGATTCGACTTTGGTACCGGTTTGTGTGGTTGTTCCAAGTTCTTCAAGGTTAGTTGCAGACGAGGTGGTAATGGATCCCTCCTCCGAATCAAGATCAGATGCCATAGTTCCAGATTCTTCGTCAATTTCGTCAGCGGACATTGTCACAGATTCGACGTTATCGTCAGCAGAACTGGTTGTTCCAAGTCCTTCAACATTCGTTGAAGAAGAGGTGGTAATTGAACCCTCTTCCATATCAAGATCCGATGCCATTGTTCCAGATTCTTCGTCAATTTCGTCAGCGGACATTGTCACAGATTCGACGTTATCGTCAGCAGAACTGGTTGTTCCAAGTCCTTCAACATTCGTTGAAGAAGAGGTGGTAATTGAACCCTCTTCCATATCAAGATCCGATGCCATTGTTCCAGACTCTTGGCCAGATTCCAGATCAGCGTCCACAGAAGCCACAGTTCCAGTTTCTTCAATGTCAGCCGAAGCGGTTGTTTCAGACTCTTCTACAACATCAATCATCGACATATCGGTGGCAGATTCTTCAACCATTGAAGACATTGTTGTTGACAATTCAACATCAACCTCAGTAGACGCCATGGTCTCTGAACCTTCTTCGGTATCAACATTTGGTGTCTCTGTTTCAGTTCCCTCTTCAATACCAGTTGTGGTCATTGTTCCAGTTTCTGCCTCGAGGTCAGCCGAAGAAGATGTTACTGTTTCGTCGTCAGCGCCCGTGGTCTCTGTTGTTCCAAATACTTCTTCAGGAGAGGACGTTGTTGCAAGCTCGCCGTCAATATTGGCGGATGCCATCGTTCCAGACCCTTCTCCCACGTCAACTGATGACTCAGTCATGGATTCTTCATCGCTATCTATTGAGGAAGTGGTCTCTGATCCCCCTTCAATATCGGTTGATGAGGTAGTGGCGTCAACAGATGTCATAGTCGTTGATCCTTCCTCCGTTCCCTCAGAAGACATTGTAACAGGCTCCATATCAGCATCTTCTTCTGGTGCAATTGTTCCAATAATAGCTTCTCCATCCTGAGCTGAGGCCATAGTTGCAGATTCAGTAGTAACAATTGATTCCGTTGTTCCAATCTCTTCCTCCTCTCCAGTCATCGTGGACACTGTACTAGAGTTATCCATTGACACGTCGTCAGTTTCAGGTTTATCGGAAGTGGCTGCCTCAGTAACCGTGGATGGTTCACCAGTGGATGATTCAGTGCCCTCTTCTTCCGCCACATCTGAGGTCTCAGTTTGTGATTGTTCTTGTTCCACAGCTGATTCGGTTGAGCCAGATTCGTCTTGTTCGTTTTCAGAATCGGGTTTGTTGGTTGAGGATGGCACATTGGTGGTCATATCAGAATCAGTTATGTCTTGATCCACAGATACATCAGTGGCAGATTCTTCTTGGTCGGTTGATGCGCTTTCTGTTCCCATTTCGGTCTCGTCAGTTGGAAGCATTATGGTCGCGTTGTCTTCTACGGTGGTGGGGGCATTGGAAGAAGCTTCTTCTTTGACTGGAGTCTCCGTTGCAGAGTCAACCATGGTCTCCGGACTTTCAGTAGCACCTTCAGTTGAGGTTTCTTCGGTTCCCTGAGATACTGTGGCAGCTTCATCTTGATCTAAATCGCTTTCTTGTGAAACAACTTCATCACTAAGTGATCCATCGGTAGAAGTTTGTTGGTCGATATTTTCGGTGGCATTTTCGTCTTGTTCAACTGTGCTCATCTCAACGGAAGTGGAAGTCGATGTCATGATTCCTTCAGTGGCGGAAACGGTCTCGTCTTCACCCATGGTCACATTAGTCTGTACCCCTTCTGTGGTCGTTAAAGAAGATCCAGCCTCAATTTCGGGAGCATCTGCGGAGACGCAATTGTGGGATGGGCAACATTCTCCCTCAATGAAAAACTCTTCGCATTTCAATCCAGGCACATCTGGAGCCGGATGGCATGGGATTCGATCACATTTGATCTCGCTGTCTACACATACGCAATAGGCATGACACTTGTTACTTAGGGGCACAGTTGATCCATTGGGGAAAGATATTCCATTCTGAAGGCAGTTGCCTGTAAAGCAAAATGATGTTGAGTGGTCATATGAGTGCTTCACTAAAGATATCAAATCACTTACCCTCGCCAGGGACTCCGGATGCGGGGGTGGTACTTTCAACTTCGCCACTTGGGCCAACTGTAACCGTTACTGTTGAAGTCTCCAATGAGGGTGCAGCTAAAATTGAAAATGATACATATGAGCCATCCTATAACAGCGAGTTTAGTGTTCGTTAATTGTGCTAAGGGCATTTAGAATTTGATGGACAGAAACTGGAAAAGCCCCGTTTTCCGAACCTCTTTTCCTATGTACTAAATCGACTCGATCTTGGTCGGCCGTGTCCAAATTAAATAAATTCTAGATTTATGCATACCACAATCATATTGTCTTGGACAACACTCGTCGGCCTTTTTCTCCAGAGGTGTGCAGTCTTCGAAGCCTTGTGGGGGTTCACAAATTTGGGTGGAACAAATGACGTGACCGTAGTTGCAATAACAAAGTTGGCAAGGGTTGTCACTTGGAACATCAGCAAAGTTTCCGTAAGTTTCATTTTTAACAACGCATTCGTCTTGGTTATAGTCAATGGCCTCCTCGTCATCGTCATCTAAGATTTCGTCCGGATTGTACTCGCTGTCGTCGTCTAGAATATCGTTGTAGTCGGAGGTGACAACGGTTGCGTTGGCCACGACTGACGAGTCCAATTTGTCGCTCCCTTCTGTGGGTTTGGGAGCACCATTGCAATTGTTAAAGAGCAAGCAAATTAGTCCACTACCCTCTCCCTCAGTGGAAATGTCTGTTCCATTAATGGAGTCAGTCTTATTGACAGTACTGGCAAGTGCCTCAGGCTCAGTATTGTTTTTGCAATTGTTAAAGAGCAAACAAGAAAGGCTCAAGTCGTCGTTGATGTTGTTTAAACCGGATTCAGTCGAAGTTTCTTGTTGAAGTTGCTGTTGGTCAACTGTGGTTAATTCAATGGATCCTTCAGTTGTTTCTTCATTTGAACCCGTTAGTTCTTGCTCCAAGGTTGTGGAATCATTACCAACAATAGTTGCAGACGAATTAGCGGAGTCAGGGAACATAATCTGGTCAAGTTCAGTATCATCGTCTTGAATTTCATCCAAGTCAGCTTCGTCATCGTCAACCAACGAAGAGGATGTGGTCGAGGTTAAGTCAATTGTTGCAGCATTTGAGCTCGATATCTCTCCCAAAGCCGTGGTCGTGTCCATAGCTGATAGAGTTGTTGATTCCTGATCTAGAGAAGATTCGGGAATGGAGTCATTGGTCAAGGCCAAAGAATCAAATCCACCAGTTGAAGTTTCTATGTCCGCAAAAGTTGTTGAGTCTGCAGCCATGGAACTAGTTTCAGGACTGCTCGTGGAAACAACTGTACCCGAGGTTGTCTGGTCCATTTCCGTGGAAGAGTCAGAGTCTGAAGGAATAGATCCAAGAGTTACTGTCTCGTCGCTGATAAGTTCATCAGAGTCCGTTGTTGTGTCAAGAATGCCTGTGGTGGCGTTACGGTCTGAGTCTAAAAAAGATGTGGTCAAGTCCAATGAAATGGTTGTTGATACTGTGTCGTTTGAATCAAGGTCAGGCGCATTTGTCGTAGAATCAAAGGCCATGGTTGTTTCCATTTCGCCGGTTGAAGCGTTGGCAGAGACAGATGAGGGGACTGAACCTGCAGTAGTGGGGAATATGATAGCGTCATCGTTGTCGGTGTCGTCGTCTAAGATGTCAGAGTCAGCAGGGAGACCCTCCAGGGCCGATGCCGTTGAAGTTGGAATGGATGGTTCATCTGGTGAAGTTGTGGCTCCTTGTGTGGTGGTCTCGTCCACTGAGCTTGTTGAAGAAGAGAGGGCGTCCTCCTGATCTCCAGTTACTTCTCCTGGGAGAACTGATGGACCGAAGGTGGTAAGTTCAGGTTTGTCTGTTTTCATTGATTGGCCTTCCTCTTCGCTGGCAGAGGCTGAAGCGGCCTCAGAGGTTAATTCCATTGCCTCCGTGGTTGGAAGGATATCTGCACTGGTAGTAGTGTCTTTATTCTCCTCAACAGCAGGCATTACAACCTCAACTGTTGCTTCGCTTTCAGTGGAACTAGAGTCAGAGGGCTTCACAGACTCAGAGTCGGTTTCATTGTCAGTGTCATCATCCAAAATCTCTCCATCAATTGATGCTGAAGCTCCGGTAGTTGTTTGTGAATCTTCAGTGGAAACTTGTTCCGAACTGTCCGTGGTTGAAAGGGCTGCTGGAATGGTGGTGGTTTCTAATTCCTGATCACTGGATTGTACGGAACCCACAGTGGTCGATCCCAAACCTTGAGTGGAAGAAGATTCTGAAGGCTTCACAGAATCGGAGTCTGTTGCATCTGCATCG
Source organism: Tigriopus japonicus (assembly GCA_010645155.1). NCBI lineage: Eukaryota > Metazoa > Arthropoda > Copepoda > Harpacticoida > Harpacticidae > Tigriopus > Tigriopus japonicus. The sequence goes on from CM021323.1 coordinate 1,363,172, forward strand.
GCATCATCATCCTGAATCTCGTCTTCAATTAATTCTGAAGCTTTAGTAGTAGTTTCTACCGAGCCCTCAGTGGTGACGGAACCATCCCCGATGGTTGTGGTCTCCAATTCCTGAGCAATACTTGACAGAGAGTCAAGGGTAGTTGATGCAATGCCTTCGCTGGAACCAAATTCTGAAGGTTTCATGGTCAGTGCGTCAGTTTCATCGTCTGTGTCATCATCCAAAATCTCTCCATCAATGGAAGTTGATGCCCCAGTTGTAGATTGGATTCCTCCAATGGAAGTTTGTTCAAAGCCTTCAGTGATTGAAACGTTATCTCCAATTGTAGTGGTTTCCGATTCTTGATTGCCTGTTTCAAGTGAATCAGCAGTGGTTGATCCAATGGTTTCTGTGGAGCTCGATTCTTCAGGTTTCACAGAATCTGAATCAGTCTCATATTCTGTGTCATCATCCAGGATCTCTTCATCAATTGAAACTGAAGCGCCAGTTGTTGTTGTTTGAATATCTACATTAGATGCTTGATCGAATGCTTCTGTGGTTGATAAGGTGTCAGCAATGGTTGTGGTTTCCGATTCTTGATCATTTGAAGCGACTGAGCCGAGAGTACTTGATCCAACGCTTTCTGAAGAACTAGATTCCTCTGGTTTCTCAGATTCTGAGACATCGTCCGCATCATCATCCATGATCTCGTCACCAACCAATGTGGAAGCTCCAGTTGTTGATGGTATGTCTCCGATGGAAGTCTGTTGCAAATTTTCGGTGGTTGACCCAACGTCTGCCAAAGTGGTGGTTTCGGATTCTTGATCGGTAGTAATTAGCGAATCCTCTGTGGTTGACCCAATGCTTTCACTTGCACTTGGTTCAGCAGGCTTCATGGTTTCAACCTCTGCTTCATAGTCCGTATCGTCATCCAAAATCTCGTCATCAACCATAGTGGCTGCAGTTGCTGGTGATAAGCCTTCAGTAGAAGTTTGTTGGATACCTTCAGTGGTTGAAACAACATCAGCCACTGTGGTAGAATCCTGGTCGGTTATCAGTGAGGAATCAGCAGTAGTGGCATCACCCCCTTCAATGGAGCCATCAGCCTCGGGTTTAACGGGTTCGGGGGCCTCGTCGGTAGCGTCATCATCTAAAATTTCTCCGTCAATCGAGACATTGGATGCAGTGGTTGAAATGGTATCTGCCATAGTGGTCATATCGGATTCTTGATCCGTGGTTGATTGGGAACTAGGAGTAGTCGATTCAGAGCTTTCAGTGGAAGTAGATTCTTCGGGTTTGAGTGTTGGTTCGATGGCCTCCTCGGGTTTCACGGGCGCAATATCAGTTTCATCATCGGTGTCATCATCAATAATTTCATCGTCAATGATTGTCGAGCCTCCAGTCGTTGATTGGATGTCTCCAGTGAGAATTTGTTCTAAGGCTTGAGTAGTAGAGGATTCATCGGCAAAAGTGGTAGTTTCAGACCCATCTGTGGTCATTTGAGAACCTTCCGTGGTGGTTTCAGAGCTTCCAATGGCATCAGAATCCACAGGTTTGACAGGTTTTATCTCTTCCTCATCGTTGATGTCATCGTCCAAAATCTCGTCATCCAAACCTACAGAAGCGTCACTAGTTGATGACTGAATGTCTCCAACAGAGGTTTGTTCCGAATCCTCAGTGGTTGAAACGGTATCTCCAGCAGTAGTGGTCTCCAATCCCTGTTCAGTTGTGATTAATGAATCCGCAGTAGTAGATCCAATTACTTCTGGCTTCAAAAGTTCAGAATCAGTTTCATCTTCAGCGTCATCATCCTGAATTTCTTCATCAATGGATGCTTGAGGTTGTGCTGTTGTCACCTTGTCTCCATCTTGTTCCTCCCCAAGATCGACTGAACCACTTGATGCGGTGGTGCTATCGGCGATAATGTTATCCGTGGAACTCTGTTCTGAGACCGCATCATTTTGTTCTTGGCCACCATCAACCATGGTATCACTCTCGGTAGTTACCGATGGGGATGAGGTTGTCGAGCTCTCGTCCTTGATGATCTCTTGGTCATCTCCAGCCACGACGGATGTCGTTGGAGAAGTTGTGGCTAGAGCCTCATCCGATTCTTGTGTGGTGATTTGCTCGCTTGATGTGGTCCCCTCTTGAGCGGTAGTTGATCCAACTGAGGCTGAAGTTGTCGCTGAAACAGTTTCTTCGTCTTCAGAGTAATAATCATCGTCTAAAATCTCGTTTGGGTCAGTTTGTTCCAAAAGCTCGAGACAATCGTATGTGGGACAACACTGTCCTTCTGTGTAAACAGGTTTGCAATCAACATAATTTTGAGGAGGGGGAAGGCAATCGACAGTGGCACAAACAACTTCTCCCTTGTAACATTGACAAAGGCTGTCACATGGGTTTTGAGAGGGAATATCGGCACCATCCTCATAGGTTGTTCCATTCACGGTGCAAGTGGTCTTATCCGTTGCTCCAACCACAGTAGCAGTTGTAGCCTCAGTATCTGGTACGACTGTTGTGGAATCCAAGGGTTTGACTTGAGCTGCAGACTCCGGCTCTTGGAAGGATTCGGTAATGTTTGCTTCATTAGCGTCTTGAACCAAAGTGGATCCTTGTCCTTGCTGGGATCCAGTGCCATTATCCTCAACTCCGGCTAATGGCAGTTCAATGTCATCCTCATCGTCGTCTTGAATTTCATCAGTAGGCTCCTTTTCCTCTCCATCACCTCCAGGGAAGAGAAGTTCATCGCCGTTGGTCTGGTCAATTTCAGTGGGAATGGTCGTTGCACCCACAGAATCCAGAATGTCGGTAATATTATTTGGGGCTAAAAATGACAAAGAGTTCTGTTTAGATAGTTTCAACATTGTCTGTTGTGAGTTGAATTGTCAAGCTTACTGCAAATATATTCCTTGGTACAACATTCTCCTTCTGGGGGTGGAAGTGCAATGCAGTTGTCGGTTTCACCTTCCAAGGGACCGCCCATACAAGGATCAATAGCACAAATGATGTCGCCTCCCATGCAATAGCAGTGTTCACAAGGGTCTGTGGTCTCAATATTCGTGCCTTCTTCAATGAAGTTCCCATTTTGATAACATCCATTTTTAGCCGGTAATGCCGTGGTTTCTGTTTCACCATCTAGTCCAATTAAGCCGCCTTGTCCCGGAAAATAGATTCCATCTTCTGAAAGAATAATTATACACTGTGTCATGATGGGCTGACGACATGTACCCAAGGTTAATGCACTTACTGCACATGTATTTAACCGGGCAACAAACTCCCTCTTGAAAGATGGGTTCACATCCAGGAACTTTGAGTCGGCATTCCTGCATGACGCAAGCGGTGTGGTTCCGAATGCAATAACACAATTCGCAAGGGTTGTTGGGATCTCTGGGGATCTAATAAAAATAGCAATTGAACAATGAGATTCCAAGTGGTTTCAGCTTCAATGCAAGTCCGTTCCAACTTACTTGCATTCCATCCATATAGAATTGATCATCGATATCGCAACCTTGTCCGGGAATGGAAGTCATTGGCAGGGCAGAAATGTTCGCGGAGGCACTGATCACACTGAAACCATCCGTGGAAGTCGACGAAATGGCTGAAGCGGATTCGTCCGACAACATTGGAGGAGGCAATGTGGTACTCGTCCAAAGCTCTACTGGCACTGCAATGTAAAAAAAGAAACTCTTAATATGGATGGATCCCATGGACAACAAACTTACGTTTTGAGTCTTGTGATTGTTTCCCTAGTTTGTGAGCAGACTCTTTTCTTTACCTTGTGGGCACATGATGGTTGGACAACACTGATCCTCGTGTTTCTCGACCACGCAGTTCTTCCCCACGGGTTTGATGAATGGGCACACATTGAGATAACACATGAGCATCTGGTTCTTGCAAGTGCAGTTCAGGCAAGGTTCATTCGTTTTGATCTGGTCGCCCTCATTGTAATATTGATATTGATAGTAACAGCCTGTGAATGAAATCGAGAAAAGTCGTGCTCAATGTTTTTTTGCGAAAACAAGCGCGTTATTTCGTATGGACAGACTTACGATTAGAAGCTTCTCTCCTGTGTCTGACTACAAGAAGTGTGTTAAGAAATGTACAGTGTTAGTTTAAAAAAGGTACAGAGCATGAAGAAATGATCGAGTGTGTTTGATTGAAGTTCTACTTACCATCTTGGGGGAAATCCAGTTCTTTGTCCCAGGATTCCAAGGGAGCTAAAACAACGGATGGAGAGAGAATTTTGAGAGAATTTTCATCAACTATTTTCCAAAGGAAATTGCCAAGGCGGGATTCCCATTGTTTTTGTGAGCTTTGGCATATAAATTTATCATGTGGGGAATGCATTCATCATTCAAAGTGGAGATTCTCGTTCAGGCCTCCTTCCATCTAAATCACCGTTATTACAACGAGTACTAGGTAATATCGGAGAAATTGGAAAATTGGAGGCCAACAAATTGCAGGGTTTCACTGTCGTTTCGTTTCCTTGTCTTGGGCATCAAAATGGCTCTGGCTGGCATTTTTGTCTTCGCAAGCAACTCATATTTTGATTTAATTATTACCCTCTATGACCTGCGCAAGAAACAACCACTTTTTGTTGTTGTTCCATATTCATTTCTCACACATTTTAGGCATATACGTAATACGTGCACCGCAACAACTTGGCTCACGTTTCTCCAAGTGTGCTGGATCACGCTTTGGTGCCAAGGCCTTCTATTTTATTCATTGTCCCAATTCTGGCATGATTCCAGTAATCCTTTATCCATCTCTTTTGTCCACCAGTACAGTGCTTGTACTACATACATACCTGCTTGAACTGACGCCAAAAGAAGCGAGCTGAGCCAGAGAGCCATAAGTAGGGACCATATCCAGCGGTGAAATCCTTGCCCTGAATCAAGACTTGTCATGATGTGTCTTTTATCGCGGGGCAATCCTGAGAAGACAGTAATGACCAATCTGGAAAATAAACGCAAGAGAGGGATGTCTTCATGAGTGATTCGGGTGTGTATGTCCAAACTTTAAACGTGGAGCTTCCTAGAACTCTTTAGCCGTTGTTCAATATTTGTTGACCAGAAACAAAATCCTGTCAACAAACCCATCCGTATTTGCCAGAGGAGACCTTCCATCCCTCCACTTCGAAGGAGGCATGGGTTCGCGGTAAGTGCATGATTATGTTGGAATCGTACTTCCCAGCGATCCACTTCAGACTGTCCGAACTTGTTTCCGTGTTTGCAACTTCAACCAACACTTACGTAGTTTTCGTCCTGGCCAACTACGCACTATGTACAGTACTCATCCTATTGATGGGTTTTGCCCTCCCTCAAAGTTTTGAGTAGAATCTAGAGATGCTCACTGTATCTGAATCTAATCAAGAGTTTGATTTCGTCGCCTTATAGGCGAAATATCTTGACAAGGCATTTTCGCTTTGGCATTGTTTCACGGCCATGGATGACGATCCAAAACGACTCTCCAAACTCTCGTGGCGCTTTTGATGAATTGACGACCTTAACAATATCTGGGTCAGCCTCAGGTGACACCTTAGCAATACGTGCGTCTCACGCAGCCACTTGAATGAAACTAGAAATGAAGCCCACTTTCTCGGGTGGTTACAAGATCATCGAACCGTGACCTAAAACGCCAAATATTGTAATCAGAGCACCCATTGTTAGAGTTGGAGCCCAATCCTATTGTAGTTTTGAGAAGAGAACGATCTCTATTCAACCATTGCTTATCAAGATGCTAGTTACTAATCCCTACGAAAATGAATAAAATTTGACTTAACATGTCTGCCGAACAATCCCAAAACATGCAGTATTTTTCGAAGGAGATCATAAAAGTTGAGCTCATTCTCGTAAGACAAGGGCGAAGGTCCTTATCTGCTCCACCATCCACTCAATCCCAGACATACGCATACAACCGTCATCATCCTTGTATATCATGAGTTGTGACTTTTTGAGTGTCCAATGAACCTCAGCATGATTATTTGGCATATTGTACGAGGTTTGTTCGGCCATCTTTCAATTCAGCTTGTGTGTGAATAATATTATTGACAACTACCTCCTAGACGATTGAGTGGACGGAGTGAGTCCAGACATACTCTTTGACCTTTGATAGCAACGGGGATTTCAAAACTTACAATCCTTCTCGTTTAATGTAGTACAGGGTGTGTGAGTGGAGATTCCCATCACGGACTAACCACTCAAGCCATTTACGGGGAATCTGAACCACGTCATCTGCAAGTGGGTGTATGTACAATCCCAATGATGACATTATTTTGAGGAACCTCAAATCGCGTCAGCATTCCATCGGAAGGAGCTCCTTCCAATGTATGGATCAATAGGATTGTTCAGCATTCTTTTAATAATGACCATGACTCGACAATTGAAGCAAATCTTGGGCTACTGTTCATACCCTGCAATCAGTGTGATTGTGGCATGCTATCCTGACAAACAAAAAGCCCGTTTTACGCCAGTTTTCCCCAAGAAATAACGATGTACGTACACCATAACGACTGGATTTGTGTCCAAGCAAAAGATATGGAATGCACGGTTCCCCGTTCACAAAGTAGATCGTGCAACATCTTCTCCAAGGACGTCGTTCATCATGGTGGAGACAGTCAATGAAATGAATGCTCAGCAAGCCACTCCATTTAGCGTACGGTATTATTGTAATCATCATATAGGGACTCATCCAATTCCAATAGATTGATGGAAGATTATGGGTTGGCCATGAATTTCAAGATAGACTGCTTGAGTCTTCAATTGAGCGGATTGATTGAATACGGATAATTGACGTAATCATTGCTTGCGAGGCCCTAACCATTGGCCTTGGTGACCTCTGAAATCAATCCACTGGATAAGCCCACCCCTTCCTTCCCTTTCAAACCCAAGACCTTCCATCATTATGGAGAAACTGCCTTTTTGTTCATTTTTTGTTGGGTTCTTGTAATGGTTTCCCTAGACAGAGAGGTGGTTTTGTACTCTCGGGTGAGCAATTTTGTCGTGGAAATCCATTCCGAGAGAGACCACACACGCACATTTTGTGGCCCCAATCCGAAATGAAAAAAAGGCAACAAAACTCACGTTTGAACGTCGTGACGTGGGCTCACTTTCTCATATGTTTGGAGTCGCATCAACCAACAACCTTTCTTCTTAGCTTCCTTTAAGCTTAAGGCTCGGAATTGCGTGTTGATGTATTATCAAATATCAATCCCTGAAGACAAATACCGGAGAACAATATCGCCCGGAGAAGAAAGACCCACAACGCGAGCTTTTGGAAGACGTAATGAGAGAAATCTTTCACGGTAGCGATTCTAAGAGGAGCGTAAATTAGCGTCTTTTGTCTAAGGCCCTGAAGCGGGCCCAGAATCTCTCCCGGAAGAGGACATTCCATGACCCACGAGAAAGTGCTTTGGACCGCTTCTTCGAATAGAGCTAATTGCAGTCGTCACAAGACCCCCTGCCATGACCGAGATCCAACCAGGATGGATCGGCAGATCCTTTTGATGATGGAGAATGATATACCCCCTCATTCGGTGAAGATGAGGCGAGCAAGATCTACTCGGCAAGTTGAGGAGTATCTCGAATAAGAAGGGCACCAATGTTAATAAGTGAGAGTTTGATGGGCTAAGGTCCTCAGGCAGTGGCCTCTCTCGAGAATGGGATGGCCCCAAAGCTAGGAGAGCTTGTATGTTTGAGGGCACCACCCAGCAAACTCATCGCGTTTCATGGTACGATAGGCCTACTTCACCATTTTCCTGTTGGCCATTGTTTCTTGCGGCTATTTGAATGACCCAGCGGGATGGGAAAATTAGCAATTATTGATGCCCGCTATGCTATTCAAAGCCACTCGCTCACCTTCTTTCTACCTTCGAACTTCATCAGAGATGGAAAGTTGTGGTGGCCTAATTCCAATCGAGGCCTTACGGCAAACCCAAACCCTGATCTGGAATGTGAACATTTGCACCTCGTTCTGGTAAGTGTAGTAGTAGGATAGTGACTGATGGCATTGAAGAACAATGGGAATCGGTTTGAACGATGATACTTCGAGTAGGCCTCGGTGCAAAGTCGCCATTGGTTTGCAAACCACCACCTCGTCGTCGTCGTCGTCGTCGTCGTTTCTCTCGGTGCGAGAAAGTTCCATTTCAATTAGGAATGAAATTGGAACCGGTTCCTCTGGATGCATGTGTTTCGTCTTCCAAGGAAAATGTGCACTCCCCGTTGCTGCTATGCCAAAATGATTTCCGTATCCAAACGAATCTTGGCTTGGTGGGCCTGTCACTTTTAAAAATGGTCGTCTGTAGCCATCGCCTCATTTGGTTGGGGACGAGATTTGCAAATTTAGGGAGGCCTCCCTTTGAGTACTTGAGATGGGAATTCTCTTTAAGTGCAAACAATGTAGGGGTTGTTATGATTAGCATTCTAGTGAGATGAATGATCACGTGTGTGAATATTCACCGCCTTTCATTGATCATCCATCAAAACAAAGGCTATCCATCTAAATCGATCGTTCATTTTCCCATCCGCAACTATACACGTAGACGGACAAAACGCTCCCTGACTGAAGAGATTCAAGCACTACCTAAAGAAGGTCTCCTCGCCAATCTTCTCGACCATGTTGGTATTTATCAAAAAGATTAATCACCCGACCAACACTCGTCTCGACACCACGGCTTTGTACCCTAGTCCCTACGATTATGATTATTACTATCACTATCGCCATCAACTCCGCATGTCCTGGTTGAACCCAGGATGGCTCTCCATTGGTTCGATCACTTTCACTTTTGCCGAGAGCTTCACGACAAGAATATCCGGAATTCAGTCCGACCTCTGAACAACAACAGTGACAACAACAACAACAACAACAACATTGGTAAGAACGGGACTAGCAGTTTTCTTCCAAAGCCGACTATCATCATCATCAGCCTCTGGGCAGGTCGAGCTACAAGGTTTCAAAGCCAGCAATTTCAGCAGAGAGCATTGACCGGAATTTTTTTGCACAGTTGAAAAATCGGCCTTGTGCACACCTCACGGCGAACGACACATCGATGACTATTGCATGTTCCGGAATCATTAAACTGGCCTGAAAAAATGCCTGCCAATACCAACAGCACCTTCTGCCATCAATGTCCGCATATTTGCCCTAATTTGCCAACAAAACGATTGGCACTAATCAAGCTCGTGACCCAATTCGGCTGCAAAGCCTGGTAATGCTTGCAACCCAACCCCAAAGACCTGCAAATCCAACCAGGAGAAGAAACCATGCGTTCAAATCTCCTCTCCTCCCTCCGTGGATTGTCTTGCATTCATTCCGTTGCACCAACGACCGACCCACGGATCTCTTGTTCATGTCTTACGTTGCTAACCGATGTTTTGTCACCTCTCTTTGACTTGTTCGTCTTTAGATTGAACCTGTTTCTCGATCTTCATTCCATGGGCCCTTTTGATCGTAGAATCAAGCTGTGGTCTCGAGAGTCAGTCGCATTATTAGAACACATACATACGTTGGTACAGACAACTTTCCTGTAATGATACGGCAAGGTTCTTTCCAAAAACGCTACCTTGCCTCGGGCTTCCCGAGTCTTCATTTTTGTGGGTTGTGAGCGCTTCCAGGAGAACGAGCCAGCAAGAGAAGCACGATCACTCAATGTGTGGCTTCTATTATTCCAAATCTAGAACTTGCCAACGCTGACTTTCTCACGCCATAATGGTGGCAAGCAGCTTTGTTTTGGACATACCTTCACACACATGTTGTCTAGCAATGATCTTGGAGGAACCATGGAGACAGGAGAACAAGTTCGGGAGACTCTTTCAAGTTTGCATTGAACCCGCTATCGCGATAAATCACTGTTAAGCAACATTGGGTTCAAACTACTTGTTTGAGCTACGTTATGTTTACCTCACAACCTTTTTTATGAAATATGATTGACTTGACGAAAACCACAACATGGATGAGCTTTTGTTGAGGAATCTTTGCGGTGATCTCCATAGCGACGCCCTTCAAGGATGGTCATAAAAGTGTGAAGTTCTCCTAGGCAGCCCTTCCTTCTACGCGAGTATAACATTTACTTCTTGTACATGTGCTAGCTACCTCTCCTGAAAGTGGGTCCGAAGTCAGGTCTCACAAGTACTGTATGTACGAATAATTATCTTGGGCCGTTTTACACGCCTTTGTGTGGTTAAAGAGCAAATTTGGATGGCTTTTGTTTTCTCTTGAAAGACACAAGCTCTCGAGGCTTGGAAAGTGCAACCGCCGACTAGTAAGACACAAATGGCGTAGAACCAGCTGGATATCTCCGATTGAGACTGAGCAGCAGCAAGGCCGTTTGAAAAAATTGCTCCAAAGGAATGTTCATTTTTCTCATGATTAAGCTGTGCATTGAGAAGAAGGCCTTGAACGGGGGAAGAAGACGAAGACGAACTGTAATGCTTGTAAGTTCGCTGAGGCGATCGAGATTGGAGAGTCTGGCTCCAAAAACTATGCGAGCTATGTGAATTTGGCTCCCATTTGACGGTGACGGCCTACCAAAGCACCTTAATCCAAGAGTTTATGCTCGCATTTTTTGTGTGCAGATCTCTCGTACGTGTCAAGATGTTAGGGGGATGTCTGATAAAAACGTTAATGTTTCCACGAGTAATCGCCATCCATTCAATAGTGAAATCATCATTCCTCTTGATTGGAGCGTTGGATCGTAAAAAAAGCCGGAATGACTGGATTTCTCTGCACGACCCCCGATCTAAAGTTACATTGACCTGCCATGAGATGAGATATAGAGCAGTCAAGGGTGGTTGGGTGGTTGCTTTGGGGGATTACAGCCAATCAGGAAGGCTTCTTGGAGAGTTCGTCCAAAATGAGGGGAGGAACGGGGTTGAAGTATTTTTTGCCGTCCACTGCCCTGTGGCCAAATCTGGCTAATTTTGATTTACAGGCATGATAAATCGAAAATCATGCATTTTCTGCTGGATTTCAAGCCCATAAAGAATCTTTGTCAGGCAAAATAATGGGTGGGTTGCCTTAATGGGGATGTGATCCATAATGGAAGGGTCAGAAATTTCCTCGTTCATAATCCATTGTTCTGGTTATTTGATCGAAGTTGCCATGTGCACTCGGTTTGATATTCGCTCAAGAGCTGCTGCACTGAAGATTAAGATCATATTGATTTCATGCACTTTAAATCGCCAATTCTCTTGATTGCATTTCATTTCTAATGCCTCTTAAAATATGTACGTATTTGAAAAGAAAGTCAAAGGTTTGGAGTGGCCTAATTTCCATTTATGACCCGCTGCCTACGAAACACGATTCAAAGAGCTAACATGAACGACTGATAAGATAAAGAAGATCTGGAGCATCTAGAGCAATGCCCTGTGGTTTTTTTCATTGTTATGGTCGGGGTTGTGACGACTAAAGAGAACGAGAAATACAAGTGCGGAATCCTCAGCCTCATGCATGGACGATCACACCAAAATTTATGGCTCACTTGCTTACAATACTCGGAATTGAGGAAAGGGGATGCTTCCAAAGGTGTTACGCGATCCGATCAGATCGCCCAATTCTATGTAAAACACACGATAAGAACACTCGTGTTCGAATGATCAATGGGAACAATTCAAGTTGGAGCGGTATGAATGTCAACCGATGTGCCCACTGACTTGGGAATGAGAACGATAAGTAGCGCAGATTACTCGAGGAAGTTCAACAACTTGAAAATGGAGCATTCACTGGCCTGTTTATGAGGAAATCTAGAAGCATCTTCACAGCTGTAAGCCCGTACTTTTCATGCATTCGATCTCAAATGAGATATGCACAAACGGAACTTAATTTGATCGTATGAGTGGAGTGTACTGTTTCTTGGCTCTTTAAAGCTGGCTCACGTTTGGCATCTTTTTCGAATTCCCACTAGATCCTTGGCCAACAACAAAGGACTATTCTCCTAGATGATGATTACCGTGGTGTTATTGTTGCTCATATGATCTTTCAATATTTACCTCTCAATTGTCTGCTACATGAAGATGCTCACGACTCGCCCACAACGGGACGAATCGAGATTTCCTCCAAACAAATTGCCCATTATGTTCTCGCGTAACTGACTAAGCTCATGGAACAAGGTGGTCGGCAAAAAGCAACCGTCTGTTACTTCGCAATAGCCCAATGTGCACCAGACTTTTACATAAAGCATCTACATCAAGCTGAGAGCAACAAAATATTAGAGCAAGTTGAGGTTCCAAATTGTATTTCACTACATACAATTTGGTTCATTGTAGCAAGAAAGGGATTAATTGTCATTCACCCAAAACCTAGTGTGGTTGACTGACCATCTAAAAAAATGTTGAAAGCTGCTCTTGCATGCAGAGGCAAAATTTTCGGTTTGAACCCCCTTTGCCTGATGGGATTATTGTTTTAATTGTTCCATTCGTTTTTTCTGTAGCAAAGTACACAATAATGCCGAAATATGGCCAAAGATGTCATTTCAACATAAAACTGGATACCTGGCATGAGTCTGGAAGAAACCTGTTGGCCGAAACTGTCACGATAGATGCCTTCGTCAAGTTCGAATCTCCAATGTGCAGTATATATATACAATACTATCATCGATCAGATGGTCCAGTTAAAGAATGTGGAACCAATTGCTCGGAGGTCGTTGCTCTTTTTTTTGAGTCTGCTGTATATTCGTCATGTGTGTGAGGGGTGGAGAGCTCAGAGGGAGCTCTCCCATACATACGTCTCGATTCTTTCGCGACGAAATTCCAATGCCTTTTGAACAAACAGAGTGAAAAAAGCCATGGACAAAAACTCGGAACAAAAGGTGGATCGTGCAGATTTTTGCGAGGTTTCAAACCGGAGCTCCTTCGACGCTCTAGCAAGTAAATCTGTTGGCCAGTTAGCTAGCTGTCTGAAGAACTTGCTGGCTTGCTTGCTGAGACTCGTTCATTCACCAAAGCTACTACATACAGAGTCTCCATGGAAAAGCTGATGCAATGAAATAGCCATTTTTCCCAAACTTGCTATCATCCATGCATCGATCTCTCACGTGAGAGGAGAAGGAATTCATTTGTCATTTCACCTGATGATTGTTATTGTTCGCCAACAGCTCGACAACTACAAGCTTCTTGATCTTGCATTACAGTACACGTACCTAGAAGACAAGCAGAAATGCAGGTGTTATATAAAGAACCGACGAAACTACGTACAGATTCCTTGCGAATAATTACTACCAAAATATTGAAGAGAGATCGGACGATATCATATTTTTTTCGAGGATCTTTAGAATTAGCCTTTTTTTAGACACACAACTATCACTTTGCTCGAGGTTTTTGTTCTCTTTGAACTGAAAACGTTCAAAGTAGGGCCTAGATCCGCTCCACAAGTACTAAACATGTATATGTGTGTATGATTCATGATATTAGGGAACTAACAAGCGGAGTCATGAGATGATGAGGCCGGATAATAAAATGATAGCCAAGGAAGAATTGCCATGTCCTCCGAAAATGAATGAAATGTTTATTACCATTGTCTGTGCATCATATTGCGTGATTCAATGGCAAATGTCACCAATGACACGGCATGAGACTCAAAAATATGCAAATTGTGTTTGTCCAAAAGCGGATCTGCTCATTCATATCAATCTTGCTTGAGCGATCACCTCTCTGCTATCAAATCAAATTCTGGGCTCCAAGTTTCTCAAGACTGAAACTTGAGACTGAAAGCTGGACAATAAAAATGGTCATTAATGAATTGGGTGGTGGACGAGGTGGAGAAAGACTTCTCGTGATCATGGCTGAAAGCTTGCTCGGAAGTCCCGCTATGTCTGCTTTTTCATGTGTGTGTGTTTCTTGCTTTACTGACTCCAAATTTCGGATGGACTTGCACACACAGAATAATAGGAGTGGCCAACCATGTCATCATCATCAACGTCTTCACTCAAGAGCAACCAGTGAGTAAGCGGGAGAGTCTTGGAAAGACTTGGGGAAGAGAAACTCGAGAGATTTGGAATGATTTCCTCTGCTCTAGTTTTTGAGCTTTTGCATGGCATCAAACCGATCAGTTGCCAAAAAGGGGCCCAAACTTGGTTTCCTGGTGGTTGTTAGCTCCGCTTCAACCCCTATTCTCACAGATGACAACGTTGAAGAATGAAGGTACACATGTTGTATTTTTAGAAGTCATGGTCAGAGTGAAAAAGAGAGACAGAGAGATGCTTTTGCTACTGAAGCGAAAAGAGCTGGTCCACGCAAGCCGTCTGGCTTCAAATCCTAAGCTGTCACTGTCAATGAACTTGAAATTTCTTTCACACGGATTGATCATTCTTTGGGAAGGAAATACTTGGCCGTCTCTCCGTCTTAAATACCCAAAAGCATCAACTACCGTTAGTCTTCCTGTTCCCTTGATTCAAAAAGAGCACCTTGGCCATGTTTCGCTCAAGGGGAAACAAATAGGAGAACGGAGTTTTAACTCCAGTTTTTTTCCATTTAAGGGGGTTCTCGATTAGACGATTACCTATATGAGCTAAATACTTTCAGCCACTTGACCGAGGTCGTTGTTGTTGGCTAACATGTCTGTAATTTGGTTGTCTGACAAAGGGTCTGAGTGTTTGCAAGTTGGACTTGTTTCATGATTGGCGTTTTTTCCGTGAGAAAAGACGGTAGCACATTCAATGAAAAATAGAGCCTTCTCGTCTTGTTCTTGTTGTGTTTGGATCCGTTCATGACTTTAGCTATTCTCTCTCAAGATTAATTTGCTGCCAATAAAAGCGATCAGAGGGCGGGAAAGAACGACGTTGAAGCTTGCTTTCTTCCGTTCCCTAATCAAAGCATTTCTCTCCACTTTTTTGGTCAGCATTGTCATTTCCTGTCGAAGAGGAATTTTGTTTTTGTTGAGCCAAACATGGAAATTGAACATTGTCTTCGACTTTCTTCATTATCTTAACTTGTTTGATCGTCATTAAAACCAAAAGCAAGAAGCGTCACATGTGGCCGAATCCGTGAATAGTGATTTTAAATACAAGAGCAACCAGCCATATGGGCCATGAGGCAAAATCTCAAAATCAGATGGACTGTCTACAATCCATTGGACAAAGATTCAATTGTCCAGTGCTGAAATTACTCTTATTGATTCTTATCTTTTGGAAATGTCTCCCAAATTCGAGAATCCGTGCTGATGAGTTCTCTGGAAACGCCTCTGAGCTGACTTGACTTTCGAGCCACTTAACCGCAATAATCTTCCGAGTAATGACTTGGTAGTGTGAGGATCAGGGGGGATTCCACCTCCTCCTCCTCCTCCACCACCACCACCACCTTCCTCAGCAACGGTTGATGACTCTTAGGATTGTATTCCGGTGCATTCAGTAATGCACCACGTCGTAGGTTCGTTGGGTGGCGGAACCATTTAGTGCAATGACGTCAATGGAGAGAATTGAAACGGATCTGCCTGCCTTTCTGTGAATGGGAGCTACAGTACGGTGATCACTTTGCTCAGCCCTTCCTTCTCCAAATATGACCACCATTAACTTTCATAGCTTCCCTGTCATTCATCAGTCCATCTATCTATCTATCCATCCTTGGGTGGTTTGGCTTTTGGAGCTCTGGTGAGCTTCGATCTTTCAACCAGACAATTGTTTCCATTCACAGTGTGGTTGACAGGCACAAAGACGAGGCGGGAAAACTGTTCTTGATGATCCTCTAATAATGTAAAGAAACACGGAAGACTTTGAACAAAGAAGAGTTCTTTAACCCTTTGTCAGTGGGGCGGGTAGAAATCAATTTCTCAACGACCTCATTATGATTAACCAATATTTCCTGTCCCAGATGATGATTGGAAGAGACGCGCTACGGTTTACGATGTGTGGCGGAACCTGTTCAAACCGATTGAGTTTCACACGGACGATTGCCCGGAGACGTTGGAATCTCATTAGACATGATTTCTTCACGGCCACTTTGCCCGTCGATATTGCACAAGAAAAATGATGGTTCATTGCGGACTGCGATCTCATTTTCTCCAAACGCTTCATTGCTTCTGACGTCAAAGTGTCAAATCATGAACAGACCGATTTTGGTCACGCTGAAGGTTCGAGTTTGAGGGGTTAGCTTCAATCGATTATTGGGAGGGACTCAAACTCTCAGGTCTAACGGATGCCTTTCACTAAGATCATGATGACAGCGACGTTGTGAGTTGATCTCCGATTTCGTGTTGCCCATCACGACTCTTAGGGATGGCCTCAATACTACGAGTCGGCAAGAGTAGTCATATCTGAATTATTTGTGTTCAATGTAACTTGAGGATTTCCACAAACATTGCCCATTGTTCGTTTACCGCGATCAGCTTACACAAAGAATTTCCTGCTTTAACTCCTTCTTAGGTCAGAAGAGTCAATAAAAATGAGGCTATCGCCAACGTCGAATTTTGGCCCTTTCTACTTGAGTACAATATTGAAAATAAGGAAAAGTACTACACTTATTTCATGCCCAGTGAGAAAAAGGCTCACTTTTGAAGAGATCTTTGGGGGAATTCAATGCTCGACTTTGAGAGTGATTACGCTATGATGATGGGCCTGATGACGATCTTCATCTAGGGCATCACAGTCAGTTTATGAGAGGATTCCGGCGATTATTTCGACTCAACACCAATTTTTGATGAGCCATTATGGTTTGCCACTATGACCGAAAATATCTTCGATTTTGAACGAGATTGGACGACTTAGGCAAATTAGGGGGAGGGGGCATTATCTTTTTTTGTTTGACTCGAAAAACAATCTGACTTGAGAGGTTGGCAATTTCCGAAGGATCTGACTCGGCGAACTCTTGACTTTTCGAACTTTTGAATTACCTAAAGGACATCATTTGGGTCGAGATGGACGTTTCTGGAGGTTCTTTTCGTCGGTCGTAAAAGCCATTTCAAATTTCCCCTAATTGCTCTTCTTCAAAGCCAATGCCAACCTGGCGCTTCCAATCAATTTACGAGAGTATTCCTGGTTATGTAACTTTGAAGAAGATCCCTCAATCGTTACAGGCAAAAACCATTTTCCAGACATTTTCAAATTCTAAATCTTGGTGAAGGAGAGGCTTTTTTTTCAATATCACTTTGTGCCCCATGGATTATCTATCCACCAGTCAATGAGGGCATCCAGTTTGACATGCATCATTTTTTGTGATTAATTAACCCACGAGAATATGGACGAAAAAATGTGGCCAGTCGGTAAACTGTAAATGAGAAAGAGTCTTGAAGCCATTTTGTGCCTTGACGGCGTGTGTGCGTGTGTAAGTGTATTGAGACATGGGTCACCTTTGGAAATGACGAGACGGGATGGATGTCATGGGCAACACCACGTTGCTTGCGTAATAGAGGCGCCGAAACATTTTAGGGCGGATCTCAACTGACAATCAAATTCTTGGGGATGGCTTGATAAAGCCAAATCATCCGAAACATCACACATTTATCTTGGGTCGTCTTGATGGCATGCACATCAATTGCGCCTAAGCGTGGAACATAGCATACTGAAGGGAGAGACAGGCAAAGAGAGAGAGGCCAGTCAGCCAGCTAGATGGTCATCATCATCATCAACAGCACCCCTCAAATGCTTCCATTGTTCTTTTTTATACAACTCTCATATTCAATAGCATTTTGATGGCTCTCGAATATAAAAAAGCAAGCAGAAATCTATCGTTGGTCAATTTTTGTGTTCTTCCACTGAGAGAGAGAGCACTTAATGTTGAGCAATTTCATCCTTGGTTGAGTTCAAAATCACCACGAGCTAGTCATGATTCTTGAGTCAAAACCTTCGGTTTGGTTGGTGTGTCTCTGCTCCATTAAGAATCACATTCCGGGATGTCTTTGAAGCGAATCGAGACTGGCCCCGTTTATGCCAAGACCTTCCCAAAAATATATGTGTCAAGTGAAATGAAAGAAATTCACGATTGTCATTTGCCCCGAAGGGACATGACAGTCCACAAGTACTGCGGGCTTGACATGGTTATACATGCCTTTGAGGCCAAGATAGGAGCACTTAAATAGAAATGAAAAGATATGTCTAATCATCACTTCAGCTCTAGGCATTTCATCATCATCATCATCTTTTGGGGCGTCTCTCCGTACATGGAAAAATATGTGCTCCGACCGAGGTCTGAAATAGAAACTCTCCCAAGCTGCCAAGCAAGCGTCTCATGTGAGGCCGATGTACATGTATAACGAGCATATCTACGGGTATTATATATTGCTGTTCAAATCGTGGGGCTCAGCTCCAAGAGGAACCGCTGATTGCTGACACTTTCAAGATATGGAATGGTTTTTCATGGCGCCCATTGTCGCCACAGTCTGCCTGGAAGGTGAAAAAAAGATCTTCTCTCTCACACTCATGAACAGTACATACACCGAGACCGAAAAAAGAGTACTCATGAGGGGTGTCTACACCGCGAAATCACGTTCATTGCTCGAACAAGTACTGCTTCCTATGTTCCTGGCTTCGTACCTACCCACTGTACTCGCACTACACCAGGAAGGAGGGGAAAAGTATGTCAAGATGAGTACCTTCACCCATAGAGACCAGATCCGACACACACATCAGGCCTAGAGAATGGGTGAGAGCAACATCCAGCGACGCCAGCGGAAGAAATAAATCTTGCCACCTTTGACAGGTTACGGAGAAATTGCGAAAATGTCAATGGTGACGGAGATGATCGCCGTCGACAACCTCAATGTCTTCCATTTCCAAAGACCATTCAGGGGAATCGCTTTTGTTCATAGTGTTCCGTGAACGAGTAATAATCGCTCGAGGTCGAGTAAGAGTGAATTAGTTCGTTGACCCTCATCGAATACCGTTAGAACGAGAAGAAATAGGTGGGGGAAAACTGACTTCCCCCGTCAGTTTCTTGACTCGTTCAGTCAGTCTAGTCGGGAACTCGAAGGGAGATAGATAACTGGCCCGACAACCAAACCAAACCAAGATCAAGGACACACATCCTTGGAAGGATCGCACTCGCTCGCTCGCTCTCGCTCGTTCGTTCGATCGTTCGTTCGCCCTATTGCTCTTCTTTGGTCGCTTTCAAAAGGACAACCACCCCCTATGGTTGAGCAGAGTTACAATACCATCTCCGATACGATCCAGCCATGCTCTTTTGGCTGTGAAATGGTTGATGGTGTGAGGGAAGCGGCGAAAGTTTGAGAAGAATGTTACTCTTTTTTCCAGGTGGAGCAAGTTCCTTCGAGTCAGGACATTTAGTTTCGAATCGTCTTTGAAGTGAAGTGGAGTGAAATTGAAGTGGTTGTTTCAAGTGGATCCCATTGAAAAAGGGCCTCACACAACAATACAAAGCAACCAACCTTTTAGGCACTTTTGCCAATATTGGAGAGTCCATTTGTGCGATACGTGCTTGGACTGATAAAAGGTTTGAAAGAGGATCTGAATGGAAACTCGTTTCTTGTTGAACTATTTGTGCTCACTTTTACTGTGCTCAACGGACTTTCAGAATATTTTTTACGATTGTCACAGACTGGTTTGGCCATGGAGTGTGTCTTATAAAATGTTATTGAGCACCCGTTCCTTTTGCGAAAAATAAATGCTTGACCAATATTCGAGTTTTCCTTCTTGGAACCACCATTTGGGTCAGTCAGCAAGGCACACAGTGCAAGCAAGTACCATTCCTTCCGTGGTTGGACAGACATTTTGATTGAAAATGAAGCAACAATTTAGAAATATGATTGGTTTGGTCATGCAAGTGGAAAATGGGCCAAGCTCTCGCTCTCGCTCTCTCTATTTTTGTATTTCGAGCGACAGTGATGATTTCCTGGAAAAGAGATCTTTGTTGGCGGCAGTCATACATGTGAAGTTCCTCATCATACCGGAATCTCTTTCGCGAGATCAAAACTCTCTTTCCACTAATTAAAGCAGTCACCATAAAATCAATGTTATGCCTAACAATCACCATCTCGTCGTCGTCATCATGATTGTGTCGAGTGCAGTTTCTAAGTTTGAGTGAGTTACGTGGTACTTGGTTCGAATCGGGAGAGGCGAAGAAAACCTCCCTAATTTCTTCCTCTTTAAACCATGGAATGACCTCTGCTGAGATTGTTGCTACTAACTCTGCAGCCATGAGAGTCTAAGAAAGAACGAAAGAAAGAAAGAAAGAAAGAATGCCTCTTAAGCTTTCCTGCTTTGCCATGGGCAACAACGAAACAGCTACTAAATGGCATTGCCGAGGCCATTACCCGAAAGCCACCACGGCGGATGCTGTTGGCTCATAATGTGGGTTTTTGTCTTTATTTGCCTTGAAATGGGATCCACAAATGAACTATCAGATGAACTGAACGGCGGCAGTGGAGTAAAACCACTGCTCTTCAGTCGATGCAATGAAAACTACCATTATCAAATGAACTGCTATTATTACACTCTCATGGTATTCATCATGACCTGGATTTCCTCCTTTCTGCTGTCTCATGCTCTCCAAAAAGCAGAAGTCAAATGCAAACGGGCCTCGTTTTGGGGGCCGTTTTGAAAACGGATCAAACTTGCTTGCGAGCTCTTCAGAGGTACAAATGATGGGTATGGTGGTCCTAATCGGGAATTGCGTGTTGCTTTGGTGAATTAATGAGAACACCAAACTGGGTTTTGTCCACATTGTCAATAGACCACATGTTGTCATACACAGAATCAAGGTGATGAAGAGGATGTTTTTTTTGAGGGGACAACGAATGAAGCTTTGCTTGATCATGCTATGAAATTACCCCCATTCTCTCAATTCGTCTTCATTGGTGTTGTTTCAGAAGAAGAAGAGGAGCATGACACTTTATTCTGAGGAAGGACCAGACAAGAATTTGACAAATATGTCAAACTCAGCGAGATAGTACGTACCGATAGATAGCGGTTAGCCAAAAGAGGAGGTAATGAATCATTTCCTGGAGGAATTTTTGCCGGGTTCGATTGATGCAGCTTTGGCCGATTCCTCCTCGCTTTTGACAAGTGTTGACAAGTGTCAACACGTGTTGGCGAGATAACTCTTTGAGGCCTTCTTGAGCCTCCTTTTTTGACTCTTCATTGATCACTTTTGTTTCAACGCCCATTCTGCTAAGTACCTTATTCATCTTGTCAGCGAGCGAGTCCAATTAAAATCCAACTGATTAGCTGCCCCATTCATTAAGGTGAAGGCAATTTTACGAAACGAAACTACCTAAGAGAGACGATTTCAACAACAACGACGACCTTTCGTTTTGCTGAGGTAACCAAAAAGTCGTGCTGACAAGTGATACTAGAACAAACAAGATCAGCGATGTCAGCACCTCTCAAACACCTGAGCTTCATCCACGATCGTTGTGCTTAAGACAAAACGTACCAAAGACTTCAGATGGCTATAGGAATGGGGAAAGAGTTGGAGGAAGGCCTTTCAGAGGCATTAGAGGAGCCACTACCGTAGTAATGTCCATGAAAACGAATCTGGGAGCTCATGCATAATCTCAAATCTGACAGCTTGAATAATGAATTGCCGCCGCTGTGAGTGAGGTAAACATGTGTGCTTGCATGTCTCGGCAAGAGGTTGTAAGGAATGGACCACCGAGGATCTTTCGTCGATGGGTGAGAAGAAGGATGCTGCAATATCATCATCATCGTCTTCTTCATGCTTGCACTTGCCTTTGAATGACAAATTCATCAAGCTTTGATTTGCCGCCTGACTTTTTTGGGTTTTCATTGAGGAATGGGTTTAATATGCTGCAAATGCCTTTTCAAAGAAGTATTTACTCTCCCCCATTTTGCATCCTGACAGGCAAGGGCATTCTTGTTAATCCGGACCCAGTCATCGAAAAAAATCAGACCAATTACAAAGTCATCTTCAAGTTCGAGGAATTTTAAGAGCATCTTGACGAAAGGGACAAAATGCAACCGACATCCGTAGTTTGTGAATGCGCTACCAAATCTCATTTGGAGACTTTGTCTCATCAAGAAGATCTAGATGTAAATGTACGTAGATATAAAGATTGGTGAATTACCTTAATTTTTTATGGTTTGTGCAAGGTTGGTATTGTGTGTGTGGTTAAGACACCTTGCTGACGATTGTCCTTCTTGTTTTACATAAGAGGCGTTGAAATCACTGCGGAGACAATCAAGCACTAGAAGATTAGTCAACTTCCTCGGTCCCAACTGTTTCTCGAAATGAGGGTCTTGTCGTGAGGAATGTCTAGGTTATACTAAAACTACAAGTGTTGCTTCTTCTTCGCCTCGACTCTGTTTTACTACAAGTGTCTTAAGTGGAAATCTAGGGATGACACCCTATGCAAGGCCGTCTACCAACTGGTCGTTCAACATCGTTGCCGTTGCCCCCGAAGTTCCACCAAAAACCATCTATCGGCTTTACTTCTACTACTACTACTACTAGCTCGTCTTCCACTACCTCTCGTGTGGCTCTTCTCCAAGCTCCTCTTCTTTTTCTTCGTCCTCTTCCTCCCTATACTGGGTATGTCATGACGTCACAAGGCGAAGTAGAAACGAAGAAGATTCACTTTGCGATCGATGCTGATGATCAGGGGCGCCGACGTTGTTCAGTACTCCAAAGCTACTATCCACATGTGCATACACCAATGTTGTCGGTGGTGGAAGGCGACAACGAATCGTTTCCCCAGAAGGAAGCACACCACTAGCTGGGTGAATCTTCACCACTCACCACTACCTTTCCACCTTTCGTAAGATCGAGACCGACCGACATCAACCTTCGTCCGCTTGGGCTCCCGATGGACGGTTGCCTGTTGCATAGGCCTCAATGGACCAGCGGCAGTCCGATCTCTGGGTCTCTTCACCCTCGTGCTCATAGGCATGTTGCAACAGCAACCAACACACGCACCATTATTGTCTTGGATCTTTTTTCGCTTTTTTCGGCCCCCAGCCAAACTCCCCTCCACAATCCCCACCATCTCTACCTTGTACTACAATCTACATGCCATGGACACCATGCCTTCCGCACTCGTTCAAGACGCTGTGCTAAAGAGAGTATCTTCTTCTTGTTCTTCGACTTCGTCTCCGTCTTCATTTTGTGCTTCAGAGGTAAAGCAACCATGATGGTGGTGATGGGAGCAGTAGTAATACTACAACTGAACTACTTTGATGATCTCCAATTCTGATGTTGATGATGATGGTGTCATGCACTCGTTGTAGGGTCTGCAACACTTGCTCTCCAATCGGCGAATCATTGCCGTTGTTGGGAAGTGAGGGTTGTGGGGTAGTGAGAGTCGAAGCGGGGTTGGATTGTAAAGGGAGGAAGCTTTCCTACGATTTTCCTTGCATGTTTGAGCTATTCTCAGAGACACACAAATAACACTCAAATGGGCAGACAGTAGTAACCTAGAGATATTTCTCGTCCTATTACGGTAGCGACCATTCCTCCGTCAGTTGTTGAGAAAGACAGAGACTTACTTAACCTTCATAAAATAGTTCAGTTTAGGGGACAAGGTCGAAATTGCTTGCATCGTTATTTTGTGTACATACCAGAGCTTGGGTCTACACTAGTTTCAGTTGGTTTCACATAATTTGTGCCTAAGGAGGAGACTTTTTTAATGACAGTGTTCGCACGATAATGTCAAAGGTGCAATAGCTAAGCCAAATTAATGGCTAACGACTTACATGCACATTTGAGCATTTAAAGCCTTTTGTGATTTCAACGGACATCTCATTTATGAGGAGGTCAAATGATTTCAATCATAGTTAGCTACAAAGAGGTTGTGCATCCTGAATTGACAATTATGTTTGATTCACAAATAATGGATTGGCCAAGCGATGGATTTGTTTCTTGAGCATTTCATACTTTACGACCCATAACATTCGCTCGTTTGCGGGATGTGTCGTCCGTGCCTTTTGAGGGATTCGTGATAGATGGGACACTTGGTATTTAGCCAACTGAATCACCTTTTTTTACCCGTTTCCAAGGTCTTTCTTGCCAGTTTCTTCCAAACAATCCTTCACCTCTTCAATGTTCAACAACACTTAGGTCCAGTAACAAAGGGTCATCACTACGTAGAGTGCAGATCCAAATGTAATTCGAATCCTATTTTAATTTCACCGTTTTTTTTGGCATGATGAAAAAAGGTGCCAACTTTAGAGGAGCTTAGAGCGTGATGTAAATCATTTTAGGCGTTTTATTGCAGGTGATAAAACCACTCCTCGCCCCTCAACTACTGGTTGTTTGTACTAAAAATATTGCCGCTTTTCAGTCCGGCCTCTAGTCATCGCAATCTATTCATGCTCATTTTGCGCCCTCTTAGCTTTGTTTCAGGCATAGATCGCACCATCATCCTCATCCTCATCAAGGGTGTCTGGACAATATTGGTTCAGACTGGGTTGGAGAGTATCTTAAAAATGCACCCGTGATCGATATGAAGGGGCAGAAGCAGTCAAAACCCTAAGTCTGCGCTAGTGCCTCATTAGCTTCACTTAGTGGATGCTGACACTTGAATGTAATGAATCACAAAAAACTGCGACTATCTCTCTCTCTCTCTCTCTCTATCCATTTTTGGTATCTAATCTTCGTTCCGGACGGTCATGGTGGCATTGGAACCATCCAGCAAGCATAAATACACTCATTCTCATCTCAAATCGGTAAGGAGCTCGGGGGTCAAATATTCCCTCAAATTTGAGGTAATAAACGTCGTCTTCGTTTTGGTGGTTCCAAGTCTCTCCAAGATTGGAGACGCCAACCAAATTGGAGAGATGAGTGCACAAAGTCGTGATTTATCAAGCATTTACCCTGGGCATTGTCACCGTGAACTAACCAAGACTCAAGCTCTGTGGCATTGCATTGCAGCAGAGTACGTCCGTACGCACGTACCGTGGCATAATAAGGTGATCTATTGAAGTTCCTTGACAAACTCCTTTTCGACATTCCCTCGAGAAGCTTAGAAACCATGCTAGACAGGTCTTTGAAGGGATGCTAGACGTCCAAGAATCCATGCTATCTCCAAGGTGTTGCATAATAGGAGGAAAACATGGCACTGATCCATGAGTTGAAATGAGTCTTGACGTAGTAATAGTGGCCCACCAAATTTACCTAGTGACAATGGAGCCTATGGACTTGACCGTTTCGAATTCCCTCCCCTCAGTCGAATGTCAGTTGGGTCAATTTGATCTCCTTCACCTTCTCGTGCTTTGTCGTCGTTCTCGATGTTGTCATTCCAAGTTCTCCCTAATCCCAGTCGCTTGTTTTCAATTATGTCGCAGTTTGTGGGAATTTTATGGCTCCACTTCAAATGGACGGATTTATCCACGGAGGGAGTCGGTAGTTCACCACCACCACAAGGCAAGCAAATTTAGCGCCTATGTATCTCCGTGGCACCGCCAAATGGACCGATGAAGACGAACACCTCCTATGATTTGGTGACAATGCTCAACATAAGTATGACCAATGAACATCTTTTGTGATAATTCGATCCTTTTTTCATCCCACATCGAGTCTCGAATTCAAGACAGGTGTCATGCTGGTAAGCAGCGGAACCACCAAACGACAACGACGTCAACGTCACCGATTCCCAATTATCCCTCGTTCAATGGCATCTTCTACTTCTCAATGTCTTTGCATACCAGCTTAATGACCGACTGTTCCTGGTCTTATCTTGTAATCTACTTGTAAGACTGATCACCGTAATGGGCAGAAAAAAACTGGATTGTTAGAACGACGAGACTGTCCTTATGGCTTTTGAATCAGTGCATTTAACGCGAGTTATTTTCAAACACAAAAACCTCTGCTTGATAATAGATGACTCGTCTAAAAAAGGCTTTAATTGCCTTTGGCCAGGACTGAGGCCTAAGGTATGCAATTAAAGACAAAATATATGAAATAATGATTGGTCACAAAGAACAAAACTCACATTCATGCCTGTCCTTCTTGGGTCAAATATTGAACCCCGTTAGAAAGAAACGTGTTTGGGCACCTTTTGGCGTTTGAGTATTTACTCTCTAAATTGACAGTTTAGTGAAACACGAACGATGTCAATTGCCGGGATCAGAACTAGGTACCGACGAGTGTTCACAAGATGTCATGGGCAGATTTGTCATTGTTTTCCCAGATCACTTATCACTTGCCAACATCTGGAGCGGTGTTAGGGATCTCTAACCCATGTGGACTCCTGTTGGGCAAACATTGGCCGGGAAGGCTCTCCAGAGATATCGACCTTGACATTTTTGACCCTTGGAGTGCAAGAACTACAACAGTAGAAGTTATTCAAATACCACCTACAAATGTGAACACTGGACAGAGTTGTGTGTTGCTTGTCTACAGGGGAGTAGTAGAAGTAGTAGTAGTAGTTGTAGTTGTTGTTGTAAAGATCTGCTTCTGGATGGATGGAAGCAACCACCAACGAAACATAACCCAGGGCTTTCAAGTAAATTGCCCAAGCAAAGTGAGGTGAAAAAAAGATCCATCCTCACTCAAAACCAGATTTTATGACTCTTGAGCTTTTGATGATTTTAGTGATCGACTGCATGAAACAGAGGATTCTCATTTTGTAGTTATCTGAAAAAAGACCAACAGATGCCAACATCTAGAAACCTGGGCTAGTTTTTTAGGGGGTGGGGAAGAGGCGAGTTGACGAGATCAATTGTGGTCACCAATTTTGAGCTTGCTTTTTTCCCTCAAATCCAGACTCCTGGACCGCTTAAGCGGCTTATTGTGACAAGCGAAAATGTACTTTTTGACAAGCATTAGGGTTTCGGTTATCAAATCAAATGGTTGGTGTTGGCTTTTTCAAAAGCTGAGTGACTCCTCTACTGAACTTAGATTTGCCAGGTTAAGTTTTGTAATAGAGTTCCGTCCCAAGAGAAGTGACTCGAGAAGTGAGTGAAGTGAGAAGGTTCAAAATGTTCATATCACAAGACAAATTTCTGCCTTGTAGGGACGGCTGGTTTCTCATTTTGATGCCTCGACTAAATGTTCAACCTCAGGGGGGCTTTTAATTCCATGCTGGACCTGATAAATCTCCTTAGGCCCTTTTCAAGTTCATTTGTAAGTCATCGTTCGTATCAATAAACGCATTAAATTCTTGCCTGAAAGCTCTGCATTCTGACTTGAATTAGGTCTTTCCACCAAAGACTAACTGACTAAAGGCATGTTCGGTATGCCACTTCGTACGAACTTTGTACGTCATTGACTGCAACTCAAAAAGAATCCTCTCTAGGGTTGAAAATTCAAGCCAGAACAAAGAGGATGGAAAGACCGAAACGTGTTTTAAAGTATTCTAAAATTGGTAAACATGATATTGAGATGAAATTCTTAGAACAGGAAAAAGAATACTCTTTTGGGAACAACCAAGCTGGAGTGACAACTTATTGACGTATCTTGGTCTTCGAAATCAAAGTGTTGGGATGTGGATTGGAGAGCTTTCAGTCATTTCGGCGCAATAACCCCGGGAGTTTTCTCTGTATTGAGTGTTCTATTCGTGAGAGAGTTTTTTGTGGATACCTACATGGGTGGAAGGAAGAGCAAGTGGGAACTGTGAAACATTCCCAGCTATGATGACATGAATTGAGCAGGTACACATTTTTACCCCACAACTACGATTCATGCTGATCTGAGAGTTGAGTTCTCCTTCCAAAACTAATGAACTAGAAAATGCGAGACCACTTCTTGAACCATCCATCCACACGCAATGCAAACATTCACATACTGTCGTCGGCAAAAACAAAACAAAAATGCTAAAACAGAAGATTATGCGTAGATACTGCACTACTGTCTTCATTCCAAGCTCTCTCAAAATCATTAGGCAATAAAGAGCTGATTGTCGAGATTCCCTTGAAGCACGGTACTTATGCCAAGTGTTTGGGAACATCAGCCAGAATCGACGCTCGTAAATGCATGCAGGTCAAGAAGGATGTCCAAACTTTGATTGGCTTTAAATCTGCCGTTAAGCCGCGATATCAGAGAGGTTGACAGTTCATTTGTTGTGGATGATATAAGAAGAATAACAATTACAAACTCAGGACACGTTGATGGAAGGATGATGACATGTAACTATCCTGAGTATGAACAAATCCGAGAAGAAGAAGAAGAAGAAGAAGAAGAAGAAGAAGAAGAAGGAGAAGGAAAAAAAAGAGATGTGTTCTTTCAATTCGTTAGCATGGCCGTTATGGGTAAATAATGGACCCACATTGTGATGCCCTCACCAATCCTCGGCAGTAAAGACACAAACCCTAGTGGACCGGACAGATGCCTTTGATGACATCCAGCCTCTAATCATGGCTTCATTGTTTTAATACCAGTAGTATACCAATCGGGTATGTAAGGATGAAACTATTTCTAGCAAGACTCTCGTAAAACAAGATTTCATAAAGATCGTTTCGATTCGCCTTTGTGGTTTGTCAAGTCGTGTTCAAACAGGACTGCATTGGTATCAACATTTGAATGAGCACGATCATCAATAAGAGGTTCAGGCCGCGAATTCTTTATAATGAGTTTTAAATCACAGACAACCTGACGAATGATCTGAGCCTCAACCAAATGGGAACATGGATGGTGTTGAAAAACCTATGACTTTCGCACGTACTTTGCTCCAAACCAAACCACGTTGCTTCATTAGCCACATGGATCTACGTTTTCCAAGGACCATATCTTACGAATGAACCTTGAGGGGCTTCAGGTGAAACTTATTTTTCGTCTGGTCGTCACAGAACATTAGCTAGAAACAAAAAGGGCAACACCAATTTGGAGGAATCGGTACACAAGAAAGAGAGAGGCCCCCAGAACTGACATAAACGGACGTACATAGCGGTATACTCCCGCCAAATCCGTCCCTTTATGGTAGTTTTTACAAAGCACTGGCAAAATTCCGACGTGCTGAATTTGACAAATAACTATTGAATGTTGACGGATTTTTTGGGGGGATACGTACTTCCGGTCAACAAGACGAAAGATTGGTTAAAAAGGAAATGATTTAGGATATAATTCGGCCAGTGGATTTGCCAAAGTTCACCACATAATCTTTGCTCATGGTGAGAGTTTGGGTGAACTTCCATTGAGCAAGTCAAACCGTGATGAGACAAGAGAGTGAGTGAGAGAGAAAGAGAGTCCCGAAAAGGAAGACGACAAAAGGCACGAAGGGCAAGAAACTTCTTGCACCTCTTCTCCTTGGAAGAAAACTCATTGGCCGAGGCCCCTTCACCGACATCGACCACGACAGTGACGATCCCGATCATGTTAGTGGTGGCACAAAACCAGTGTGAGTGTGCTAAATTGGTGGCTTCCGTGCCACTCAATGCCAGTCACTGGGTGAGCTAGATCTTTCTTGTGTAAGCCACATCACATTATCAGACATGCACTCGATGAATGTGTGTGTACTTGATTCTCTATTGTAGATATACAGGACGCTCAGTGCCTGAGATGTTGGATGACTTGGGTCACTCCTCGTCTGGGGAAAAATGGACCCTGAGATGAAATCCCATTAGGGGTATCATAGAGCTAATAAAGCATAATAAGAGCCCTAGTGTGATTGGAGTCCATAAAGAAAGGTTGGACGGGTGATGGCTCATCAGCTAATGTTTGTAGAGATGAAAACGATGATTGCCAAGTTTCTTGTTCTTCTCCAGGGCAGACCACCCCAAGCGCGTGATCCCGGTTCTCTTTCTCTCCGGCTCTTTCCATCCATTAAATACCTATATACGTCAAAATCGAGCAATAAAAAAGTCGAATTCTTCGAAAGCTCTGGCGCCAAGCTCCATTACTCCGGGCTAAAGCGCCCAATATGCCAGAGTACTTGATGAGTATACATGTGTATTGACAGGTTGGATATGACACTTGTCCGGTTGATTGGACAAAACCGCCTAGACAGGGAGACAAAACAGATACCAGAGCTTTATTGAGATCGCGTGAAGAACCCGTTTTGGAAGTGGTATGTGCTTTATTTAGCGCTTTGCCTACGGCTTTTCAGTGCAAGGTACGACAAGGTATCGTGGCAAGATGCTTGAAACTGCCCGACATGTCTTGTCTCCCTCTCGCTCTTCTTTGCCGTTTCTGTTTCTTTCGCCTTTGGATACTCATCTTCCCGGAGAGCTTTGACCGACCTTGAGGGATCGAGGCGAAAAAAACCGTCCCACCATTTTGTTGGTTTCAACTTCCCAGAAAAGATCAAGAGCGACGACACATTTGGACTGCAGCTCAATTACGTACGTACGTAGACGAAGAGTGTTTGGTCGGAAGGAAATTCCGGAGAATCGATCAGGCCAATCATCTAAACGAGTTATTTTGCCGAATCAATGTACCGTACATCGGGGCCCATAAACGCACTCAATAGTTTTTTCAATGAGTGAGGCTAATGATACTCCATGGGTATTGAGAGGGGCTCTCATTGAGCCGAGGGGTCGCAGAAAAAGGTTAGTGTACTACTTGTGGGGTTTAATTACGAAATTGTCTGGACCTCAAACCCTCTGAGTAACCCCAATCGTTTTTCATTGAGCTACCTAAGAAGATTTATCTTCACAAAAAGAATCTCAGGATCTCGGTGTCGTGGCCGCCCTCGCCCCATCTTTATGGTTTCATCCCCGAAGCATTACAGATGTCTAGAACGGTCCAAAGCATGAGATTTTCCTTGTTCTCAAGTGAATGGGTAGTACTTCACTCCGATCTTTGGCCACATACGTACATACTCCGAGATAGCTCTACATAATCGAAGGAGGAGATACATTCAGATGTGATCTTTCTCAAAATTGGGATTTATTGTGAGTCTCTTAAGGAAAGATTCCACTCAGTTGCGGTCCTGTTCTTGTTTGGTCGTTCTCGATCGATTATCAGATTAACCATTCTCAAGTCCCCTACAATCCTACAATTCTTGAGCCCAGTAGTAAATAATCAACGCGTTGGTTCGTGACGTCATTGGGCCCAATCTTGTTGAACCCAGCCGCCGAATTTCTTGGGTGAGGAGGATTTCTTGGAAACCAAGATTGGCCCCAAAGACCGCATTTGAGGTCATTAGAGAGTTCCTGAATGACATGCCTTCATAAGAAACGGTAAAAACGAGTTAGAGGGGATCTGAACGCAGTACTGTATGTGCTTGGTGGTCGATTGGCTCGAAAAAAGGCAGACTCCCCTTTTTTCATTGCTTGATGGTAGATTCATTTCTATTGGAAGAGCCCAACAATGGACAGCAGTCACTTTCACTGCCAAAGAAAATGCAAAAATCATGCTCGTGAAGTTAGATTGTAATGGATTGATTGGCCATCTCGGAAAGCCAGAACCCATGTAGAACGTGGCTCAGAGGAGAGCCAAACCGTGCCAAAGTTTCGCGTTCGATCAACCCTCTCCAAACTAGGTAACAAGTACCAACCATTCTTGACTGGCATAAGTTGCAACGGTGGACAGGTCCAATATTTGAATGTCATTGCTGGTTTGAGCACACGAAACTTGGATCACGCCTTTTTATTGTCAGCTTATTGAATTTAACGATGGAGGAGTTGGAAGGGGGGGAGATCTTTGAATATTTGATTTGATTTGATTAGTATCGGCCTGGATTACCTTAACTGCTAATTTCGACAGGCCCATAGTGGTTCAAGGTCTTAAAACTGAGATTGGAATGGAATCTAATAAGATTGTAAGGAATTAGATTGGAATCAAACTAATTGACCACTCAAGCTTATTTAATCACGCATTAGGGATACTGTTTTACTACGATAAAAACGGAATCCTTAAGTAAGTTTGTTGAGAACACCGGACCAATGAGAAACATCCGTAAAACTAAAACTGCACATCAACACAAAAAGTGCAATCGAATGACTTTGAAGAATTCCAACTATCATACTTTTAAGACATTGGAATTAAACAAAAACTGAACAAAGATGATTGAATAGTAAAAACATGTGGCACTTTTTATGTGTCTTAGCTTCTTGATCTAGTTTTGTCATTGATGTCACTCTGACTATTTTGAACTCATTTTTTGTTGTCAAAGGCAGTCGGATCAAAATTGTCTATCAATTTTGAACTTTTCTTTTAGGACAAAAATCAATAACTAAGCACAATAACTTGGTTTTAACAAAGGCTCAGAGACAGAGAAATAAATGCCATCCAGGGCCTTCTTGATGGATTTTAGGCCCACTTTCTCAACACTCATGTATTTTAGCAATCTTGAGGAGCAAAAAGTCAACCGTAAGGGCCAAATATGAGTGGTTGTCTCTTTGGCGCAAGATTGGCACCAAAATACCAGAAGACAAGGAGTGTTGATGATGTCCAAAACTATCTTCAAGCCTTGAAGGATTAACATCAGTTTCAAAAACCAAAAATAGTAGGTCATTGCAATATTCAATAAAATACGTTGATATGCAAGCATTTGATTAACGTTTATTCAGGCAAACCAAGTTTTCGAATCTATGTATTGTTTACCTAACGAGGCATTTCGGCTGAAATTGAAAGATGAACTTATAAATAATAAAACCACGTGCAAAATATGGTCCAAAATCGCCATAAATATTGTCTCAAAAGTCTTTCCATCTAGTACAGAAACCCCTCACTAAATTCTCTAATATTTGTCAAAAAGTCTCCAATTTCTAATCCTAATCTGGCTCGGAACGTGAATGGCCCCGAGAGTACAACTTCAGATGGAATATAAACTTAAAATGAAATTACTGAAAAGATTCAGAAGGATGCTGGATTGCATGATAGTTGAGTCTAGTTTCAGTGTGTTGCGTAACCTAAGTTCACATTTTTCATGCAAAAAACACTTTTAGACTAGAAATATGCTCGACGATGGCAATTTTCTTCCGTTTTTGAAGGGCTCTCAACAACTCACCCACCCATCGCTTCAAATTTCTTTAAGCCTCTTTCTTGTACTCTTTTGGGTTTCTTCGTTCTACTTTTTATTCAAACAAATTGTAGAGAGCACCCACACCCACATCTAGTAATCGTAACTAAATCAAAGTCGATCCAAAATGATGTCGGCTTAAATAGTGTTCCAGTATATCCAAAAGGAAAGAAGTCAGTCAATAAATGGAAGAAGCATTTTGTCTTTTTTATCCTCTCGGAAACCGCTGATCACTGGTTTCTCATTGGAGAAACTTACGTCTATACAATCCATAACTCAAGCCAAAGGTGAGTGCAATGCAAGCCCTCCATTTGGACGCCAAAGAATGGCACCATTTTCAGTGAGTATAACTTTCGCTTTTGCCAACGTGATCGGTAAAATACTTTGAGGCCCATGAGTAAGCAAAAAGGCATCTCACTTGTTTGCAATAGCCAAAAATGTGTAAATGTATGAGAGAGTCTGCGGATTTGGGTTTTGGATTCTGATTCTTTGCTTGTTGAGATGGATGGTGCACTCAACACAATCCGCCCATTTATTCGAACAGTTGGCCCATTTCTGCAGAACTGGGGCCCATATTGGGAGAATCTCAGGGACCCTTGGAATGTGAGTCAATCATCAACGGGATTCCGTAATGTTTCTTTCATGCTCACTCATCATCGGGTTACTTTTTGAATCGTATCTTTTATTGACCGGGTTGCCATACTACGACGTACACCAAAAAACAGTGGCTCATTATTGAGGACTGACCGAGACTGACATTTGGCCGTGGTCGCAATTTAATAATATTAATTATGACATGACTCACGTTTGGGATGAAAAATGCAAGCCTGCTATTATTTTGAAACGGTGTTTGAAGTTTTTTTCCCCGTCAATATCTTCTTGAATGAACGACTCATTGTTCCGTAAATCACGTGCAAAAGGCCGGCTCTTCGTCTTTTTCTTTTACTAGTCTTCCAGTCTCTCTTCTTCTTCTTCTTCTTCTTCTTCTTCCTCCTCCACCACCCGTTCATTACAAAGCTTGCCAAGAAGAGCTTCAATTGGTTTAATTGAAATGGCCCACCCTGTTCCAATTGCTTTTCTAGCCGAGTTGCACCCTGAATGGTTGTTTGAGGCTTGTTGAGAGTGGCTTCCTGCCCTTTTTCCACCCTTTCTCAAGTCATAAATCAAATTTCAAACCAGACTCATGACAATGGCAATTATGGCAACAACAATAACAGAGGAATGAGGGAACAGGTTTCTTTAAGTGGGTCTCAACTAATGAGGAGATCAATCTGTATGGAGGAAGAGAAGGTTTAGAGTCAGACCTTCTCAAATTGGCACAAGATTCATGCTTTCCAGTACCTATTTGGCCAGAACCTTTAAATCTATAGAGATCTCCAAGAGGAGTCTCAAGTTTCGACTGTGAGAAAGAAACGCAAGCAATTAGAAATAGTACATATAGCAACCATAGATCCATAAAACCATACCTTCTCCTTCTTCTTACATTTGATCTTATTAAACCCGACGGTGAAATATCAGCGCTGAAATCATTTTGTTTATTTGAGACTTTAATTGTCTTCAGGCATGCCAACTCAGGGCCTTGAAATACAGTTCAATAAACAAATGGCCAATAAATAATCCACCCTCAGCCATAATTTTGAGGCCGATTTTGGCGGTCAAATTGAACTCGCTCAATCCGTGAACAAGTTTTGCAGGTCACAAATTGATACACGTAGTTGCATTTATGCTCCTGGATATTGTAGAAAGTTCTTTGTTTGTCCGTACCAAAAAATGGCTATCCCACCAAGCTCTCTTCCGAATGCCGTGAGTTCAAGCACGCGGAACAACCCTGCATGAAACTCTTGTTATTCTACGTAGTGAACCAACAGACGCACGGATAGACACACAATAAGGTACGTTAAGAGAAAAACGTGATCTATGGATATTCTGATGAAGGTGACTTCATCAAGTCATTGTTTCTTGCCCAAAACCGCAAGCAGTCCATGATGAATGACCAGATCCAGAACCATTAGACTAAGGTGGTTGCCCATTGGGTATTTTCAATGATGAAGCGTTGGGGATCCCTGAGAACAAATGCTTTGAAAGTTTTCGAAATTTGCATTGTAACATGAGCCAATCTACCTATTCATTCGGGCACGATGTGTGCTTCAATGCATTTCTATCGCACTTCCTTAATTCTGTTGTCAATGAATTGGCATCAATCTCCGGGTTGTGTAAAAAACTATCGGATTATTTTGCCGTGACCAGGACAGTCCAAGTCCAATTGGCACTCGCGTGATTGCTCTTTCACACTCTTCATGTGAGGGCTGGAAACTCGATCTGATCGCCCAAAATGACGGGTCAGAATTTCAAATTGACTCTTAGCAATGTCCTGATTGCTTGGCTCTTCAGGAATCCAAATTTGTAGAAATAGTGAAGGCTCAAAATATGTGCCCACAAAACAAATGCAGAGAGATGATGAGACAACTCTAATGGGTGGAGGGCTCTTGAGACAACCGTGTTTCTTATCCTCGAAATATCTGCCTGCACACAATGACACTCAAATGCATCCGTATCGATCACCTAGAAAATGTTCCAGGGTCAACCATGAGAAAGAAACTTGTTCTCATCCAAATTCAGTTTAAAATTCTAGATATATTTCTTCTTGATTTGGCATCTTCTGAGCGATGTGCTACTCAAGATGAAATGGTTGATCGATGAAGACGATGCTTGGATATGAAGCAAGCTGGACGACGAATTAAGCCGCCTCCGAAATAGGTAGGACTTAACAGTGACTGCGTTTCTCTCTCTTTCTCTCTCTTTTCTACGGTCTGCCAATTAAGATTTCATTGCTCAAGAAGCATGAAAGTGGAGAGTACCGCAAGTTGGATTCGTTCAAATCTGTCTCCTTCCGCATTGTTTGGAGAAAGATGGAAATCTTCGTGAGTTTGTTTGCAAAAAAGGCACCACCAAAAGTTGGACGCACCATGGTTGTCTGCAGTGTTCATGCCGTTAGAATTGGAGCAAGTTTTGGTGGTTGAACTTGAAGAATAACTTTTTTGACAGAAGATAATGACATTCTCTCACACGAAACTGGGTTGACAAAGTCTTGTTGTCTGTCTGTCAGTCATTCCTACCGCAGCCAATATAAGTTTGATTCCATTTCAACAGAGAATCTAGATCTTACCTGTCAACGGTTCAGAAGCCACGGTCTAGATTGATTACATATTCTCGCACATCTACCTGGGTCATGGTCCACTTGGCAATATTGAAGTGGGAAACCTCAGCTTCGGTAAAGAATGTGGTTTGGATTGGACTGGCGTTTTTTCCACCAAAAATATCTGCACTTCGATACGACCTTGAGAAGACTTTCACTTTCAATGATGGTCCGATGGGCGTAGCCAACTTTCATTGCCGTTCCAAACCATATGCAATGCATGTGTCCGTCGTGACATTTTCAAATGAGAGCTATTATTTACTTTGTATTTTCGGCCGGCGACAGGTTGACTGACTTTCTCCAACCCCCTAACCTGGATATCCTCACGTGGTTCACTATTGTAGTATTCTGTTAGCAATGTGGATCAAATCACAATGGACACTTTGGCGAGCGGGAGCCCTCTTTCTCTCTCTCTTGCATTTCAAGAACGAAGGACGTCGTGTTGAACTCTGGAGCACACCATAACTTCATTTATCAACAGCCTTACTTGACAGACCAATCTCATCGATTATAGCCCCAGTAGGTCAAGAAATGAAAAAAGCGAAGAAAAAAAAGTTATTTTGGAAGTGGACTTAGGCAAACGTTAACCTGGACTCAAGGAGATGGAAAGTTCAGGTTTGGCTTTTAGGGAGAGAGATTGGTTGGTGTGGCTCTCCATGTAGTAAGCTGTCTGTCAGTGTTTGTCCTCCAACTTAGTTAAGAAAATCAAGTTATTAGTGGGACCATAGCTTACTCCAATTGCGAGCTTGGAAATGTTGGCAAAATACCGGCGAGTTCCAGTTTGCTAACGTTATCCTCACTTTTCCAATCGAGCGGGACCATTATCAGAAGAAATCACGCTGGAACACGGATCGACGACAAAAGACTGCCAAAAGTGATTGTTTCCACCCTCTCATTGCACTATTAGTAAGCAAACTTTGATCCAAATGGACCGCTAACTCAGGTTCACACTCTTGGGGGAGAAGACGAACGGAGGACCACTGGAACATTGGAACGAGGGGGAAACCTCTTTAGTTTGGACTGACTGAGAAATACCCTCGTCGTTCAGGACAATCTCCTTCAATGGCAAAGGAACTTGTTTTATCAATACAAAAGACTCAAGGAACAAATTCTTGCATGCTCGTCGACCTCGAACGAAACCAGAAGATTTTTTAGAGCCAGAGAGAAAATAATTGCACCATTATCATTACTTCTGTCTATACTTACAAATGCACCCAGGGGTACACCACGGACAAATGACCTGATTCTGACTTGGAACACATATTTTAAGCATGGAACGGAACCATGTTGTTTTGGTTCCAAATCCGTTTTACTAATTTGAACGCGACCAAAAATATGTTTATCACAAAAGAGACCATGATCTTGAGACTGTGACTTGGCCTTTGCCTGTGACAGGTGTTTTTGTGAACGGCTTATAAGTGACGAGTGCACTTTGTCAAGGTTGAATTGTAGATAATGAACCTAGATTTTCACCACGATTTTGCCCATATGTTTGCCTTCGAACAATTCCCGAAGAGCTTGGGGAACTTTTTCAAATCCATCGAGAACCACTTCTTTGGCCTGAAGTTTTCCCTCTTGGATCCATTGAGCCATTTCCATAATGGCACCATCCCATCGTTCACTAAAAGTCGAAGCTTGGAACCCCTTCATCTCGAGTTCCTATGGAATAGTTCAAGTTGCAGATGCGTCCCTATTTCAACATGTCCCTTAAAAATACCTTAAAAACCATCATCTTTTGGACAGCTTCAGCCATAGGAACCTTTGGTTGATTATAACTTGCGATTGATCCACAAACGGCAATCCTTCCACCCGAGTTCATGTGGCACAAAATTGTGGAAGAGTCTTGGCCTCCAACATTATCAAAGAAACAATCAATACCTTTCGGAGCAGCCTCAGCCAATTGCTGATGAAGCGATCCCTGAAAACGATTACGGCCATTAATACAAGGTAAAGACCACCAGGACAGGAAATAACGACCTCTTTGTAGTTGATCACGTGGTCAAATCCTAAATCATTTCGCAACCAATCCAGCTTCGATTGGGATCCAGCCACACCAATCACTTTGCAGCCTTTGATCTTGGCAATCTGTCCCACCACATTACCAACCGCACCCGCAGCACTATTGACCAAAACCGTTTCCCCTGCTTTTGGGCAACATCGTTCCAAAAGGCCAAAATAGGCCGTGACTCCAGGCATGCCACACACGCCCAACAAAACCGAAGGCGGGATCTTTTCACTGATGGGTGGAGCCAGAACTACTCGGTTTAATCCAAACATATTTTCGCCCGATTTCGACGGATTTGTGATCCCAGTCTCGATCCATCCTGCGTACAAAACGATCCTTGATCCAACAGGAAATTGGGGATCACGACTCTCCAACACTTGAGCCACTTGACTGCCAATCATGGTTGTGGGAGGTGCAAGATGAGAGGAGAAAAGCCTTTGGTAGGGATCCACGGCGATAAATTCGGACTTGAATAAGATCTCGCCATCTTCCAATGGGGGTAACACTTCCTCGACTAACTCAAAATCGCTCTCTTTGGGACATCCTTGAAAATGTGCTTTCAAGATCCACTTCTGTCCTTTGACCATAATTACTTTTACCTTGTACTTTTAGCAGCTTCTCAAAATAGACTGAACTGTCCTTTGACGTTGAATTAAGTACTTAAGAAAAAAACGTATGTTCGCCTGCGGGAATGAATCAAGTTCAGGCCTAGTAACGTTTACAACATGTGCATGTATGACCTCGGTTAACATAATGCTGGACTTATCTTGTCGCCCTGTGGCTTGTCGAATGTCTGTCTGTCTCAGGCTCGAATAAAAACGCGCATTTGCACGTACTATTGAATTTGTATAATTCACCCAAAACATGTGGATTGATCGGTGTAACAACATTTTCATTTGACATCCTTCTTGCATTTTTTCCGTTTTTTCTTTTCAATCTGCTCATCGTCATCTTCATTTTTAATGGCTCGTTTCTGCGGGAGCTCGTTTTTATATGCAAAGTTCATGTTGTCACTCATGGTGATGTTTGAGAAGGAGGGAATGTCGTTTTCGGCCAGCTGATTCTCGACTTCCTTGAGCTTCTGTTCCTTTTTGGCCTTCAAGGTCTCGTGACTGGGTTTCTTCTTCTTTTTCTTCTTCTTGGGTCCGCTTTCACCATCCGCCAATTCACCTTGGTCTTCGTTGGTTCCGTTGACAGCCTTGGATGCGTCATCTCCATTAGCGAGATCCTTAAAGAAGCCATTTTGTCCTCCACCGTTTTGTTGTTTCGTTGATGCCTTTTCTCCGTTCTTCTTATTTCTATTAATGACGGAGAGGGATTGAAATTAGAGGTGTGTCAAAATTATGAAACAACTAATATCGAGATGGTGTACTTACTTCTTTTCGGATCCAGTAACCGGTTTCAGTTTGAGGGAGCTGGCAATCTTGTTGAAGGCACGTTTAACATCTTGGAAGTGGCGATTTTTGGGCACATTCTCTCGGAATTCTTCCAGGGCCTCAGCCACTTTCTTCCAATTGATTTTGGCCTCCGATTGGTGCAAGCCTTTCAATAGACTGAGCAACTCACACAGATATCGGGGTTTGGAGGCTTCCGTGGCAGTTTTCAACTCGTGGATGCATTTCTGCTCCAGATCTTTCTCGATCTTTTGTCTGACGGCCTTGGCTCCGGTTTCGACCAATGCCTTATTGTGATACAGGGTGGACAATAGGAATATGGCTTGAGTGCGTCGGAATTGGCGGGTTTTCAAGTCAAAACCATGCTTGGCAATTTCGGGCACCAAAGTCCACGATCCTTCCCAGTTACTCTGCATGGGAAACTGGAAGAAGGCTACGGGAAGGACACAGATACTCTTGTGGAAGAAGTTGCCCAAAGCCTTTGAGTACACTTCGATTATCTTCTGGTCTAAATCCTCGGACTTCTTCATGTGTTGGCTGATCTTGAGCAACAAGGACGTACATTGCGAAAACAAAGCGATGGGTTGGCTCAATTGAGACACGAGAGGCGATCCGGAATTGGCCAATTCAAGAAGATATTCGAGCAATCGGATCAGTTCTTCGGGGTCCGGATTGCCTTCCTCGAAATTGAAGTGCTGGGGTTTGCGCATGTTGCACATCTTTTTCAAGGTGTTTTGGAGTCGCGTGACCAAAGGTTGTTGCTCTTTCTGGTTGCCCAACTTCTCGAGGGCATTGAAAACGAAACTCAAGATGAAGAGCACGTGGTCAGCTTTGGGTTGATGTCCAATGTAAACGTCGATCATGTCCAAAGCGCGGATTTTGAAATGCATAATGGCAAGAGCATCTTTCTTCTCTTTCTTCTCTTGAGCACCACCCTTTTTCTTTGAGAGTTGGCGGAAAACGTTGGCCAACATCTCGTCCATTTTCTTCATGTCGTCATCAGCAATATCATCCATATCGATTGAGTCCTGAGAAATAACAAGAATAATACTATTTTGCTTTCAAAGTTACGAAAAAACCAATGGAAACTTACATCGTCAGACTCTTCGTCCTTGGCCGCATGATCTCCCAGAGCTTCTTGGATCTTCTTTTTTAGCTCCTCATCTACTTTAGTTTTGGCACCATTTGTTTCCATATCTTCATCATCGTCATCACTTTCTTCATCCTCCTCCTCCTCGTCTTCTTCTTCGTCTTCCTCCTCCTGGTCTTCAGAGTCTTCCTCTTTATTTTGACCCGCATTGTCGCCAATGACCTCTTCCACTTCCATATCTTCATATTCAGAGTCGTCGTCCTCATCTTCATCGTCGCCTTCTTTCTCCTCCTCCACAGGATTAATCACCTCAGCAATGGTCTGAATTGACTCTAATGTTAAATGAGGACATAACATGACGAAAACCGAGTTGACCAACTGACGTAAATGATGCTTATTCTGAGACAAGAGCGACAATAGCAAGTCCACCACCACCTCTACCCATTTAGGTTCCTCTTGTCCAACTTTTGCCTTCTTCTTGGCTTTTCTCTGAGTGGATCTCTTGTGGCATTCCTTGAGCTCGGCCAATGTATCCACTGCCAAAGCTGGTTCAGTGAACAATTGGAATCCCATGTGAAGGTAAAGCAATTGGAACACCGAGTTCTCCATTTTGGAACCTACGCCATTTTCGATGGCCTCAACTTCGATGATCATGCTTTTCCAGGCAGAGAGAGATTGCGCGTCCAATGCTTTGAGAAGCACGGCACCAGATTTTTCGGCCTTGGTCACGAACTTGTTGGCAAACGTGGCTACTTGTCGGAGGATTTGGGTCATGGACTCAAAATTCTTGGTCTTGAAATCCAAGGCCTTGTAAAAGGCGCTCCTAATCTCCGCCTTGGCTTCTCGAGAGAAAGGGGCGGGTATGGCCG
Organism: Tigriopus japonicus; assembly: GCA_010645155.1. Taxonomy (NCBI): domain Eukaryota; kingdom Metazoa; phylum Arthropoda; class Copepoda; order Harpacticoida; family Harpacticidae; genus Tigriopus; species Tigriopus japonicus. The sequence continues at coordinate 1,404,438 of CM021323.1, forward strand.
TCAGGGGCGGGATCACTTTTTTCACATCAAAGTGAGTGCATAATAACAGGAAAGAGAGGGTTTCCGCTCGCCAGTCATTGTCGTCCTGAATGGAAGGGTGTGCCACGAGTTTAGCCAATTGGTAAGCGGAATACACCCGCTCTTTGGCAGTGTATTCACGCCCTTCATTTGGAACACCCAATACAGCATTGCGATACAACGTTCCCACTTCTTTGACGACGTCTTTGTTGCAAAAGGTCACTACTTGATGAACAACGTTGCCTCCCGTGATCTTGTCGAAAGCAATGTTTCCGGATTTGGATAGCAAGGCATGTAGAACCTTCTCTTGGATTTCGGGTTGGTCCTTGGCCAAGGCTCCAAATTTGGCCAGTACTCCAAATATGAAGGCATCTTCTTCGGGTGCGGACTCCAATCGTGTTAATAACCTGAGTGAGGTTTCTACTACGTTGGGCGATAGATACTTGATCATCTCCATTGGTTCCTGATCCATATCAAGAATCTTTTCGAGAACCGAGAATCCCAACATGATCTTGTATGCAGAGCCTTCCTTAACCAAAGACGAGTCCAAATGTTCAAACCAGAGATCATGCAACAAGCCTTTCTTCTTGAATTGGTCCAAAACCACGGGGAAAACGGGATGATTCCGGATGATGTGAATTGGGGTCGTGTTGGACTCTTTGGCTTTGATGAACTCACTCACGAATTCCGAAGTGATCAAGTTCTTGCGATGAAAGTTTTCCAACATAAATGGTTTATCCAAGGTCTTTGGGAACTTCTCCAGCACCGTCAATAGACACCAAATAGCTTCCAAAGTGAGCGACTCACTCTGCCAAACCAAACTGTCTTTGAGTCCGGACCAAACGTGTTGCTTGAAATCCGATTCATTGGGGCAATTATTGATGGCATCCGTGATAAACGTGAAGCACGGAATCAAGAAATAGCTGCGTTTCTTCGAGATCCGAACCATTTCCTTAATACATTCTTGGATATCTTCGCTCGATGCCACTCCAGATCTCAAAATGGCTCCGTAACCCAACATTTGGCCGCAAAACCCATCGCCTTCTTCCTAAAACCAAGAATGGGAAAAAGGTCAGAATTTCGTGATCGGCCTTTATTCTTGAACTAGAGTGAAACTCTAAGAAGAAGCACGAAAATGGCCTCTCCAAATGGATACGATCGCATTCGTCGATACAATCCCCGTTTCTCGACGGAAAATGATCTCTTCGAGCATCCAGACAGGGAACATTCATTTTACTTGGAGGCCAATGTGAATCTAAATCAACCGGAGAAAACCAGGCAGGAATTGTCGAGCTCCAAGAAAGCTTCATGTTCGAAGACCATCAAGAGCCCTCACAAAGACTCTAGTTCAAAGGCTTTGAAGGCTCCAATCGACAATAACTCAATTCATCGGGAAGTTCAGGCTTTAAGGGATGAAATCAATCAATTAAGAATCGATTGCCAGAATCAAGCGGAGCAAATCCAAACAGGATTGCGTTCTCTGACCAAAGAGATCAAGGCCAGTCAAATGACTCGTCATGCCGATCTCGAGGCCTGGCAAAAGCTTCAGGCCCATGTGCAATCCATGAAACCGGGGATCACCAAGGCCAAAACCAAGGAAACTACACAGATCAAGCCTGCCAAGACCAAGAAGAAAACGAGGTTGGTGGACGTGACCGCCGATCTCTTGGAGCGAGGTCACCGAGATCAATCTCGAGAAGCCCGACGAAAGTCTTAGTCAGACAATCCAACGGATCCTTAACATTTACTTCCTCTGGATTTGATATGAAATTGAAAAGCCTTTCTTCTACTTACACTTTTGGACCCTTTGATCGCCAAATGTTGCTTCATGAGCTGCTTGACCCGTGCCACACCGTCAGATCCGGAGTTTTTGAGGATTTCATGCAAGGCCACGTAGAAGCCACGACGTGAGTTCGATCCCAGGCCTTTGACTAGACGACCCAACACATAATCTTGACGTTGATCCACCGGCTGAAAATTTAAGAAAATGAAGGCATGAAATAAAATTGCTTCAAAATAAGTCTACACTTATTTGGTTGACATTGACTGACTGCCTGCTTTCAAAAATAGTGTCGATTACCTGACTAGATTCAGTATCCAACCGCATATTTAATCATCTGCGCTACTAGACAGGCGGAATCAAAAGTAAGTGTGTATAAAATAATGCACATATATCGACAATTTCATGTTTGGGAGTTGGGCGCAGCTGTAACCAAAATTTTTCTACCAACTTCCCGGTCAATTTGATTTGACTTATCATAAGTTATGACTCAAAACTAGAGAAAAAAAAATTCGGAGTAAAAATGTAAATCAAATATGGAATAAAAGACCCAATATCTAATTCAGATGTTGAAAATTGCAAATAAAAGAGCTAAAAAATGCTACTACAATGGAAAAATGCAACAAATGGATTTTTTTTCACAATATAATAAACATTTTCTGGACGAAAAAGCAAAAGATAGAATTTAGGAAAAGAATATATTTATTCAAGGTTATGGGTCAACTTCTTATAGATTGTTCAGACTCCGGATCAGCTCCCTAGGATTCTGGACCAGACTCAAGACGAGCCGACCTCTGAACTGAACTGATACGGAGCTGGCTCATAGACGATCCAAACCATCCCTTAAAAATCCTTTGCTAGCATTTTGAACAGCAGGAAATATTTAAGTAGAAGGTGCACAAAAATGCACAAAAAGTTAAACAACAGAGTGCAAATGCAACATATTTTAGGCTTAACCTAGGTATTTTATTTAACTACATTTAAGCTTGCGCAAATCAGACGGAGAACCATTCTGATACCGGACATGAGATTGCCTATCAGAAAAAATTTGGACGATGTGCTGGCCGGGCGAGGCTCAACCCTCCGACCCTAGCACCAACAATAAAAAAAAACCTATTTCTTTCGCAATTACTGTCTTATTACAAATTACAAATTGCGAATGAGACGTTTTGCATTTTATTTATTGCTCTACTCATAACACAAACATGACAAGAGTTGTATCGACAGCATTCTTGGACGCAAGGTTTTATTTTTATTTTCCACCCTATTTTCCGGGGACTGAACGTAGCTGTTGGTCCGCGGGAATAGTGTTATTGTACTTACTTTGTATCAAGTAGTATTCTTAGATCGAGGATACGTCATTTACATAGCTTTCTATTCGTACGGGCGTAATAAGCAACCCAATTTGATTTGAACTGTCTAGGTTGGAACTTTAATGCGGTTGACCTGACCTTCCCTGAAATGTTGGTTGCCCCGTACTTTCAATATCTAAATGCGACACTTCACTCGTACCTTTGCTTTTCGTCAGAAATTCGAGTGAGTTTCTAAAATGTTGGTAGAGCTTGGGCCAATAAAAAACATTTAAAATATTCTCTATATTTTTTGGCAAGCGCCTTTCCGGTTACGGTTTCACGATTCATAGCACCATTACGGCCTTGAGGGAAAATTAACAAACGCTGCTATCAAGTTGTAACGTTACTGAGTTCCTCACTTGTCGCTCGTCTTCCGCGAGTTTGAAGCTTTGGGCGTGAGCCACGATCTTCTGGGCCGCCTCCAAACGAACGAGGTCTTTGGCGTCGCCCAATTTCCAAAAGGCGTCCATGACCTCTTTGGGCACCGCCCCCTGCACACTGGGTTGGCTCATGGCGACTCAATCAATATCCGCGTTAATCCGGAATGTCCAGGCTTAGCGAAGATAGTTTTCTGTCCTTTCCGAATGATGTTCCCAGTGGATTTCGGAAGACCCACGTGCACGAGTTACCTTCTATCCCTTGCACCTCTTGATCATAACACAACAAACGGCGTGTGAACGTCACGATTAGGGCTGTTAACGAGTCACGGCCGTGACTCGTGGGACTCGATTCCGTTCCCAATTTCCCCCGGGATTTAGAAGGGCAGGGCACTTGTAATATCGAGAATTTGGAAGGTTTTAGAATATAATCATCGAAAAATATAGAAGGTTTATTTCAAACATCTATACAAGGAGGGATCACATCCATCCAAAAAAGTGATAGTTTGGAAGTTGATGAATCTCTCTATCTAAGAACTGAACACCGCCCTCCGTAAGGTGATGTAACCAAAAAAAAACTATTTTTCGACGGTACTTGTCTATTCACTTAATAGTTTAGATCACTTTGCTTCGTCAAATAGTGCATGTGAAGGTCTAGCTAATATTAAAAAAAAAAAGAATCGGGCTAAAAGAGTTCCAAACATCTAGCGTAATTTTTATAGTTAGGATCCACTGAGATTTTGGTCATACACTAAACTATTTCCATTTATCTTCAGTTTCTCGGAAGAGTACACCAAAGTATCATATACCAATGTTGGGTTCGATTTGGGAGTCACAAAAAATATCTCGTTCAAAACCCTAGCCACGAATCTAGCTCTTTTCTCATGGCCAAGCGAGAAGCTTCCAAGCTGGACGAGTAATTAAGACAGGATGTTATTGTAGGCTTTTATCATTTCAAAGGGATTGTTCAATACCAATGAGAAGAGTAGGTGAATGAAATTTTATTGGTCGGCATAAGTTTTTTTTTAATTTTGAAGTTACTCAAATCATACGTTAATTTAGCATGGTCTATTTTCTTCTTGAGTCGAGCACATGTCTCGAAGGGCGGAAAAGGCCAGCTTTTGCCATGGTCTCCGGCTTCTGATTGTTTAGCTTTGAATTTAGGGCCAAAGATTTCGGCCGAATTGGCCCTCTGCCCAAGGGATGACCAAATTAATTGTTTTCCATTTCTCAAGATCTTCCTCACATTATCAACAAATAAGTTCATCGTCAAAACTTGAACATTGACATAAATTTTACAAAGATGTAACTCATTCATTTTCGATCTCATCAATTTAATTTTACGATTTCAACTAAATATCAAATGAAAGTACAGGAAAATTTTCGAAAACCTTTGACCTATCTTTACTTGTTCGTCAAACTATGTTTAGCTGAGGATAAATGTTTGTCCATGAAAGTGGATTATGCCGTAACATTCTTTAATTAAGGACGAAAATTATCGGCAACAAATAAGTTAAGCTTGACAACCAGAAAAAATGTTAATCGAGGGGTTGCCAAAAATATCACCCTGAACCTGATATTGAGTCGGCTGTTTTTGATGTCGGGTTCTGGCCACAACGCTGGTTTTCTCAGGCTTGCCGGTTTGGTCATTCTCTGTCAATAGGTCATGAAAAGGTCATTGCTTTTTTGAGTAAGATGATCACTTACATTGAATCCAATACATGATATAAAAATTCATATGTAATTCTTTTCACTAAAACATGTCTCCAGTGATGTTCACCTTAACTGGAGCCATTCATGTGGTCTGATGAACTTTGATCTGGTCTAGACATCACTTCATTTCAACCTCCCTTAAAGCGAGTCTTCGGCAATCTCCCTGGGTGAGATTCCGCGTGCGCCCACTTCAATGGGAGATCACGCATGCTCGGCTGTTGGCTGATGGATTTCCATGCTCTGGGCATCGTTGCCAAATGGCAATTATTGATGCCACTTGAGGATAAAATGTGAACTGTTTATCTCGAATGCCAGTATTGCTTTATTTAGGCTTTCTTTAGTTGTTGATAAATAATTCTTAGATGACCAAAAATAATTCGTGTTTTTTTTCGAAATGATAATTAAAAAAAATACCTACATGAGCATATTCTGTCGAACATTTCAATTACTATTTCGAAGGAATTATGACGACTTACAATCAAAAGGGAATTCTAATTGTCCTCGCTACTCATTACTAGGGCCCGGAAATAATGTTTTCAAAGTATAAAATGTTTTAAAAATATTTATCCGTTTTCCTCGATTTTTTAAATATTTTAGCTTTTTCAAGTAAAAAAATAAATAATTCCCCGAATATTTGAGTCAAAAAAAAATATTTCAAGCAAAATTGAGTAAGTAAATGAACGACCAATGCTCAATCAGGCTTACCAAAAATGAACCCAAAATACAAAAACCTCTACAAAATGGCATTTGTCCTGAAATTTGACATTCACAACCAAAACTAATGTCATACACGAAAAAAACTACACGATCTATTGAGGAAAACTGAAAGTTGTATTTTTTAATCAATTATTCAATTAGGCCTCCAAAAACGGCCAAATACATCAAATTCACCAGAAACAAATTTGGAAAATGGCTGCACAAACACAAAAATACCAAATAATGGCCTTGCCAAAAAAAGATTTCTTAAATATCCGGCTTTTCAAATATTTTGGCCTATTTGAAGAAAATAAATATTTTATATTTTGTCAATTTTTTGCAAATATTTTCCGGTCCCTACTCATTACTAATCATATTTTGATATAATTAGCTATAGTAGTTTTTAATCCCATCAACTTAGCTAATAAGGAATATTCATTTAGAATAAAACGTCCTATGTCATCTTTAAGAATAGGGAGTAATTGTAATTGATTACATTTTTGGGCAAGTAAAAATGCAACTGATTATATTTTAGCCATGTAATTGAAGAATGTTCAATTAAAAATTGCCAAATTTTTCCCCTGCTAACTGACCATAAAAGACGAATTCACCACTTCTAGCACTTCAGTGTGATGTCACTAACAAATAATTTGTGTCATACAATGCACTTAATCTCTTTCCAACCAGAAGAGCTTTTGACCATGATTTTGGTTTCAAGGGGACAAACTTTTCATAGCCAAGGGCCGATGAACATTGGACAGAAAAAGTTTTTTAATCTTTCTTTTTTTTTTGTTGCGGATTTTCTAATACCGCGACAAGGAATGCAAATCCCTGTAAACAAGGATTTCTCCCGACAGCGTCAATCCCAATTCAACAGGATTCGAACTTACGCCGTCTGGGGAAGCACTGACATTCGGCTCTTATAAGAACGCATTCGTACGCGCGGCCACTCTTGCTTCCTTGAAGGATATCTCCCGACAGCTTCAATCCGATCCCCAACAGGATTCGAACCTACGCCGTCTGGGGAAGCACTTACACTCGGCACTTTCAAGAACGCGCTAGTACGCGTGGTCACTCTGGCTTCCTTGCCATATCTCAAATATAAACTTTACTCTTTCCCAGACAGAACAACACGTCCTATGAGTGATGGCATTAGCAATACTCTTTACATTTTAACTTATTAAAAAGCTTTTAGTGTTGGTTTTTAGTGTTAGATATCATTGGATCTGCAAATCTGTATTTGCAGATCCAATGATAGTTCTGATGGCCAGAAAGCTTTTTCTATCCAATAGTAATCATTTCTTTCCGTGTCTGTTGAGCAACTCTATGAGTACAAGTTAATTTATAAGTTGGACTGTATTTTGTTTGCGCAAAACCGCAACTGACAATGAAATTATTATATTGCCTTAAGCTTTGGCGTTAAACTTTCTTCCAAGTTAAAATTTGATTCGACAATTGAAAAAAACGCTTAAAGAACTTGAAGTCCAAATTTTTGGCCAATTAGACGATAAAAGACTATTAAAATTGCCCGATTAGACGAAAAAAGACGAATAAAATCCAAATTAGACGAAAAAAAATTCGCGACGAATGAAGGTCAAAAAGACGAAAAAAGATGAAAAAAGACAAATAAGTTCATTCGTCCAAAGTTCCTGTTCGTAGTAATATTGGTCATTTCTTTTTAACGCGTAGCGACCATTTACGTCTGGCATGTTTTCGCCGCCCCAATGTGGCAAGTCCATTGTCAATGATCCCGATCCCGAGTGTGCGTGCGTGCGTGTGATTCGTACGAACACGAACGATCGAACGAACGGTGAAGTGAAAATCACGGCAACAAGCTCCATCGAGCCGCAATTCAGGCAGAGCGGAATCCCAACGGCACGGCCGAAACGGTGGACCAACCCTAAGTGATTGACCCGCGTGCGCGTGAGAGACTGGAAGCCATCCATCCATCTATCTATCTATCCATCCATCGGATTGAGGAGCATCATCACATCACACGCGCACGGCGACCTCGATTGAAGGACCTAAGGGTTGTTTTTCTCCCGATCCAGGCACTGGGACCGACCCATTCATTGATTGGAGAGCTTCCGGGGGATCGATTGACGCCATTATGGCTGGCCGATACAATGATTATAGGTAATGCGGGACAAACGCAACCGTGAAATCCGTCCATCCACAATCCACTTCCATCCAGAGATAGCTAAATAGATTATTTTGTGTGTGTCTCACTCTTAGTGGATGCCATACTAGCCCTAACCAATTCAATCATTGAGCAGATACGAGGAAGGCTAGTTACACGATGAAATAGGAGCCCCGCGGGTTGGCGGGTCATTTTTGAGACACTTATGTTAAGACGGTTAAAGCGGGCGAGGTTTCAAACTTCGTCTCACATTATCCCGCCTCCATCCCGTTTTTTAAGCGCTTTTAATTTATGATTTTAGCCTGATTTTCTTATTGTACAGCCTTTTTTCGCAACCTTGGATCCACTTCAGGCTCCTTCGCCGAGTTCTCTTCTAAAAGCTACCCTTTTCGATTTGGGAGGTTTTCAAAGGAGCCAGTTTGCCGGGTCATGCTCGTTTACTACAAGGTTACTTAATATTTACAAGATCAAAGTTTTTGAGATTGTTGGTCATTCCCCTAGAAATAATATGATTTTGTTCAGACATGAAGTCCAATAGCATATGCATTATAATTAAGTACTTATTTGGTTACATGGTGAGGCGTAGGTACTCGGGCAAGATTTTAGATGAAAATGATCAAAAATGTTTCAACAATCCTGAAACTTTTTTAACCACTCGGAGATGTTCTCAATTGAAATTAGTTTTTTTCCATATAAATTCAAATCTTGGAAATCAAAAATCAATTTCAAATTCATCATATTTTTTTTTACACGAAAGGGCGCGTCATCTCACCTGATGACGCCCGAGTCTGACAAGTTCAAAGGCTATTGCTACGTCGAGTTTGAAGACCGCGAGAGTCTGACCCACGTACGGTCTTTTAAGATAATGAGAGCCACACTCCTTTCATATTGAATCGGAGTAAGACACGGCATCTCAAATGTTTGAAGATGCTTTCCACCAATCATGACAATGGTTCATGATTTGATCTTTAATTTCGTATTCACTAAATCACCTTCGAGAATGGCAGTGATTTCGGTTCCGTAGATCGAAAGTTTAATCAAGTGTTTTTGTTTCACAGACCGAAAAGATGTAAACCAAAATGATTGTTATTTGCAGAGGTGGTGGCGGCGGGGGCGGTGGACAGCGTCCTATTCCCGATGAACCGCCTTTCACGGCCTTTGTGGGCAACTTGCCCAATGGCATCGTTCAGGGTGATATTGACATTATGTTCAAGACTCTCAAGGTAAGGACAGCGTCCGTTTATATTGTACTAGACTAGAATCCCACCATCATCGTTCATGTCATTGATTCTTACAGGTCCGCAGTATCCGATTGGTGAGGGACCGCGAGTCTGACAAGTTCAAAGGCTATTGCTACGTCGAGTTTGAAGACCGCGAGAGTCTGATCGAAGCCTTGGAATTGGACGGTGCTCTCCTTGAAGAGCGCGCCATTCGAGTGGATATAGCCGAAGGGCGACGTGACCGTGATGGTAATCGAGGCGGTATGCGAGGCCGCGGAGGTGGTCGTGGAGGCGGTCGAGGCGGCTTCGAGGACCGCCGAGGTGGTGGCTATGACGATCGACGCGGTGGCGGAGGATATCAACACCACAATAACGATGACCGCGGTGATCGGGGCCACTACGGTGGTGATCGAGGTCATTATGAAATGCGCAGCGGTGGAGGCAATCGCGGACAATACGGGCGGTTTGACCGAGGACAAGACGGTGGCTACGGAGGTGGTTACGGTCGAGACGGTGGAGGTTATGGCGGTCAACGAGGCGGCGGCTATCGTGACAACAACCAGAGCAACTCGCATAGCAATTTCGGCAAAAGAGACCGGCGAGATTCGGATCGAAGCCGTCGCAAGGAATACGACGACTTCAAAGAACCTTCGGCTGGTAAGTCGTGATTATTTTTTTAATGCAGGGCCGGTTATTGCACTGTTGTACATTCTTTCGATGATTTGTTCCAGAAGACACGGCCGGTCGACCCAAACTCAAGTTACTTCCACGAACGGTCAAGGACCCGGTTAATCAGTTGGCCGACACGTTGCAAACCCAGACCATTTTTGGTGGCGCTAAACCCCGAGAAGAGGAGAGCACTTCCCGACGCGAAAGCGAAAGCAACGAAAATCCCACAAACGCATAGAGGAACTGCTCTCCTCTCACACTGACCTTCTATGCCCACATATATACACACAACCACACCCCACACTCATCTAACTAATGCGAAGAGATCCCCCACCAGAACCACTAAAAAGGTAATGGAAATGTGGCCACAAGGGCAGCGGGAGGGTGGTTCCAGGATCTCCTGTCTATCTATGATGATAATTATTATTATTATTATTCTGAATATGAAGATGATAAAATGTCTCCTTTTGTTTGAAATTGTTGTCATGGTTTGAGATTCCAAGACCAAGAGATCCACCTCCAGTTTGTTTTATTTCCCCCGTCCAATTGGAAAGCACTAGTTAAACATCAAAATTCAAACTCAGCCCGTTATTCAAGCATTCTTTGTACCAATTGGAACGAACAGTAAAACCAAGAAGGTCAAAGCAAACATCACCAGCATGCTCTCGTTGGTTTGTTTATCACTTGAACCAGCCTTTTTGCTCAGAGAGCATCATTATCTCTGGTGAGCCATGTACCTTCGCAACCAACCAACCAACCTATTCCAACAGCAAGAGCACCAACTACTACTATTAATACTACTACTACTACTTCCTGGACCTCCAGACTTTTATCCCCCTCTCAAAGTAAGTCGCAGCCAAATATTACCACTACAAAACAACATTTAAAAGATTTTTTCATATTTCTGTAAATAAAAAATGCCGAAGTTCAATGAATGAGCAAATTTGTTTATTGATCAAAAGAAGAATAAGTATAGGTATAGCCGGGCCCTCTGACAAATGCTTTCCGTATTTATTTGAATCTGATGGCATGCATTGAGATTATTCGAATTTGTTTGATCATAAAAATGTGAGTAAATTTTGAGGAACTCGCGGAACGACCCCTTCAACGAAGTCCATTGGGGCCGGTGGCATCGGGAGAGAAACACTCGCTGGACTCGTTAAATTTTTGTCTCGAGTTGTGGTCGTTCTTCATGGCTTCAGCCTGATAGGAGACATACCGGATGAATTTATCGTTCTCTCGCTTGTTCAACACATTCATGATGATACCAAGAATGATACCAGTGGTAGCCAGACCCAAACCGGTATGTAAGACTTGCTCTCGTTCATCGGACTGAAAGCCAGAGTTAAGATTGTACAATAGCTAGGAAAAATTGAGGCCACAGTCGTTAAAAAATCTCTACCTTAGTCATTCTGAAGGATTGGACAATCATAATGGCCGCAATGACGCAAAACACACAACTGATGTAATAGAGTAGGACAGGGATCTTGCTAGGTTGAGGAGCTCCATTAGGAAAGGCTCCTGCGGGAGTATGGTGGACAGAAATGGGTAGAATGGGAAGCTCATTCTTGCGATGGTGAAACTTGCTGAAGAGCACCTTGGCCTTGGCGCTAATAACGCCCTTCATTGTGCCAAATCTCGGATCGAGCTAGAAAACAAAGAGCGTGATATACGTAGTTGTTGGTGGTTTGCGGGACCAAGATTTCCTGCCACTAATTTCCCATGGAAGACCATCGACACACTCGAATGCACTGGTCCAAAACAACAGCACAATCCAGGCCTACTTTTGTGAGGAAAAACTACTCACGATTTGTGTTTGTGTTCGGTTTTCGGTGATTTCTTGTAACGTTACTTTTCTCATAAGACGACTGTTGGTTGCCTAGAGGCCTGGCTAGGCCTACTCTCTCTCTCTCTTTCTCTGTGTCTCTGTTCTACTGACTGACATGGCAGAGGCTCTTTCTTCGGTAGTGCAGTTGCTCATCGTACTAAGACCGAACATTCTGTCGTTTTTCTTCTTGTTCTCTGATTCATACAGAGGAGAGGAAGAGACGAAGTAGTTTGAGAAAGGACGAACGAGAAATTGGAAGCGGCGGCAAAATTTGAAGGACCTTCATGTTTACTCAATCAAGATTGATTTGTATTTTTTGCATTTTCTCAACTCTGAGGTTTAGATTGGTTGAAAAAGAGAAACTCTTACTTCGTGTATATTTGTCTCTTTAAAACCAGATCTAATTCTATTTCCCAGTAAAATCCCACTTATCACTAGAATGATTACAAACACGTCCAAATTCCAACGATTTCTTTTAAAGGTGGAGGTGTATTTCTGTATGCTATGAAGATTGAGGATATTGCTGGAAAGATTAAAGCTCTCAGGTACAATATTGATGAACTTATTCTTGAGCTGACAGGTCAATGTGTAGGGGCGTGTCGATGGCGTGAATGACACCGTTGCTGGCAATCATGTCGTAGTCCTCAATGCGAGCCGAGGATTCGATGCTGGACACCTTGACCACACCTCCCTTGAACACTTGGGTCTGGATCTCGGATTCCTTGGTGCCGGGAACAGTTTGGTGGACCATCCAGGAGATTCCCTTCTGGAAGAGCGTTCCGGGGATGACATGTCCGAGGAGGACCTGTTTGAGTTTCTCAGCATCTTCGAGCATGGCCGTGAGCATCTCCTCGGGTACCTTCTCGAAGGCCTCGTTCGTGGGAGCGAAAACGGTGAAGGGATCCTCGCCCGAAAGAGTCTCGGTCAGCTCGGCCTTCTCCAAGGCTGTCAAGAGGGTGGAGAAAATTCCGTCGGGGTGGTTCGTCAGGATATCGATGATGCTGCCAGACGGGATTTCCAACAAAGGTTTGGAGATAACGTGGATGACGCCATTGTCGGCTTCAATGTTGGCCTTGCTCAACCGGACACCATTGACGGTGACGAATCCGGGATAGAAGTCGCTCTTCAAGTACACGTTCACCCTCAAATTGGTCCCTTCTTGGGTGGTCAAAGTGAGGTCGTTTTCGAGGTCAGCGGCAACCACCTTCTCGGGGAGAACATGGTAGAGCAAGACCATCTTGAGCTTCTCGGGATCGTTCTTGAGCTCTTCCAAAGCCTCGGGAGGGACCATCTCGAAGGCTTCATTGGTAGGGGCAAAAACTGTGAAGGTTCCCTCACCAGAGAGGGTTTCAACGAGACCAGCGGCTTGAACTAATTCCACCAGAGTACTGAGGCTTTCATCTCCTTGGGCAATTTCCACAATGTTGGCCGCGGAAATGACCTAATGGATTGAAATGGAAAGGAAAAAGGGGCGAACATAAGGAACTGTTTTCAAGAATCCGCTAAGTTTACAACCAATCTAACCAACAAGAGTGCTGAACTCACCTGAGACAAAGAAAAGCACAGTAGGGAAGTGAGGAAGATCTTCATGGTTTCGATTGATTTTACCTTATGACTTGGATTTCTCTGATTGTCGCTCTTATATAACAAGTAGGCCGGGGGGGAAGCCGAAGCAGTTTAATCTACCTACCCGAGAAAGAGAGAGGGGGTAGCCCCCAGTTCATTCTCATCTTTGTGCCACAGGAAAGGTAGTATGGATGGATGGAGGAGTCAGTTGTTCAGTAGCTGGTCGATGAGGCCGATGATTGTGCAGAGGTAACCATGACGATTGGAGAGTATGTGTAGTACGTGATGGTGTGCGTGTGTGACAATCTGGCAAGGTAGAGTGGATTGAGTGCGAGTGGTTGAGATCTTGGTTGGAGAAAAGCGAAGCAGTCCATCCTTTAAAGATGAGTCGTCCGAAGCGTCAGGCGCCCGTTTGCTTGCCATTACACCGGTTCCTGCTCCGTGTCTTTTCCATGGTCTTTGTTGTTCAGGATGAGAGGCTTTTGGCATGAAAATACAGGTTCAGATTCTGAACATGAACTGAGGAAGTTTCTGGAAGTACCCTCTGAACGATAGTCTCTACACATACTGTCGAAACATGTACATATATTTGATACGGATATGGTGGAGAGGTAACCTTCTCCTTTCTCATCAGACGCGTTCAAAGGACAGACAAATGGAACACCTACACTTTCCAATAAGAAATCAAACCACAGACCATGTGTACTGTCCATGGTGTCGAATCGCCCTCGGGTCAAGAAGTACAACGTAATATTTGGGAACAGGTGGATGTTGTTTTATGTACTAATATTACAATGTACTATTCTGACAGCATACCATGTAATGTCATTAACTAAGTGCACCATATTCTGGTAATCACAAGCTCACAGAGTGCGCAATCAACTAAAAACAATGAGCAATTTTCAGTCCTGGCAACATCGCAAATAACAGACAAAACCCGAATTGCGGTAGGAGCAATGTCGACAAAAATGAGAAAGTTAAGACGATTAAGAAAAACAAGGTTTATTTCGAAATAAATAGATGGCAATGTATGCTCCACTAAATGCTGAATGGATGACCATTGTGGCATGTATTGGCGAGAATTTCATCGAGATGATTGCATGCATGTGTACTGACTGACTACTGAGTAAGTGCTCCGTTGCTGTCTCTGTTTCTACCTGTCTCGACTAGGAAATCCACGGTTGACTTCAATCAGATTTTGGGAAATAAAAATCTGTCAGACTTAGCCATGAAAACATGCACGTGAAGTAGTCAAAACATGAAATTATGGAACTTGATTATGCAAGAGCTTTTGTACACCGACTCAAACGTTTTTGGACTTCCTCTGTTTCTCATGAATGGGCAGAGGCTCTTTGGACAAAAAATCCGACATCAAATCACTAAATGTGACGCTCGAGCTGGGTTTGTGCTGAATGACAACCTCTTTTTTCCTCGAATTTTGTCTCGAAGATGACTTAATTTGCCGTCGAGCTCGAGATTTATCAGAGGATCTCGAGCGAAATGGCGGGGTTAATCGTGGAGGATCAGGGGGCAGTCGCCCAATAGTGACCCGGGTGTGTTGACCCCCGGGTCCCAAATGAAGTTCGGTATCAACCTTATCTTGAATATCACGCAAAAGAGAATGCCTCAACAACCCACTTATTTGTCCCTGATTTCCGATTCCAGCTGCTGCCACGTCCAAAAGTGGCGACACTGAGCTCAAAAACTCTGCGCCAGATTGTTTAGGCGGGGCATGATAAGGACCAACGGAAAACGATGGAGTACTGGGTTCATAATAAGGCTCATCGTATTCCCGGTATCGAGGGTGGTGCTTGGGTTCTCGGTGATAGTCTGAATCGATGTAGGGATCGTGAGTCTTGTATCCATGAGGAATGTAATCCTCCTCATAGTGTTCGTCGTACTCATGGCCGTCATGGTGATGGTGAGTTGGTTTTGAGTAGTGCTTCTTTGGCGGGGGTGGATAAATTTCCCTGGGCTCGTGGTACTCGTACTTGGGTTCATGGTACGGCTCCGGTTCGTGATAATCATCGTGAGACAAGTGAGGAGAGTAACTGTCGGGCTTGTGGTAATGTTCTTCCTTATGGGGAGGAGGGTAGTACTCTGGTTCATGATAGTGTTCTTCCTTGTGAGGAAGAGGGGGAGGGATTTGGTGATGGTGGTGGCCATGGTGCTTCTCTTTAGGAGGTGGATGGTAATCTTCGGAAACATGATGAACCTCGTAGTCTTTGTAAGGATCTTTGTAGTGGTCATGGACCTCATGTTTGTGGTAATGTTTTTCCTTGTGATGGTGCTTGGGCGGTGGAGGATAGTAAGGCTCTGGCTTTGGGGGAGGATAATATGGCTCGGGTTTCGGGGCATGATAGGGCTCTGGCTCATGGTAATGGTTCGGCGGTTTTGGGGGATGATGATTAACTTGTTGAAAATACTGGTAGCTGTGAGATTTATGTGGCTTCGGCAAAGGCTGCGGTTTTGAATAGTACCCATGAGGTGGGGTATGAATGTTGGTTGGGGTTAGTGAAAAAGCAGGTCCCGTTACACCAATTGGCCCTGGAACCCCAACTGGACCAGTTGGTAATATTGGCGTGTCAAATTCGTATTCATAATCGAGCAAAACCTCCTCAAGATCCACATTGTAGTCGTCCAAAGGATCAGGATAGTCTAGTCCAAGAATGTCGATTCCTCCACCAAGCCCAAGATCCAGAACTGGATCAACAGGAATGATCTCATTGACTCCCAACAAGTCGTCAACTTCCGAATCGGTAAGAGAAAGACTGTCCTCCCCTAGTGCTTGCTGTGCTGCATCTAAAATCAAGGCCTCTGCGGCATTGTTCGCTTTAGCCTTGGCAGCGACCTTCTCATTGGTTTTGGCCAAAATATCGGCGTTCTTTTGAAGATCCAAAAAGCTGAGCACCTCTGTCAACTCCTTAGGCGTCAGTCGGAGCAAAGGCGATGAGGGTCTAATTCTCGTCAGCGGAGATTGGCTAACAGGTTTCGAAGCCTCGTTGGTTCGTAGTTTTTGCAGCTGAGATCGTATTGGCAGAGTTGATGTCAGCTTGGCCAACTGGGCCTTAGCCAATATGTTCCGTTGTCTTACGGCTTCTTGCCTTTTCTTCAAAGCTAGACTTTGGATTTTGGTAATTACCCTTTGATTACTGGCTTCTGCCAGTTTTTTGTGTGCTACTCTGTTTCTGGCTCGTTCCAAAAGCTTGGAACTAGACTCCAGTGCTGCCGTTAGTTCGCGTTCTTTCTCCGCTCTTTGTCTGAGAATGCGATTCCTCTCTTCCTGTTGAATCTCACCAGCCAATCGCAAACGCTCAGCGTCCAAAGCCTTCTTCGATTCCAAAGCCAAGGCAGCTAGTTTCTGACGCTCTAAAGTCCTTTGCCTTTGTTGTACCAAAGCCTCTTGTATCAATTTCCGTCGAGCAGCAACCATTTGCAAGGCCGCTTCCAAGTCAGGATCATCCCGCCCAACACGATCCTTGTCTTGCAAACGCTTCAACTTGATTTGAGTCTCAATAGCTTTCATCTTGGCATCCTCTTTTTTGAGCTTGATCTCGCGAACAGTTTCAAGCATGGCCATTTTTTCTTGCTTGTCCACTTGGTCTTCGTTTTTTGAGTTATCAGCGACAGAGAGTTCATTCTCAGCCTCATTGATTCTTCTATTTTCCTCTTGAATCTCCTTGTTCAAAGCTTTGATCTCCATTTGCATTTCTTGAATCTTATCGAAAACAGTGAGAGCTTTGACTTGTGAAACTAATCTGTTTCCATCGTTGTCTGTTGGTTCTTCTGCGTTCCCTGTTTCATCCATTCTTCTTCCGGCTTCGCCCGTCCTTTTTAAGAACTTGCTTGTGTCCAGAATTGGGATTTTGTCATCATGGAATCGATTCTCGAAGTGTCCACTCGTGACGGCAATACCACTTGATTGGTATTGTGGTTTCTGCCTCAGGTTGGCTCTCTCAAGGACGCGCATGGTTATGCCGTTTAATTTATGAGTTCGTAAATCATGTTCCTCTTGAGGATCAGCAATCTTGAAGGAAGGCTTTGAATTTTGCAAGAAGTCAGCTCGATGTCGTTGAAATTGCTCCAAATCTAGATCGACCTCTTCTTCGCGTTTCTCTTCAACAACATCTGTAGGATGAGTTCCATCATCCTCGGAGGCATCTGAAGCCCGTTTCTTGGCTACCATTTGGGCAATCTTGACTAAGAGTCGCCTGCGATCGTCACTTTCTGTTTGGTCATCTTCTTCGCCAGATGGATTAAGTGGAGGCTCAGATTTCTCAGCTACGTCGAGTAATTTCTGCTGAAGATCATGAGAATCTTCGATCTGCTTCCAAAGGGATCCTCGTTTAACTTTTTGTTCTGTTTTTCCATTGTGTAGTTCCTGATGCAGCAAAATCTTTGTAAGAGGATTCTTTACGTAATCCGATCCGTAAAAGTTGTCTTGTTCGGAAGTCAGGGGCTGAGCAGTTTCACGCTTCTGGGAGGCTGAGAAAGGTGCTGAGGGTCCTGGTCTCACGTAGTCAGACGTGAAGAATGAATTTGGGTCGTCTTTATGGTCTTTGACCTGTTGCCGTTCCTTGATAAGCCGCTTGGCCTCCGGAAGTTCATCCCAGAGTCCCTTAGGGTTTCGAGGCAATGGCGATGGAGATCCATCCCCAGAAACTAAACTCACACACAAAACTCCGACCAAAACAACACAAGCACTCCATCTCGACCAAAACATGGCGAACCAAATAGAGGTAAATATTTGTTCTATAAATCCATATCGTTATCCATCGAAATTATGATACAACACATTCAATTCACTGTGCAAACCTTCAGGAGGTACCAGCCTCATCGAACTAAAATGATTCTAGTGGTGGGATTGTCGGCTACGCATTTTTGTGCGTCAAGTACCTCAGCAGTCCGATGGCTAGAGGAGGGTGAGGAGAAAGAAGGATAGAATATCGTCGCCAGGCATTCAAGGGATCTTCTGAAGTCATTCTGGCCACGTACTTACGGACATTCAAGACTCTGGTCGTCGGAACTCATTTTGGACCAGATGACGTTTTACCAGGTCTTCGAGCTTAAGGCGTCCCTCTACATCTGCACTCCCGACTTCAAGTACGTCGAGGATCCCATCGAGCATGTTATTTTTCTAAACAGACCGAGGAACAAAATGGTCTCTGGCGCTGGCTTGAAATCAAGAGCCTGGGTGACAATCTCAGATCTGTGATCTTGGCGCAAATAGAATCAACAAAAATGCGATCCCATGATTAACCGACAATTTTAGCACAAATATGCAATTGCATCCTAAATATTTGAATGTTTTTGCGTACATCGTTGCGGCTACCACACTAAAACAAAGTGTGAACGTTAGCGTTTCCGTGTTATTTCGTTTGAGGCCATCAACCTATTAGTCACGCTCTCGTGACAAATTACTCATTTCGAAAATGGGACTTCAAGGGTTCAATCGGCTTTTGTGGTGAAACAATTCCAGATTTACGGGTGATCAACAGAGGTCGAACATTCAAGGTAATGTGTGACATTTTGAAATGGCCAACTTTTATTCTGTCCGATTTAACCTTCACACTTCAACCTTTGGGTGGTTTGGGTTGGAATCATATTGCTCAATAAAATGTCGCGTAAACTAAGGTGTAACCCATTTGATTTCAATTAATGCCTGATAGTCATTGAATAAGACATGTAGAGCGACAAATGAAAAACTTGAATTCAATCAAATCAACCAAAGACTTTCGGCATTAAGATTTCAGCTTGGACATGAACTGAATGTGATACCAGATGACGTTGTCTCAAATCACCTTGACAAGTTGACTTTGAATTCCCAGGCAGGGAACCACTATTAATTGTTTCAATTGCACACCCTTCAGATTGAATAACATCTGGGATGCTGACTTTGGTTTGTCAGAGCTTCGGTTACAGCATCAAAGTCTGCGCACAGGTCAGATCATTATATGTGACGAGTATACAAATTAAGATAATACTCGACAGTGTTTGACTTCCATTTGTTGTGAAGATGGAGAAACGGTTTCACATCTGAGTCGAAATAAGGAAAAGTATTTTTGTTGCCAGTTGGTAGAGCAATATCGTTGGTAAGGACATCATGACGTTTAAAAAAATGCAATAGCACATGTGAGATATGTCTTTGTTGGCCTGTCGGACGTTGTAAGTTCCTTGTGAAAATCTGATTGGTGGTTTAATTAGGATAGAAAAAACTCTGAAATGATGCGAATAAAGGACTGGACAAAACATTTTACGAGAATTATATTTGGGACATAAATAGCCTTTTGTTTAGGAATGACGGAACTCCATAAATATTTGAAAGTCTAATTTGAAATACGTAGGACCATTTTGTAACCCAAGGCTATTGGGTCCTTTAAGGAGCAGCTGACTGGGAGGTCACAGTACATAAGACTGGGAGGTCACCTTAGTAATACAGCTCCAGAAATTGCACCCTGACACAAACATGTGACCCATTTTCGAGCTTCTAAAGGTATATTGGAGAACAGAAATTTTGTGCATCAAAGCTCAAAGGTTGCAAGTGATTTCCATTTCACTGGTTGCGCTTGAAGGACTCATACGAAACAAAAAAGAAAAAAGTTCTTTGTTAACACGGTAAGAATAAGCATGCTCGAGAATGCAGAATGCAGAGCCACAGGGGTAAATTGAGACTGAAACTAAACCAGAATTTACAATGAGCTAATGTGGCATTTGGTGGCTCCAACCCTTCTTAAGAATCCAAACTCCCCATTGATGGCCTTCCTTTAAGTTCAGTCACATATATCTCGCTGTTTTTTGCTAGGTTGGGTTTGGAGGTGAAGCTTCTGGTGATTGGTCCCTCTACAAGAAATCAGAAACAGCATTGTTACTTTTGTATTTGCATGTGACTTGAATCTTGACGACGTTGAAGACAGTCTCATTTTATTTTTCCCTCTGGCCTTGATTGTAGCCTTTTTTGTGCTACAGCATGTCCCACTTAAAGTGCTACAGCATTTCTTTTAGCTAATGCTTCTCGAAATTTTTAAGTTCCTTGCACTTATAATGCATAATTTGACAACTGAGGTCATTTTTTATGAATGAAAAACATTGACGTATTTTATCCAAGTCCACAAAAGCGGAATTGGCCGAATTTAGTTGACTTTTCCATTTAGAGAAAATGGCTCCCATCCATTTTACTAAATCATCGATAAGAGTCAAATAAAGTAAAAATTATGTTCCTGTCTACGAATACCAAAACCTAGTGTGAATCTGATTATTGCATGCAGTACTACCGCTAATTTTTAAGTTGCACTTTATTTGAGATACCCTCTCACAAATGAAATAAAATGCCCACTTACAAATTAACAAGTATTTATCTTTTCTGGATGGGCATTATTAATTGGCATAGGTGTAGCCTGAAATATTCTCCTGTAGGCTACGTAAAGCATGATATGAAGAATGAAAGTACATGCTCAAATTCGTGCTCCCTTGCTACATTATTTTCATTTTCATTCATGAGACATCGTGTTGACGACAAAAGGTGTCGACCTTTTTTGATCAATTCACGAGAATGTTGCAATTATTCTTTGTGAGTGTATAAGTAGGACCAGCAGCTAAAGTTTTAACAATACAAAAGATTTAAATATTTTCTCATTTTTTTCTTAATTTTGAAAATATTTTGGCTATTTTGAGGCAAAATTGAATATTTTCTCGAATATTTAGGCAAAAAATATGTTCACGATTATTTAGGCAAAAACTATTTTCTCGATTATTTAGGCAAAAACTATTTTCTCGATTATTTAGGCAAAAACTATTTTCTCGATTATTTGGACAAAAAATATTTTCCCGATTATTTAGGCAAAAAATATTTTCTCGATTATTTAGGCAAAAAATATTTTCTCGGTTATTTAGGCAAAAAATATTTTCTCGATTATTTAGGCAAAAAATATTTTCTCGATTATTTAGGCAAAAACATTTTCTCGATTATTTAGGCAAAAAAATAATTCAGGAAAATTTGAGCAAAATAAATGAATTGTCAATGCAAAATAGGGCTTACCCAAGATGAACCAAATATGCTGAAATGTCTCCAAAAGGACATTTGTACTAAAAATAAATATTCATAACCATCCAAAAAAAGCAACGCCATCTATGGAGGTAAAATAAAAATTCTATTATCAAACCAGTAAGATTTCAAGTGTGCCTCCAAAAACAACCCATTGTACATTAAATTCACCACAAATATATTGGGTAAATTAGTGCAAACAGACTGAATTACTAAGTAATGGCGTTGTAAAAAAATATATTTCTTAAACAGCCGGCTTATTTTTCAGATATTTTGGGCTTTTAAAGAGCATATATATATAACATTTTGTCATTTTTCAGCACGCATCTTTCCGGACCCTAGTGTTAAGAGAATGGACAAATCCCACAAACACCATACCACAAAACCAGGGAGTAGGCACGAACATAACGACACAGGATTCCAATCTAAATACCAAACCATTACCTATCGACATTCTCTGCTCCTCCAGAGTTTCCGATTAACTAGTATCGGGTCAGATTAATAGTGTTCATTTAGTACGGTTTTCGAAATGATGGATTTGAATTACTGATAGAATAAAGAGAAATGAAAAACGTCTGCGCGTTTAAGATTTCGGAAAGATTCTCCCCTTTCTCCATTCTTTCAAGGATGGAGGCGTGATGATGCCTTTCTTTTTTTAGTTTTTTTGCAATTTTGGACGGATTTGCAAGTTCTTCAATCGATTTTTGAACGTATTTAAAAGGCCAGATTACAATAAAAAATCATTCATCGCATGAAATTAATGGAAAAACAAAGATGACCATCTCATGAAGTTAAAGAACTTACAATGATCAAAAATAAAATCTAGTTATACAATTCAAGATCAAAATATTTCTTTTAGTAGCCCTTGACCGTGTACTGCGAAGCATGCTCCTTAAGGAAAGACGAATGTGAGATTAAAACAACAAAAGTGACAATTTTAAACAAGGTACATGTTGGACGGTATGACGAATGAAATTTGTTTAGTAATAGTGACGGTTTAGCTATGACCAATTTCAGGTTTCATGATAGTAAATCGAATCAACTTTATATTTTGCCGTTTCTTGTGTAGTTTTGGA
Organism: Tigriopus japonicus; assembly: GCA_010645155.1. Taxonomy (NCBI): domain Eukaryota; kingdom Metazoa; phylum Arthropoda; class Copepoda; order Harpacticoida; family Harpacticidae; genus Tigriopus; species Tigriopus japonicus. The sequence goes on from CM021323.1 coordinate 1,426,914, forward strand.
GCACTTTTGAGAAGCACAAAATTCATTTTGTTCAAAGTTCAAACATGAACCAATTGATGAGATCCAATTTGTGTTTTATTTCTTGATTTCAGTCCAATTCGAATCAGATCAATTCGCATTTGTTCATATCTGTGGAAGAAATTCCTTTCGAAGCCCTCAAGTCATGTAATTTAAGTATCTGCAAAACCAACATGTGCATGACACAAATGAAAAAGCTCAAGACGATTCGACTCTAGCTGAGTAGGCAGACTTAGTGCTCTAGGCAGACTGAGACGATAGTACTCAAATCCATCTCTTCCCAATGTTAAAGGCCGTCCTTTTTTGGTTAGCTTTGGCAATCAAAGGAAAAAGAAAGCGCTAAAATAAGCAACTGGCAGTGTCCTCTATGAGCCTATATCTCTCCTGGGAATTTGATGCAAATGAAACATGCCTTAAATGACCTTCAAAATGCAAATACAAAAGGCAGGGAGAAGACGTGGTGTCGTGGTTAGCTCAGTTTCCTTCAATGAGAGCGTCCCAAGTTCGCTTTTCCTCCGGATTTTTTTTACGCTACAAGAAATGAAATTCCCTGTAAAGAGAGTTAATGATTAATATAGTTTATATATTTAACGTTTATACGAAATTTGATCTACCAACGAGTTACTGTTGGCAGATCTGTACAACCCTTGAAAAGTGGGTTGGTCATGAATAGTATTTAAAGATTTGTCCAATCCTGCCTTAAATGCTATTAGTGGATCAGCGCCTACATAAACCTCTACGATCGCTGCAACTGATCTCAAAGCCTGGGTTAGGTCAGAGCCCATAAACGCTCTTGAAGACATACAGTATCAGATACCTTTCATACCTTCTCTGAGTACTGTACAGTCCTAATTTCTGGAGCCTCTCCCGATACGAGAGCTCTCTCATTCCTGTGATGTTCCTAGTGAAACATCTTTGGACCTGCTCGACCTTTTGCAAACCTGCCGAACTTATTGGAGCCCAAATGGGGGAAGAATATTTTGGGTTCCAATTAAATAAGTGCTCAAACTGCAAGTCAATGCAAATAAGGGTCCAAAGTGCACAAAAAATGTTTTGCCAAGTCCTTGACCTACTCATCATGAAGCACTGCATTACAAAACAACTCGAGGTACTCCCTACCTTAAGGTACATTCGGGCGCCATCAAAATTGACAGATCTGTAATTAATTTATCTATGGTTTATACTTGTAAGTGCCATGTTGTTCGAATTCAAACACAGAAAAATGCTCATTGAAGCATTTCAAGTGAGATAGAAAGGAATATTTTGATTAGAACAGAATGTAACAAACCCTTTCTCAGTTGCTGATAAATATATTTTAATTTTAAGAACAAAACCATTGGAGCAAAGATGACGATGTACGTATATAAAAAATTCTAATCATCAAGACAGTCATTGTTTGAATGAACGACGTTAATTCTGAAATGAAAGTACTAAACTTCTCAATTCATCAATTGGGAATAAGGGTCCTTGAAAGAGGTGCCTCTTCCCCAGAGTGATGAATTTATTCTCAATTTGTTTTTGCCAGCACATGCTTGCCAAGAACTTCAAAATATCGATCATATCTTACACTTTTTTCAAAGATCTGATACATGGTTCACTTTTCTTGAATTGATAAGCTAAGCAAATACTTCGAACCTTTTGAGTTAAAGCGATTGCAATGTAATTTGAGTACTTTACTCGCTTCTGTCCTGCTTTCAGAAGTGAGGACATTTTATAGCAATTAAAAAGTGATTCCTTGCCAGATAATAAATTCTGCAACAATCCGTCATCCAATCTCAATTGTTTTTTATCCAGGATTGTTAACTTTAAGTTAAGAGAAAAAAGTATCTCGTAGACAAATTATCAACGCTTAAATTTGAACTTGAAAATCAGAACACTACCAAAGCTGGGATTTAAGCTCCAACGAAGAGAAATGTCAGCAATTTCTTCCATCGTGCCTCTGCTGGGATAACCACTTCTGCTACTTTAATGATTTCAAGTGTATCTGAATCATATTTTTGCTGATGCTTTTTCCTTACTCCCTCCTTTCCATATTCTATTCAACGTTGCGAAGTTGAAACAAATTTTGCTGTAGAAATCCCTGATTAGGTAATAAATCTAATTTATTGGCTTTGTTCCAAAAATATTTTAGGACATTTTGTACCAGTGCACCAACTCAATGTGTTTGGAGCAGCAATTTTGTTTTTAACGATAAATTTTTGAAATTTTGGACGGTGGCATGCCTAAAAGATATAGCCCTAATATTCCCTTTGTTTTCATTTTTTCATTTCAGAGTTTAGTATCTAAACACCAAATCTTTGGCGCAAAAATTTTGGCCTCATTTTTTTGGATAATTTTGGACAAGGGAGAAGAAGCGGTGTCGTGGTTGGCGCAGTTTCCTAAAGTGAGAGAGGTCCCAGGTTCAATTCTCATCCCCGACCTTTCTCATTGATACTTTTAGACGTTAATTCACCCCCACAGACGGAGAACCATTCAATTACCGGACTTGAAATTGCCTATCGGAAAAAACTTTGAACGATGTGATGGCTGGCTTCGCTGGCCGGGTGAGGCTCAACCCTCCGACCCTAGCACCAATTCAAAAGAATAAAAAATGAATTGCGCCGATTGCGTCAAGAATAACCGGATTGATAGAATACTGTTCAAATAGCAAAGGTACTTAAATTTTTTAAAACAAAAGAGACCCTAATCGAAATCGCAAGTTTCGCCAGAAAAAGGATTTGCCCAAATTGAGCCTAAAAGAAAGAGGTAAAAAGAAGAAAATGGGAAAATCTAGGGTCACAGAAACACTGGATGCAATTCGGCGAAGGCTATCGGAAAAAGCTGTATTTTGAATTCTAGGCCAGCCAGAGAAAAATTGAAAAAATAAACAATTATCAAATTTGATCATTTCAAGCCACTTTGCCTGTTTTTTAAGTAATTGACCGAATTTGATGGAGGCGAGAGCAATTTGAAACATCAAGCGACGCAAGCGTTTCCAACTGATCAAGCCCATTTTGGACGAAGGACAGCAACAAATTTCGAAGCATTGTTTAACTCATTTCTCTGAGATATTGCCTCAACAAATCCATGTCCCTTGGTCCTTGTCACTCATATAACCTTATGAAATCTTGGAAAGTACCTTTTAAACTTTATATTAAATTACATCACAATAAAGACACAGGAGGAGCGAAAAGATTTTTGGCCATCACTGCCTTTGAAAACTGACTTTATCAATGGTGCCACTAGAGGTTCTGTCGCTATGTTATTAATCTTTGTTTGTCTTGGAACGTGTGGAAAAAGGTACGGGAACTGGTATCCGTTCGTTTTTTTAAGGAACGCCCTGCATGTTGAGCAGGGATACCTATATGTAGCCATGAAGTAGGTAAAAATATCCTTTGTTAAGATTATTTACGCCATCACTAGTATCCTTCACAAGAGCAAGGATGGCTCAAGCCAGGATTACTTTCAAAATACACACTGGGTCCGATTAGTACAATGAAAATTAAACGGAACAATATATTTGTTGCAAAAACCTCACATTTTAGTACAGTGATCGGACCCAGTGTGTATTTTTAAAATTCGTCCTGATGTACAGTGGTCCCTGGATTAGTACAATGAAAATTAAACGGAACAATATATTTGTTGCAAAAACCTCACATTTTAGTACAATGATCGGACCCAGTGTGTATTTTTGAAATTCGTCCTGACGGACAGTGGTCCCTGACTAGAGAGATTATTTCCGTCTTTTTCCACGCAAGGTGACCAAAATAATCACTGAACCTAGAGTTAATTTCCGCCTTGCCCTCGGTCCTTTTTTAAAGGTACCATCCGGCATTATCAACTGACTGTATTCGCAATGTTATTAATGTGTAGATAAATCCCAATATTTCAACCTTCTTCAGAGAACTCTGTTTTTCTTTTATTCATTAAGAAAACAACTAACAAAATTCTCACACTTCAGTAAGACAAGTCCAAAGGCTGTCTGAGGCTTTCCTTTTCACACGAAACAACCTCATGTGCGCGTTTTGGAGCATGGGAAGCGTACATTGGCCTAACTGGTGCTTGAGTCCATGGAGGTCCATTGAAACGGACTGATTCCATAACAAGATCAGCTGATATTTCCATTCAAACATTGCATGGGTTAAGAGATCATGGAAAATGCTCGCAAACGGAAAAGATCCTTGGATCCTGACATCCAACTCCATTCAACTGAACAAATGGAACTTGTTACAACTAGAAACGATTTGAATGAAACCAAATTTTCCCCCACTTCATCTTTATGGTAAGGAAGTTTCATTAATTTCTAGATCAAATAATAATTCAGAGTTGAAAAGCAACAAGTAAAAAATATTTATAGAGACGGAAGCTTTCGAATGTAGTACTTACGGATGGCAACAGGAACGATGTTGCCTTGGATCATAATTACACCATCAATATGCCACCAAACAAAACATTTATGATTTTGCGTGACCAGTGGTCAAATCCAAACAATTGATAATGGCTGAAATGGCTTTGGTTTGTCTTTGCTTTGTACAGAAGCTGCTCTCATCATCCTAATTGATCTCGCAAAAGCATTGAGCTCTTCTTTTGTTAGGCCTGAATTGTTTTAGTTAGAGAAAGGTCCATTCGTAAATTAATAATGTGCAGTATCGTGCACCAATTAGCAATACTCTAACTTACAGGGTTTTAAAACCATCAACCCCAGTTATTTTATTTTTGAATCCTATTTGGTTTTCTCGTGCCATGATGTTACCTTCCAATAGTTGTGTTATTTTGCCATCGCTTCATACCATTGAAAGCATTTTCGCTCAATCACATTTTGTCACATTTAAAAAAAATATTATTGCCTTAAGACAACGAAACCGGTCAAAACACGGAACTGAAACTCCATCTGAATCATGATCATTGATCACGATCACGAACTTGCTTGAAGTAATGTCTATGGTCCCATTTTTCTCAAATACGTTCTGGTTCTGTTTTTGGTGTCATCGACAGATCTACTGGAAACTTGAACTCAATGAAAGACACTTGTCATATTATGTGCCAATCTCTCTTTGGCTGCAAGAGCTGACCACTCCAAATGAATTGGTCATTTTTCACCTTGGCTTTGACAGAGCAAAATCCTTGTGGCAGTGGAAAATATTTTCTTAATCCTCAAGGTGTTCGAAACCATAGTCGTTATTGGTTCGACATCCATCAAATTATTGACTTCGACGAGGCCGACCAACTCTTTGGATTGCAGTCCTCTTCCCGCTTAATTTATTGGCGATAGATAGGTAGCAAATTGCTGACTAGTGATACACTTCTTCATCAAGTCCCTTAGGCAATTGCCACAGTAGGTACGTACAAATTGAAGATAAGAACACAAGCGAAAGATCCCTGCGTTTAAAGCGAGACTTTGCAAAAAGCAGGACATGTGTGAGGCGCGAACACTGGCCATCTTGCCCACAAGCGATTTGAGAAAGTGGATCGATCATTTCGTCATGTTGTTGTAGAACAAGACCCGGTTTCCCAGGGTTCCCATTGATTGTGGTATCCATCAGGTGGAAGACGGTACTTCATGTCATTGCCCATTTCAGGCCATCCGTGCAGCGTTGCTTCCGTCCGATCTTTGGTGTTCTGATTGTGTTCATGTCGGCATTCATGTTCAGTATCACCAATGTGATGGTCAAGGCTGTGGACCGGGTGGACCCTTTCACGATTGCCTTTTTCAGATTTCTGGGCATCTTTTTCCCGGCTATTCCTGTCATCTTGTATCAGAACAACGAATTCTTCCCCAAAGGTTAGTTCCACACGTGATGGATGGGCATGCTCATATCAAAATCTGGTTTCAGGCCACAGAAAGATGCTCATTATTCGCTCAATACTGGGCAGTACAAATCTGCTCATTCATTTCTACGCTCTGAAACACATGCCAATTGCGGATGTGAACATGGCCGCAGCTGCGGCTCCAGCTTTAACCGTGTTATTTGGCAGGTAAAGCACGGGTTACTATAATGAAAGTGCAGCCAAGTGCTTATTTTAAAAAAGGGTCTAATTCAATCTCATAGAATATTTCTGAAAGAGAAGATCATCATATTGGACGGCATCAATTTGATCTTGGTGGTGTTTGGTGTCATATTGATTATCAAACCCCCGTTCATCTTCGGTTATGGACCGGAATACCAACGAGACCCCGAATATTACATGGCTGCTATTTCTGTGGCTGTGGGTTGTGTTCTTCAAGCGAATGTCTACATAGCTCTTCGCATGCTAAAAAGTGAGCCTTGTTTGTGTCTCTCTGTCCCATGCTTGTTAGCCGTGTTGTTCTTTGTTCGGACTTAAAAAAAACAAATGAAATGCGTGAGGGCGAATTGAAAGAGAAATGACCGATTCCCCGGTAGCCATGTAGGTAGGTAGTCTCCTCGCTCAATTCATTCGCTTCTTTCAGGTGTTCCGTTCGCGAGTGTTCTCTTTGTCTTTGGCTTAATTGGAGCCCTCGAAAGTGCCATTGGCGTGTTATTGTTTGCCACCCCCTGCATGCCAGCTTGTGGGTCAGATCGAGTGTATATGGTGGCCGTGGGATTTCTTAGCTTTCTGGCTCAAATTGGTCTCACCGTGGCTTTGAAATTCGAAGGGGCCGGTCTTACGTCAATTTTGCGAAAAGCCTTTGATATCTTCTTCTCCTTTGTCTTTCAAATCGCCATCTTCAACGTAAGTCGAATCAGAAGTCAGATGAAACGAAACAAGGAGTAGTTTGGGACCCAGATGAATGTTCTTCTTTTTCCTTCTTTAGGATATTCCAGGTATTTTCAGCATTCTTGGAGCAATCCTCATTTCTATCGTGATCATGGGGTCTGGCATCAAAAAGATTGTTGATAGCCTCCCTGAAGATCATTGGATCAAAGTGGATTATCTGGCAACCTGTTATCCGCCTCAAAAAACTCAAAGTCCTCATACTAATGAGGAAGTGCCAACACCAATCGTCAATAATGGACAAAACCAAGTGCCAACAGAACCTCAAAGCAAGTGCTCAAAATTGTGATTCCAGGCGCGGTCTGCCTGATCTCTCTCTCTCTCTACCCTATTCTACAGTACTTCGTACGTGTAATAATGATCATTAAACCGTCATCCAAACAATCTTGCCTTCCCGTTTCTTATAACCTTGCAGCCAAATTTGTTTAGTTACTCAATAAGCTCTTATTCAACGTGATTGTACAATGAGAGAAAATCTTTCAATTATCTCAAATTGTGCGAGCCCAGAAGGCCTCAAATTTTTTCGGAAACGGCCATGTCATGCTCAATACTGAGCTCCATCCATCCATCCAGGAGTTCATTCTTAACTGATTAGGCTAAAGTGCACGATGACTTGACTTAATCCTTTATCAATGCTATTCATGAGCGACTGCAAGTTTTCTAATTAGTTCGTTCGCGAAAGATCCCTATCTCAAGGATGTGTAAACCGAACATTTTGATGGACCAAACAACCTCCTTCCGAAATGGGGCTACAACAGGGCTCTTTTGTTATGGATACGCAGTTTGCTCCCAACCACCAGATCAAGGTACTTGCAAAATGTTTCGATCCTCAAAAGCCGCAAAGCCAAATTACAAGATAAAACCATCTCCAAGGAATAGATCGTTGTGCGCGTGCTCGAGTCATGGAAGAACCAAGTTCCTCCCGCTTCTTCTTCTTCTCTGTGTTCGCTAACATCGTGGTTCGTTCGTTTTCTTCCTCTTGCTTGGTTCGTTGGTTCATGTTGGCTTGCTCGGTTTTCAGTGCTTACTAGTACATAGATAGGGCGTACGTATGGTTGCGAATTGACAGGCATTCATTCACTCACAACGCCCGTCAGATAGTCAGTCACACATAGGCTGGCAACTAGGACACTTCCATCCTCGCCATTGAAGGGCAGACCGACTTGAATTCAAGACGTCGTTCGTGTGCATGTGTTTCTTGACTTTCGAGTGAAAACTGTCAGGAGGAGAGAGGACTCACAATACCATGGTCGTGGTGACGCAGTGCGAGACGGCAATTTCAGCGACTCATTTGCTGGCTTTCAAATTTTTCTAGTGACGATACGACTTGATCGGCTAATTTCTTCCTGGCCTCCTCCCTCTGGTCAGCCAATTTGTCCATTAGTCAGTCATTTAGTTAGTCTCTCTCTCTCTCAGCTGATGAATTAGTGCGACAAGGTGTGAGAGAGAAATTTGACCCGAGTGAAACTTGTGATGTGGATCATCCCCTCTTTTGTGGTTCTCTTCTTCAGATTGTCGTCAACCATGATAGAAACGTATTAAAAGCATCCTCGTCTTCTTGAACAAGCAATCTTCAACCCGTCAAGGTAAGACAATTCCGGCAAACTTTCGCACCTCTTGGTGAGTGATGACGCCATCTTTTTGAATGTCATGATTGAAATATTGCCTAGGTTCACGAGTGAGTTATTATTGCTGAAGAATGACCGGCTAAACACAATGGTTCCTAATGATGAAGAAACGAGTTGTTCCTTGTCAGGACGCACTTTTCCGCTTTGTTAAAGGTTGTTTGGCTCGCATGTCGAACCTGGAAGTAGGATTAAATTTCCTTGCTGTTTTGGAGCATGATCAAATGCTCTATCTGAGGTGGCGGAAATGGACACCCAATGTTTAGCAACAGTTATAATTTTGAGCATTCCAAACCAAGTTTCCGGAAATATCCAACGAACACCTCTTTTGGATAGCAATTGCCTTGATATTTACTACCTTAGCCCCTGGTTGTATATTTTTCGACCAAATGAGTTTGCCATTTCGACATGGAGCGATTAGATCATAATTATTGAACTTCAGCAAACGGTTGCTGTTGTATTTTCTTATGTTTGCGAAGAAAGAAGATAAACTAACTCTATAAATAGCATAATAATTATTGTTAATGATAAGCTTCTCAGGGAATTTATCATTAAAATGTTTGCAAAGTTTTGGTGAGCCAACTTTGTTCGAATGTATTGTATTGTTTGTATTGTTTAAACCACTCATACATCAGAAATGATGATAAAAGAGTATTGGTATGGAAGTAAAGAGGGTTTGAAAAAGAAGAAAAACATCACTGTGGGAACAAAAAATTACAGATTACGCGGACATATTTAAGCTTGGCGCATGGACAAGGTAATTAAAGAAACTTCGAGCAAAGCTTCTTAATCCGGAAACTTTAGGATAAATATCCAAGACAGTGGTCCATGAAAACACTTATCATAGGGAAAAGCATTTTAATCCGACTCCTCTGAATATGCAATTTGATCACATCGTGTCCCAAAAGATTCAATGCAATTCTAAAAACAGTTCATCCTCGTTTTTCGAGACCAATGTGTCTCTTTTTAGAAAAGTCTCCATGTCCCAATGACCAGAAGTCATGCTTGAGGAAGCCATAACTCACTTCAAACTGTTACTTTGTCCGGGGAAATTTGAGTAAACCTCGCGGATTTTGGTCTTTTAAATGTGTCAAACCACTGTCTGAAACATTTTGAATGATCTCTCTAACTTGGCTCTCCATTCTAAATTGACACGGTGGATGGTTATCAAGAAGGCTACGGAGGAACGATTTCATTTTTAAATGGAACGGACACTAATCGAGTTAACCAATAGTTCTGGTTCATTGGTTGTGTACGTGTAGTACACACACAGTGGCTGAGACAATATTTGCGGAGGTTTTCGTAATAAATCACGTTTGATTCACTATTTCCCGAGTTTCCTCCTTCTGATGATCCTTTGTTCTGTCTTTGGCCTCAGGTTGCTTTCAACATCTCACCTATTTGTGCTGTTTGTACAATCAACTAAAAGTGCTTCCTAATGAACGTGCAAGCCATTCTTCCAAATAAATGGAACGAATTCGCAAAAGATAGATACTGTAGATGAGCCGACCGATGGGCCGCGGCCCACATGTGGGCACAACTGTGATCGTTGGTGGGCCCACGAGCAATGAGGAAGGTCCTAAAAATGGGCCCAAGAGACTTCCATAGTACTGTAATTGTGGGCCCAGAGGTCTTTGATTGTAAATTTGTGGCCCCATGAACGTACTTCACCAAACAAAATTTGGTGGGCCTGGACACAAAAACGGTTGCCGAACCCTGCTGTAGATTGTATCCAAATGAAAGAACCCTGGAGCTCAGGTGGGAAAATCTTGTCTTTCGTGCTTGGTTACATACTCTTCACAAGTAGAGCACTCGCTGGATTTTAATATTCATGTTGCTCTTGTCCATGGTCTGTCTTTGTTTCCGTGTTTCTAATCACTGGAAACAGTTCGGAAGTTCACCTGGGGCCATTTGCATTGAATCCAGGGGCGAGTATTTGACAATGCAAACGGGACTTTTTGTTGTTCGAATAGGTTCGCTCTCAATTTCCCATCGTCTAAGATCCTGACGAACCAAACGACGTCTCGAAGACATTAAAACACTTCCAGCCACCTTCGTTGTAAGTGCTATGTAATACGTTCAACACATTGGAAGAGAGAAGGGAGGGGGAATTTCTAGAGCAATTTGAACGTCTTCCTCGGACATCTACGTAGGACCGGGGTTGTGTATGGAGTTGTAACTAAAAAAGGAGACAAGACCCATGGCTCTTTGTGCATGTGTGTGTGATTCTATAGTTAACAACCAATTGGAATGGTTCGACTGTTGCTCTTCCCGTTTCTCTCAGGTCTGAAACTAATGGATTTACCACAATCGAAAACGTGGAAAGGACGTGAGAGAAATTTGAAGAGGGGACTGCAACACCTCCGTAGCTATCTGTAGTAGTATCGCAACAGTTTCGGATCCTTCAGTGATAATTATCTGTCACTTCCAGTTCACGTCACCTTTGAATTTGTTTAAACATTCGTCTGACTAACGGGATGATAAGGTCAATATTGCGTGAATAATTCGGGTTGAATGAGGGTTAATCTAGTGTTGAGCCGAGAAATCTCTGTATCCTTATTTGCTCACAGAACCCAGAGATTATGGTTTCGTAACATCTCTGGCTAAATCGAGTTATGAGCAAATTTGTTCTGGAGTCAGTGCACTTTGTTTGCTCCGTGAGGTGAGAAGATGGCGATGCAATCATTTTATGTCGACTGAAGCAATTATAATCTTGAGAGTCTGTGACAAAGGAGCGAATCCGAGTGAAAGTAGTACAGTACGTCACAAAAATTCCATAACCACGCGCAAACCACAAACTCAGAGCTGAACTGTCAAAGTAGTTTTAGAACCCTGGGTGGGACGAAGACAAAGTTGGCGATGAACACGGAATGACGGAATGATTATCATTGAATGAATCTCATGGTAGAGACCCTTTTTTTTGTCGCCAATCCTAAGGCATGCCCAGAGGTGGATCGGTTTTTAGCAACCCACGAGCTTTTTTGCAATGTGAACTATTTTTGAGGGCAATTCTCCATTATTTGCTCATTGAACACAATATGACATGAGTCAAATACGCTCCAGGGGTTCCTGTCTAACATTTCCATTTAAGCCAAAGCTCTGTTTTGGGGGAACTTGAACAGATACCACGAGATGAAGTGCCAAGGAAGATTTGTCATTCATCAAAGTGTCTGGATGGAGAGGAGGATTGCAGACTCACGAAGTCAGTGAAGAAACCCACCTCCTTGTTGCAAGTGAAATGACCTAGATGGAAAATGATGGTGGTTGGGGCCCATCTTGAAATTTTCCATTTACTGTAGCCTTGACTTTGAGAAATGGAACCGTTTGTAGCCATATCTCGTGCCAAGGTTGCCAATGCCTAATCCAATTGTGTTTGACGATCTCGTCGTCTTCCCGAAAACAATCCCCCGGTGTTAAAGAGCACATCGAGAGCGATTTTGACTCGGAGATGTCAAGGGTGTCTGTCAGCTCAGGATAAATATCAACCCAATTTGGATTGTGCTTAGTTCCTCAATCTGATATCAATCAGGCACGCTTCAGCTCCAAGAAAAAGGCCCATTGAAGCTATGTTTCTCCAGGTTATTATTCACCGCTGGAGGATAGAAAAGTGTGTACTTGATCGAGCATACCTTTTGGTTCTGAATAATTTATCTTTCTCTATGACCGCCTTCCAAGGACTGATGTTTACAAAGAAAGCCGCCGTCCGGTTATAATAACCTTGGCCATGAGGCGCATTTTTTGTCCCAGTAAATCATAATCTATCTAGCTATATGTATAGAATATTGGGCATCGCCAGGTATTGGCTCCTCGTCAAAAGCAAACTGGAGGTGCGATAGCTCATCCTTTTTAAGATGAATGACTTCCGTAACCTTCAGTTCTGTTTCTAATTTTCGAACCCATTAGAGTTCGGACATCGGCAATGATTAGGGTTGGAGGGCCTAAGTAGGGGCCATAAATTCGGTTTGGACCCTAATTCATATACGCTAACCTGTCCTTTTGAAGTAAAAGAGAACCGCAGATATCTTTGTTAGGCATTGCCGGGTAATAATACCTCTACTAAAACACCCATTGAATAGCCGAGATGTACATCATCAACATACAAAAAATGGAGATCCTAGGTTCTTTGAGAGGGGTTTTGTCGGAAGTGAATTCGAGCTGTTTTGGTAGCTGTTAGTGTTGCATGTGGGTGGGCTCCCTGGAATGTGAGCAATCCCATCGATCTTGAATGAAGTTTGAAGTGGAACTCCTAATTGTTCTAATTGCCCAAGACCATAAAATGGCGAGAGTGACAATGGACTCATTTTGGGGCAATTCAGGCCCAAAACGAGATGAATCGCCACACGCCAAATTCAGGAAGTGGCCGGTATCTTTCATCTTGGTAGAAAAAAACTAAGCAACTTGAGAGAGGGAACATTAAATATCCCGTTACCAGTTTGATTGTTTGACAAGAATACATCCTTTGATTGACAGATAGGTTGCTCGGTCATGCTAAAAGTGTAATTTGTTAGGAATAGTACGATGACTCATTTGCATACTTAACAAATGTTCTTGCTCATCAAAACAAAAAACATGTTCGAGACCTCGAGCGCAAACAGTTCATCAAATCTCTCGCTAATCACTTCAAATTGTGAAGCTCAAGGTGTGCAGAATAACAACTCGAAGGCAGCAAAAGTCATCCCGTGCCATATTTTGGTGATTGTCCTGCAAAACTGTGCTCAAAGTGCACATTCAGCGGCAGGCAAAGGCATGATGAAGTAAAGGTTTGCGCACCGAGACTTCCTGAGGCGCCCATTTTATTATGACGATCGTTCCTGACGCTTTGAAGGACAAGACAATTCTCCTCCTTCTCGGCATAAGTATATATTGCGATTATTTCGAAGCGTTCGTTGTCTGCTCTTACTACATACATACTGGGTAAAGCATCGTAGATGCGGTAGTAATAAGCGAGTTTTCGACGGAACCCAGAGTCCTTTGTCTTTGGAAACTTAAATAGGGACCATTTGGTGTAAGGAATGGCCTTGAATCATCTCGACAACAGAGTTTTAATGCGAAATTTGAATGTCTATAGAGTTGAGCCAATGATTTACAAGCTCAATGGCAAGCTTCTTGCAACTTTAACTTGTTCTCTTTGCGTCCTGACAAAGCTTGCTACTTTATGCGAGAACTCGAGCTTCTCATTATGGATTAGCCCCCCAAGATAAAAGTCAAGAGTTCAAAAACAAGTTAGGGGAAATAATTCCAATTAATGGCGAAGGCTAACCGCAACCAAGGGAAGTAAAATCGAAAGTGAGGGACGATTCACATTGGAAGTAAATAATCATAATTGACGGAAGTCATTTCAGCATTCGTGACCCGTACCTTAGAGGTCTGTGGAGCTCAAGTTTTGGAATCAAAACATGTTTACTGTTGCCAATTCAATGTTTACACATACCGTGGCATCGCTTGTGACCAATCGTCGTGGTCTTTGACTAAAGTGAATGCTCTTTTCAGTTGATTAAAGTCAAACGAAAGGACCTCTTTTGTTATCCCATTGTTCATCTTGACACTGTTTTTGTTCGAGGCGTAATTGGCGAATCTCGCTCTCCAATACAAGTGATGCTATCAATGATGATGATGACGGTGATGATGATTGGAGCTGATCTCTCATTGACAATTTGTCGTGGTAGTGATGGTGGTGGTGGTTGGGTACGGTTGATCGAGCGAGGATGGTGGTTTGGTTAGCCTTGGCGAAAAGCGAAGGCGTCGAAGGCGTTGTCGGACCTTATCCTGTCTTAAATATTGAGATTTTTTTTTCTGCACGATCTCAATGTCAGATCGTCGCGTTTTTTCGGCTTCATCCTCTATCCATTCATGTTCAATAAGTTTTCCTAGCACCTGACCTTTGTGACTAGAAATCGCTCCATCCAAACTGTAACAGTGAACTAGATTTTTTTCAAACGTAATTCTCGTCTTCAAATCACTGTGTCGTGACAATGAGTCGACTGTAAATGGAATAGAATGGTTAAAACGGGAAAATCAGGTGCCTCATAATTTAAAATGGAAGACAAGGCGATGAAAATGGCCTGTAATGTGAGCAAACCTCTAGAAATCCCTTTTTTGGTCTCAAAAGTAGGCCGCATTCCTCCTGACACTTGTGCCAAAATATTCCGGGAATTGTGATGGATAACATCTTTACCAGCCAAACAAAAAAGAGAGCGGCGAACATCATTGTACAAAGCGGAAAAATACTTCAAAACCTCCGCAATGATTAGTCTAGAGAACTAAATCTAGATAAGCGACTTAAAGATAATCACAATCAATCTTTTCAAACTTGCTGATTATGATATTGAAATTGGGTTCTTTACATACCTTACTTACTATCCAATGATAAATAATGGTAGATGTCGTTTCTCTAAAAAAGAACTCTAATGATTAAGCGTCATCATCACGCGGAGACTGCATCATTCCATGTCCAAGTTGTTGAGGTTTCTTTGACATTTTGGCAATCTGTTCGGTGTCGACTTGCAAGAGCCTCTTCTTCTTCTTCATCATCATCTTCATATTCTGGCTCACTCCATCCAGATTCATTTCGTCTTTCTCCGAAGGGCCTCATGATATGGCAGCAAACAAGCCTCTACTCAACTACTTTCTTAATTCATTGATCAAACTTTGCCAGAGCTCGACTCGCCGTCATTCATGCCTTCATTCTTGTCGAGCGCAGTGACATACTTGCAATGAATCCTGATTGCTCCCAAGGTTAACCCACAATTGACCAATCTGGATCAAGGCATACTTTAACAGCGTCGTTGGAGGTGTGAAGGGCTTAAACTCACTATAGAAAAAGGTGACTTAATTGACCCTTCTCAGGACTTGCTTATTTTTTATTTCAGATGAAACCTTCACCCAGTTCGAGCGAGGGCGCCTTGACTTCGCTCAGACTGGATTTGCCCCTTCACAATCGGCCAGGATCAAGTTCCGTGGATGCATTCCTGGCCCATTTGGGCGATCCAGGGCGATTTCAGATTGTGGTGATGATCTTGTTGGCCTCCAATTGCATCCCAGTGGTTGTGAACCACTTGCTAATGGCATTTTACGCCGTCTCGACCAACCATAATTGCAGGGTAGGTGGAATATTTCAAACGTTTCCCTAAACGACCCCAACCTAGACACAGGATTGGGCCCAATCAGAAGCGCTTGATGGAAATGAATCAAGGTTAAAGAGGGCAGTTCTCAATGCCAGATTATTGTCTGTACAAGGGGAAATCTTAAAAGACGTGGCTTTCGCATCTTTGCCAAATGACGTCGTGGGTGGCTTGAAAGTGCAAAATTAGCCGAATAAACATGGCCGAGGCACCACCCAAGCTGTTGCACAAGCTAAACACATTTATTAAATGAAGACCACGGCATCCTGACTGAAATCGGGCATAAATCAAGCTTAAAAGTTCCTTGTCCCATTTCGAAACCAAACAATATTTAGCAATCGAGCTCGAGATGAAAGAGAACATTGGACAAGCCTTCGAAATAACATCTCTTCATCATCAAAATACATTTCACCATATGTGCGTTTCTCTTACTCCGTTTCAGGTTCCACCTGATTTTGTGGGTGATCGATCTTTGGTTTTACCTCCCGCTACAACAGAGGATGATATCAGGCATGGACAACTGTACTCCAAGTGCCATATGTATACATTGGCTAATGTGAGCTCGAATGTCCTCCAACCTGACACTCAACCCTGTCTTTACGGTTACGAGTTTCATTTCGACACTCCCAAGGAATGGAACATCATTGCTGAGGTTTGTGGATTCGATCCTTGTTTGCGGTTTTTAGTTGAAAGTCTCGAAGAAAGATGTGAAAACGGACTCATCTTCTGTTTGATCTTCTCTAGTCCTGTTTGATAGCGTTTAGTACGGAGAATACACCCCGTCTAAGTATGTATGCCAAGTTGGGAAGGCCCCTTTTGACAATTGCCTTTGGTCACGGCACTTGCAAATTGCCCAATAACTGATTATTAGGTTTGATGTCTCGCTTAGTAACGGGTTATTTAGTCTCATAGCACAGAGTTATGCACCTTAATTTGGACCCTTTTTTACTTTCCCCTACAAACGTTTTCGAGCCCAAACAAAGAAGACACGACAAAACGAACATGCAAGTTCAATAAAGTTTCAACAAGTTTGTATCATGAGGAAATATTTGCCAACTCTTAGAGACAGAAGAAATGGTATGGTGGAATAACTAGGTTAAGGAGTTGTCGGTGATTTATAGCAAGATAATTATGGCTCACTAGCTCAACTAGTACTCCTACTACCATCTTGCCATTGGAATCATACGTCTAGATATGGGAATGCAATTGAACTCACAGATTCCAATGCAACATCAACAGCATGTACTCTCTTCCACGGTGGTCCAACCTGAACCTGAAACATATTGATCCACTTGGCTTTGTTTTGTTGGAATTGACATTCAAATGGGGGCATCGTCATATCTGACTAAGTATCAGTGCATTCTTCTTAATTAACGAACAAATGCTTGAGAAAATTTAGGTTTTATCGTGAATTTTAAAGTTGAAATGCTCTTTTCCTAAGATCTAAGCAATATTTTCTACATTGACCCTGACTTGGAGCCAGAAATGACAGAAATGAAACGGAAAGGGACGAATTCCAGACGAGGAACGAGGATTGAACCAATCATCATTACCTCGACAAGAATCTCGACAGCTCCCTTACTATACCAATTCAAGTCTACATGTGTATGTGTACGTGCATTTGTACGAGTACACATGAAGCTTCACTAAAACCCGAGTAAAATTGGCCTTGGGTGACATGGTAGGCGCATGTCAAATCAATTTCAAGTCGCCTAATTCCCCAAGTTTATGTTGTCGACTCCGAATTCCCGGCCTTGACTGAGTTTGAGTGGTAAATGGTTGAAATTGAGAAATAGCCAATTGGAGTTTGCCCCGTGATTCAGTTGAACCCTAAAGTTGAACAGAAACCATTTCCGGAACATGTCATAAAATGAGCAATAATGAATGGGATGATCTTCCAGTCGCAATTATTCAATTAATCTCTCGCCTAGAGAGTCATGGAACGGGTAATTATTATTGCGATAGCCATTATTTATCCTGTTTTGCGCGTCTCATGCTAGGAGATCAACAGCATGACAAGCAATAATTTGGGTCCACCTTCATATCTTGGCCAACATTTTCGTTTAAGGACTTGAATTGTCTATTAAAACCTTGCCAGAGGGACACGACAATGCTGAGGAACTTGCGGTGGATTGCACTACAATGATAATGAATATGCTAGATCACAAAGAGAGGGCATATGGCACCATCGTCATTCATTTCCTTCCATTTCTCAGGAGAAGGATCTTGATACCCTTTGGGTGTTCTTGATCTAAAAATCCCTGGTGCTCTAGCAAACCAAGTTGTAACTATGGTAGTAAACGAGCTCCAATGTTGTTGGTTGAGCCAGTAAGGGTGCTTCAAGCTACCAAATGATACTCAAACTAAAGCATATGGAGGAGACAAAGAAGCGTGCGTCGGTTCAAATGAAAATGTCAATGGGATGATGATGAACGGTCAGAATTCCCCACAGTCAAACTGTCACACCTCAATTCTAATATCTTTCATCTCTTTTTCAGTGGGGTCTGGTGTGCGACCGTGCTTTTGTGGCGCCTCTAGTGACAACTATCTACTTCTGTGGCGTCATGATTGGGGGTCTAATTTTTGGCTCCCTCTCGGACAGATTTGGACGGAAGAACATGATGCTGGTTTGTCTGTACACTCAATGCATCATTGGAATTGGCCTTCACTTTGTCAGGAGGCTCGTGATGTTCATGGGCCTGAGGTTCTTCCAAGGAATTTTCATTCAGGTAAATTCTCCAACCCACAAGTGCATTTTGAGCACCCCCAGTCGCATTCACGGTCGGGCAAAATTGAATTGGCATTGAAAATACATTGGATTGCACATGTTTAGTCATGCGCAGTGTCGCTTTTTTTTCTTGTTAGAGTGAGGCAGTTTTATTGCCTTTCCCACAACACCCTTTCAAGCAAGAATGCTCAAATATGAATCTTAACATTTAATTATAATGGGACAGGCAGTGGGGAAAACAAATCAGATTGCCTTATTTCTCAATTAGAAATACAAGGCTTATTCACAATTAAACCTACGAGGAAGAGCAAAGATTCGAGTTTCAAAGGTCATTCTTGGCCACGAATCAACCTAATCTCCGAGCCCTCAATGTCACGGTAACTATTAATGTGGTTTTCAACGTCGGCACGAATTCATTTTTTGTAATTTGGATGGCCCGTCATGAATTTAGTTGTGGCGAATTCCTTTCTGAATGAATGACCAATTGTGTCTTGTTGCCTCGGTTTATCTGAAGGGATCTTCAAGTAGTCACTTTTTGCTTGATCGTGGTAACGATCGTCCTTACTCATATCAGATTTCTGACGTTATTGATTACTCAACATTGGGCTGCACAGGATGAGGGTAATGGAATTCTTCTCCCATTGTCGATTCAAGATAAGGGGCAATATGTTGTGTTTTGAGCGCACTTTGTATCGAGAAAGTATGAGGTGATTATTCCGGGCAGATGGGAATCCCTCTTCTTTGAAAGTTTGCCAATATTTTTCCAACAGTAGAATCCGTAAGTTCAGATCCTTGGGTGAACAAAGCAGAGCACCTTCAAACCATTAAGGGTTTCCATAATCAATTCAATCTTGAAACTAGAATCTGGGCTTTGAAGGTGAAAACTAGACATGATATTTGGTCGATTTGTTTCGTCGATCGAACGATTACCCCACTTATTCAAACAATGAACGGTTTCAATCAAGTCAAAGTGAATCGACCGCTTTAAGGGTGAACCCTATTTTGCGCATCCGTTTCGGCAAACTTTAGAAAGAGTTCGCACCGCCCAAAATAATGGAGGTATGGAATGCAATATGCCAGGAACGTGATGGACGCGATTTCGAAACCCTGCCAAATCTGGATCAGTTATGATGATCAAAGTGATGAGGATAAGGAAGATGAGGATGAGGATGTGGATGATGTGCGAGTGTTGATCTTGGGATGGCGACTCATCCTCTGAAATGCATCCTTTGAGATACCAACAATTGAAGAACACTCTACACACATTTCATTGGCTACAGGGTCATTCTTTTGCTCGTACACTTCCTTTGATTTCGTTCAAGGACACGATAGGATCGGTTCAAGATCAAACACAAAGCGAATCGGCAACGATCCTGACTCTCAATACATCCGAAACCAAGTGTATTGGGACCATATCATAAATGTGTCTCGGATAGCCACAAATCAATAACCACTTGACCTTTTCTCAATGGAGTTTGTCGTAGTTTGTGAGTCTCTATTCAGAATCCCTAGCCCAAATGCAGTTCTCATTGTTTATCTATTGGTGCCAACGATGGGATGGTTTTGTTAGAAGGTTTGGCGTGAACCCCTTCAGGCGGTAACAAATGAACTGGAGACGATTCAAATCACCACTGATTTAAATAGAAATGATGTCAAATGAAAGGTTTCGGCGTTTCTAATTTAAGGTACTTCTTTTGGTGGCCCAAGTTGAAAGAAAAATGGAAATGCTTTAGGTAACCTTTTCAGCAATTAGGAGCAAGTCCATTCCAGAATTGGTTTCTAAGGAATGTAATCGTACGAACTTTCATTGTGGGCATAGACTTCCTTGGCAAGAGAGAACTCTAATGACTTATGGAGTGCAATTGTGTGCACTTGATTAAGGACGATTCATCTTCCTTCTGTGCTGGCCATTCGAAATTTCAAGGTTCCCTTTTGAATTTCGCCTGAAACAAAAAGCCTCGTGGACTAAAATGAAAACCTTTTAGCATAGATTGGCTTCTTCAGAGATTCAGAGCATGTGGGCGAGTTGGGTGGAGTCTCTCTGAGTCGAGGAAATCGTTTAATATTGAGAGCAAATGCCAATCTGTGCTAAGCGTCTCTCGTTCATTTGACAATTCATAAAAATGAAGCTTGCCTGCTTCAGCGTCTTCCTGACGTCTCGATTTTCTTCTCCCTTGGTGCCAAATTGGAAGATGAGATGAGAGATTTTCGTTCATCTTTCTGATCTGACCATGAATCTGTCATCATGATCACCATCAACAGGACCATCAACATCCTGAAGACGAATATACTAGGAAAACGTGTTTTCAAAGGCTCTTTCCTTTCACCAACTTGACTCCAAAAATCTTCCTTTTATGGGAAACGTCGGAACCGAAAGAACTTCCACTCAAAGAATCCACACATGAACAAATTATCACACTTAGATGGTTGGCAGATTGCTCTTGACCTCTTTACACGCTTCGAATTCGAATGATCGGGCATTCAGGCTGTTTGACCCACTCCGTTTTCAGACACAAAACTGATTATCATTGACCTTTTATGGCGACCCCTCTTGAACAACGTCAAATTGGAGACCCCTCGTTGGCTTGGTTGATTTTTCTAGCCAATTGCCCAGCAATGCCCCCCAAAGAACCCCACTGTCAATGCTCATCATTTTCGTTCATCTTTCAGGGATTACAGTGCGTCACGTACTCCATGGTCATGGAATTGTTCTCGCCCGAATATCGAACCATGGCCGGATGTGCCGTGGAGGCCTTTTGGGCGGTGGGCATCGTGCTCTTAGCTGTCATTGCCAAATATGTCCAACACTGGAGATACATTCAACTGGCTATTAACATACCAACTTTGGCCACCATATTCTACATCTGGTAAGGACACGCGTACCACGAACGCAAAGTAGATAGAGAGTCGGTCCAACGGTAGATGCGAATTTGACTTGAGGATTTAATGCTTATGCGCATTTTCAACTAGCCACCTGAAGCCATTTGGGGTTGAACTTTATCTGTCAAGTACTCACTATGTAGATTAGTAAGTACGTGGGTGAATACAGTAGAACTAAGTCAAGAGGTGTGAACATTGATGTGTCGTGGAATAAGGGTTCATTTCTATA